>VZRQ01007802.1:3655519-3698249 GCA_013397975.1 Machaerirhynchus nigripectus | reverse complement strand
AAAAAAAAATTTCTTCCCTAGCACATCTTTTGAATGCTTGTCAGTACCTTTCAAGTAAGGCAGTGACTGAGAAACTGACCCAAAGGGGTAAAGCCGGAATACAGAGGCAGTGTTAGGCCTGAGGAATCCAACAGGATGTAAGATGAAGACATCTGTAGCTGAATAAAGACGCCGCCTTTAGGAGATTATCCTGAAAATGATTGCAGCTGCCACCAGAGAGCTGAAGAGCCAGATGCTGCCGTGGCCCCCGGGGAACCCGCTCCGTGTGATGAGTTGTCGGAGACAGGAGGGTTGGAGGAACAGACATCCTTCTCCAGATCTTACAATAAAAAATCACACTGTGACAGCTCTACCCTTAGCCTTTGTCATCAGTAAGGGAAAATTCGCTATAGGCCTCTTGCCATCAATTATCTCTTCTTTTTTTCTTTCTTTTTGGCACTTAGAGACGTGACTTGTGGGAAATGACTACAGTGGTACTTTGCATGGATGGTAAAAACTCTTTAAATAGATTTTGAACCGGAAATGTGTGTTGCTCCATAAAGTAGTAGGATTTTTAATTTGTTAATTAATATATTTCATGTCTTTGGAAGTGTAGTAGCAACGTTTTTATAATAGAGGTGGCATCTCATGGCAGAAAAAAAGAATATTTTTGTTTCATTAATTAAGTTCAGAACTGTGCACTTTAAATACAAGAAAGATGTATGAAGCTGCATGTGTTCTGTGAAACATTAGAAATCAGATCAGGTGAAGCTGAAGAAACTCTCCAGCAGTTTTAGAAATGGAGAAGTCAAAAGACAGCCTTCCCCATGCAGGAACAATCTGCTGAGATCCAAGTTAGGGCAATTTCACGTTGGCTCCATCAAAGTTTTGGCCAAGTTTTCAAATGAGCTGTTTATGCCCCTGCACATCTCTCACACTTATCCTTTGATTTGGAGTGCAACAAATAGAATGGTAGCAAGTTAGCCCAATCAATTCGTTAAAATTCCAGAAATACTCCAAAAATTTTTTCTACTGTCAAGAAACAGATGATTGTTTTTGATTACTTCCTCAAATGTTTGAAGTAAAGGTATTTATGACAGTCTTTGCCTTTGTGTAAATATCTTTTTCATCTCTCTTCACTAGTTGGCACTAAGAAACTGTAGTTTAATGTTTGTCTATAAGGGCAAGTAGTAGAGTATTGAATTTACTGTCTCTAAAGCAGTTTGACCTCCTTTTATTGTTTAATGCTAAGTCTTTAAAAACAAAGAAACAAGCAAAAATCCAAACACCCAAAGCTGTGAAGAAAGGCTTGAAAATGTGAACTCAAAGGCATAGAAAAGACAAAGTTTTATTAATTCTTATCTTTTTCATGTGTGGAACTTTTATAAGAAAACATAATTTGCAAACTAATTCTGTGACTTTGGCAGGAATGATTTGATTTTGGAATGCTCACATTGACAGTGAAGTGCTGGTTAGTAAAAAAGACTTTCTTACCTAAGTCATAAAACCATGATGTTCAATATTATTTCAGTAATACTTCTCAAGACTGACTTTCCACCTCAGTAACTGTAAATCATTCTTGGCCGTGAGAATGGCAGTGGTAAAAGTCTAAGCATCATACTTTTAACCCAATTATTTGAATAGTGTAAGGAATCTTTCTCATAAACTGACAAAACCTGTTTTGTTCCTGTAAGTGTATTTGTTTTTCAGCTCTGTGTTTTTGTGGGTAGTTACATTTATTTCCTCCTTGCTGTGTAGGTAAGTTCACGTGTGAATGGCTCCTAAAATGAATCAGCCTACCTTAAATGTTTTGGACACCACAGTACCTTTTATGGTTTTGTACCAGCTGTACATAACTAGGGAGCTTAGAAGCAGCAGGTGTGAATTAGTACTTTCAGATTAATACTTGCATTTTTGAAAATTGTAGAACTGAAAGGAGTTTAATGATAGTATCATTTAGAAATTCCAAAGGATCCCAAAATTATTCAGATCTGTCTTTAGTCTGATTTTAATGTACTTTTTATTAAAGTAAAGCTTTATATATTCATAAGAAGTGCTGCTAATTGGTTTTGTTTTTCTTCTTTTGTCAGTTGTCCACCCTCTACTTATATTGGTATCAAACCTTGATTCTGGCATTACTAATTCTCTCTCTATTGCTGTGTTCACATCAGTTTTTTCACCACAAAGGCACTTAATCATGCTCTGAGTAACTCTTTGCTCTCTTGTTCAACTCACTCAGCATGTTGAGCTCCAGATTTTGATATCTCTCTCAGAGTTCACCACATGCCATGTGTCTCATAGACAGAGTGTATAGAAGACAGCCCATATGTCAGATAATAACATGGCCATCCTGTCCTGTTGACCTCAGCCTTTGACCCCACGAGGTACAGATTGCTGTCCTGCACAGTCACAGTTGCTAAAGGGTTCTGTCCACTGCCTATTAGGATGGATGTCCTGAATTTTCCAACGTATACAAAATACTTTAGCCAATCAGCAGTAGGCTATTGTGCCATTTGTCTTCATCTTGCCAACTTCATTTCATGTTGTGAGGCAAACAGGGAAATGGAAGTGCTTTTCTGGTCAAAGCCATGTTGCAATGCTGTGGGAGCTAAATGATGAGGATTTTCTTTTCTGTTTTATGAATGGTAATTAGTTCAACATGATGATGGCAGATCTCAACCATCAGGCTTTAAAGGGATGAAAACTAGAAACGGGTTCATGTGTCAGTCATATTCACCTAAATGTACCCTGGAAACTGTAAATGGGAATAATCATAACTCAATGTTATTTGTATACAGTTTGAGAGAGGGTCCATGTTTTTTATGTGTTATAATTTTTTTCATAACGCTGATGTTAACGCTGATGTTTTCATAACGCTGATTGCATAGACTGTATTTGTTCAGGGATACACGAATTTGAACTTCGTCATTTCTGAGTTGATCTACATAGTGATAGCTAAGAAGGAAGTATTTGTGTATATTTTCTGCAGGCTGATTTTATTAGGCATTTTGGAAGAGGAAATACAGTGTTTAACTATTCAGACAAAGGAGTTGCCTAACTCCTAAGTGAAAGTATCTATGGAAACATTCTATAAATGATGCTGGCCTTAAATTATTTTATAATTATCCTGGCATCCATCCCAAAAGCAAATGAGATGATAATGCAGTTCACCTGTAGATGCAATAAGACCTGAATAGTTTATAGCAGTTTTTGTCCACGGCCTTGTTCATGATAAGCTTCTGAATGAACTTGAAGAGCAATTTTGAAAAGACTATACTGCAGCATAGACTATTTGAGCTGAGAGAAGTCTGAATTTGCTTTGATTAGATTCTATCGCCAAAGGAAACTTAAGAGTTCCTTTGCAAAGAGCAGATGAAGGCAGCATTTTAAACTACAGCGAGTTTCCTGCTGCCGTTTTTGAGCAACATCTGTTCTCTGTTTTCTGGGCTTCAGATTTGTTCCATTCACGTGTGTTTCTTGGCTAATTGCTGGAAAAGTCTGCCAATACTCTCTCGGGGCAATTCTGGACTCTGGAGTTACATTTCTATGTAGCGTGAAGTCTTTGCCTTGCCACCTACTATGGCGTTACAGGACTGTCCATATCAGAGCTGCCAACAAAGAACGTGGGCTTGTTTTCTGTCAATTTAATGTGGTTTTAATCTAAACTCTTCCCAGCCTTAGCTGTGTCCTTTAAGCCTTGGTTTGTCTGTGGGATGCTGCATTAGGAGACCCTGTGAGAGCCTGGGCAACTCTTCAGCAGCTGAGTCCATCCAGTCCCTCTCATGTGAGTCAGCAATAGCTCACGAGTGCTTGCATCAGAAACTGATAGCTCTCATAAACACGTGGGCATCTGACCTGTATTGATCTTTAGAAAGACATTATTGACCAAAGATAAAAACGTTGTCTCTGTGGAGAGACGTGCAAGTAAAATCTTGCCACGGACGCAAAACCCAGCTAATCTCTGTATAGATAAGCACTGCTATGCAACTGTAATCTTTTTGATATCTCTCCCCACCCCCTCTCCAGCATTCCTAACTAAGTAATGATTTAGATCAGTTTCTGGGGACAGCACTAAGTGGTATGGAATCAATGCTAGGAAGTCAGGGCAGAACTGGAAAACCTCTGTTGGTTTGCTCCCCATCTCATTACCTGTGAAAGATTGTTCCCTACTGTGTATTTTCTAGTGATTTGTCCATTCTGCTCTTAAAAGTTTCAGGGCCTGGGTTTCTACTACATCCCTTGAGAGACTGGTCTAATGTATCTTCCTGTCAGGAATTTTGATCCGTCTTCTTTCTTCCTCTTAAGACTCTTTTTTCCTTTCCTTTTTTTCCTATCTCCTGTTACCCTTAGTTAAGTTATAATAAATGTAAGTACTATTTGAACGTGCTTTAGAATGAACAGTTTAGCTTTTTGTTTATAGCATGTATTTATAGATTTATTTGTATTTGCAGCTTCTCAATCAAGATTTAAAAAATCTTCTCACAGTTGTTTTAAAGGTCCCAAATAATATTGGGTATCTTATTTATCAAGGTTATCAAGTTTAACAGTATGGTTTTTCCCTAAAAATAGTTAAGAAAACAATGTAGGTTTGTTAGTGATGTCCCAGCACAGCAGCACAAAGAGGATTTATAACCATCTGGATTTGCCTCTTGACACATCTTGGTATAACAAACTGCTTTAGACTTTCTGTTGACATTTCTTCAAATATATATCTCGCTTTTTGTGTATTAGTGTGGTTTAGATGGTTTTTCACCCTTACGCCTACTGATTTTAGATTATATCCCCTGCAGTATGTTATTCACTATTAAAACTGAAATTTTTCCCTTGTATTTCTAGGAAACACTCACTGTTTGTATTATTTCTTCTATCCTAAGAGAAGAAGCCAAATTTTCAAAGAATTTCTGATTTCTGTGACTTCCCTTTGAATTTGCTGTTAAAGAAATTAGAAAAAATATATGTCTCTTACTGTTGAATAAGTAAAGTTGTTAATGGATAGGCATTTAAAATTGCTTGTGTAATAATGCAGGCACTAGAAAGACTAGGTTTTAAAAAGTATTTCTAGTATACGAGTGGCAGCAAAGTGGTTGTATTAATTCTTAACCTAGTCATCGAGTTAGAGTGATCAGTAAGCAAGCCCTTTTGTTTATCAACATAAAAGAAACCCTGTTTAGGTCTTCAGGATGTGTGGGTTTAGTTGTTACAAAGTTTTACAGTTGAAAATTTATCAGCAGGACTTAGATTTCCATTTCTCATGCTTCATCCATTTATGTTTATAAATACATATAGTGATAGTAGTGTTACCCTGTCAGGAATGTTAGGGGATTTTTACTCCAGAAACCCATTTGAAGCCATATGTCTCCATAGTATTGGCTGGATATTGCCTGCTGCAAATCCTGTCCATTTTCCAAAAATCCATTATTGCATACACATTTCAAATTGTTTATAATCTCAGCAGTGCAGGTTTCGCATCAGTTAACAGCCAGGAAAACAAAATTCCAATAGACATGAAGTTGTTTGTGCAAATGACACATACTTAAATATTACATATGCTATCCACAGAAAAGGAAATACAAATCTGACTTTCCTAACCCTAACTTAATGTAAAGAAGGAAGAACTGGCCTAAATAATTCAGTCTAGTTATATGGCGCTATATACTTAGTATTCTCCTATCATCTCAGTATTTCCTTGGACCTATTTAAACTTCTGTAGCTCTTGCTAGAGGAGAGAAGAGCCCTGTGGGCATGCCTGTGGCCAGTGAGGTGATGAAAAATCCATGCTTGGATGCCTGAGACCACTCACTGGCACAGAGAAAATGTATTTCCAATGGTGTATCGTGTAAACATAATCTGATGGAGGAAAGAGCCTAATTGTGCACAGAGGAGTAATTTGTGTTTCGAACAGAGATACAAATTATGCTTTCCTTACAAGTCAAGATACTGGCAAAGAATATTTGTAAAGATTGAGAGCAAAGTAACAAAATGCACAATATCTGCCCCATCTTGCCAATGTTATTTTTATCCAGGTGTTTTAGAACACGTTATTTGTACAAAAATAGCTCATTTTAGGAAAAAAAATCCAAGAGAGCACTTGGAGGGATACCTCTGTCTTACTGCTGTTTCAACTTACTTTTGTTTATTTTCTCCTAATTTTTTGTCATTAAATAGCAAAGTTCCACTTCTCAAAGTGACACCAGAATACCAAAAGCTGAAAGATGCAAAAAAAGGTTCCGTGTAGAGTTCTGCCATTGACTTCAGTGGGAGTAAAAGAGACCATAAAACCTTCATTTGAATTCACTAGAGGATTATAAAAGGCATTCAGATTTTCAATGGCTTGATTAAATTTGCTAGTGCAATTTGCTGTTTTGGTTCTGACTATTTCTTCCCATGGGTCCTGGTAAAAGTCAGGTGTTAATTTCTCCAGATCTATAAATGTACATACTCTGTACATGTCTATGTCACTGACTGTACAGGGTAGAGAATCTAACTCATTGTGCCAAACTTATTCCAAGTTTCATACTTAAAGGTGAATTTCTACCCTTTGGCTAATGAAAATCACTTTTTTTTTCCCTCTGTGAATTTCCTTATTTTGTTTTTTAACTCTGAC
This sequence comes from Machaerirhynchus nigripectus, assembly GCA_013397975.1. Taxonomy (NCBI): domain Eukaryota; kingdom Metazoa; phylum Chordata; class Aves; order Passeriformes; family Dicruridae; genus Machaerirhynchus; species Machaerirhynchus nigripectus. The sequence goes on along the minus strand of VZRQ01007802.1, from coordinate 3,691,666 downwards.
CTGATCCTTTCCAAATGTCATTGTGCTATGTGAAGATCCTGGATTCATTAAAAATGTTCCATTGAGAACTGGTAGATATTTTACAAATGTTCCACTTGTTTCCAGGTGACTGAGAAACCTAGGCAGGCAGCTTATCAGTCAGCTTTTTGTAAAACAATCAAGCAGTTTTTAGTAAAATAGCAGTTTAAATAGTTGAGGGCTTGTTTGGTTGTTTTTCTTTTCCTTCACCTATGTTAAAGTATTTTCACTCTAATAGTAAAGCAGTGCATGGGGCAAGAAAAGGAAAATAATGATAAACAAACCCCTTGGTTTATCTGAAAATACAGTTGAATTTCTAAGATGTGCTCTTTGTGTTGGTTTATGCATACGCTGAATAATCAAGTGTTTTATTTTCTTACAAATATCACATTTTGCAAATAGTATTTGACCCACAAAATACACAGCTCTGCTTGTCTTAGAAAAGATTAGAACTGCAAAGAGGTTTCTGCCAAAGCAGTTACATACAAAAATGCCAGGATGTTCAATTTAGAAAATACTTAATTTCTCCAAATCCACATTGTGAGATCACTGGCTTGTCTTTCATTTGTAGAAATGACCCTCCGGTGGCATATGGGCATCGTTGTGGGGCACTGGGTCAGTCTTCCTGCCAAAGGAAAATATTCAGCAGCTAAAACACCCCCTTCCATAGCTGCGGTGCCCTCAGGGGGCTTTGAGAGATTTCACATTGAAGTATTTTCTTAGCCCCTCCCTGCTGAGTGTGTGAGAGCTGATGAGATCACAGCTTGATATCAGATAACTGCAGGCCAAATATTCTCTAAGAAGATAAATAACCCAGCTATATAGGTTGCTGGAAGAAAGCCCGGCTTCTCTAAATTCAATGAAGGCAAGGTTTCACCTTATAGGTATGTAAGTAATCAATTCACTGTCAAGATCTATTACAAAAATAAAAGGTTGCTTTATTTGAAAAGGTACTCAGTTTTCCCTGCTTGCTGGTGAAACTTCGCTTCAGCATTTTCAAACAAGTTTTTAATATGTAAAAAGTAGATTATAATAAGGCTCAGTAATTAGTTGAATAATAAATACACAGAGAGCAGACCATCATAAAGACCTGATTAGGCTGTGCATAAATATATATGCATAAGGAGCAGCCCTTCTGTCCTTTTATACAAAATAGGATACTTGCATTCAGATTTACAGAATCTGAAAAATTGTTATATTTTCTGACACGTGAGCAAACAAACCAAAGCACAGAGAGAACATGCAGTATTTTAGAGAGATCTGTATGGTGCTTTTAAAATACAGATTGAAAACATCTTGAGGTTGTAATTCGGGGAAAGTGAAATCTTCCACTGTGTTCATTTACAATAGAAAGACAAAGAGTTTATTTTCATTCACTGCATTCCTCACAGTGTTAATTTTTTTAAGACTCTTCTTTATGGTTTGGTCATGAAATCAATTACAGTAGGACACCCCATATGAATAGATTCAACTTTTTTTTGCCTTCTGCTGTTGTGTCTGACCAGCAAACACAAAAGTTTCTGAAGTCTGGAAAGTCTCTCAGAGCAATTACTGCTTAAATATATTTTTTAAAACCGACACGTAAAAGCAATGGTTTGGAGTCTTTATCTCATTATTAGCCTTCTGCAAAAGTGAAGGGGATTGTCAAACAGCCTTTGACAAACTTCTATTATATATCCAATTTTTTTTATTTGAAAGTTTTCCAAAACCTTATCGGTCAAGTAGGCAGTTACAAATTTTTGCTCAGAGCATGAGCTGACACCTCAAGTGAAATGAAGCAGTGATGTGGAATAGGCACCAGTCACCAGTGAAATTACACTGTCCTGACCTCAATGGCAGCTTTTCATCCGTGCAAAGAAAGTGAGATCCCAGGGAAAGTTCTCAGTTCTTCAGCCACCTCGAATGAGCAGCAAGTGGTCTGTGAGCATTTTCAAACAAGCTGTGTGCATTTCCTTGCCACTGTAAGCCGTAAATGAAGCAGCAAATAAAAAAGTACATAAAGGATTTAGGAAAACTCTCTGGGATGTCTCTTAAGAAGCTAGGGCAACCTTGGATGTTAGTTAAGGATGCAAATACTGTAAAATGCTGGTTAGAATAAAGGCCATGACACAAGTAGTTCCACAGAAACTTGATTTTTTAATAAATGCCCCTCTGCCCTTAAGATTATGTAAAATGCTTACATTAAAAACTTTACTTTGTAAATTTAAGTAACACTTGCAGTAGAGATAAAATCTCAGGTCTTGAACATTAAAGATGAATTAAGGCCTCAGTGGATGCATTTGATTTAAAATTCCAGAGTTTTGACATAAATATTTCCTAATCCTTTATGCTGCACTATAATTTGTTGCCAAATTTTGTTTTTGATCAGTTTATGTCATACATTAAATCAAGGAAATATATTCCTAAGAAAATATATTCCTAATTTTTCAAAGTGTTTCAGGTCAGAGGAGTTTTGGAAACTCATATTTTGTTTTGCTTTTATTAATAAAGAACAGAACAATTGAAAAGGCATATTTTTAATTGGTGTCTCTGCCAGCAGACAGAGCAATAGGACGTGGCAGAGAACTTTTTTCCTCAGTTTGAGTGTTAAATATTTATGCAGATTCTGCAATCACTTTGTGCTTATATTTGTACAAAATCTGCCCAGTAATTTTCAAGGCCTGCCAAGAGCAGATGAGAACCGATAAAACACAAAAAGAAAGCAGAGTCTGAGTAATGAAGAGTGAATGGGGCAAGAAACAAGGCAACTTTGTGATCTGTTTTTAAAATAAATATTATATTCTGTCTGTGTTATTGCTGCTCCCCCTCTGCTCCCAATTTGCCTGTGCTCTGAGCAGGGGTGCATGTGGGAGGGGATTACCTCTCACAATGGAGGAGCACAATGGTATCTCTAGAACAGAGCTAGGATCCTTTTTTTTTTTGTATTTTTCTCCCTCCATTCGTGTTACCAAAGGCTGGGGCTTTGCTTCTGCTTCTGCTTCGTGATTGATGTTGTCATAACCAAAGTCAAATGTTGATCCTTTGACAATCGGCTGATAAAGAATGTGCCTTTAAAACTGCTAGACTGCATTTGTGGAGCACACACGAAAACTATATAGTATCTAGTTAGCATTGCTAATCAATACATAATGCATATCCTTCAGCTAATCTTTTTGAGCAATTAAAGCAAATTCAAAAGAGAGATTATCATGTGTAAACAATGATGGCTTAGATATCTTGCCTACTGGCCTAAGGTCTTGCCACAGATCCTGCAGAGTTTACCTTCTGTATCAGTAGTTAATTAAGGTGAAACATGAGGTAATTAGGGCTAATCCCAGCGCTATCCTGCTGGCCTATTGCCTCTCAGGCCGTGCCCTAAACCAAAGCATTTTCACAGCTTGTGAAATGCTGCCATTTTCAGAGCAGATTTTAAAAATTGATGCCCATGTTTATTGCAGACAGTGTTCCTAATCCTTTAAGGGAGCTACGGTGAACACGGTCCAAGTGGAAAGAGGCAAAGGATGGCTTCATTTATTTTTCTATGGGTTTGAAAACTGCACTGTTGATACAACTTTACTCTAGGACATTCCTTGTAATTGACAAGGGATTAGGGGGATTAAATTTGTACTCTACACTTGTTTCCAACTGCTTGTGTGAAGCTTCTTTTTTCCTTTTAATGCGTTACATTTGTCAACACAGAAGAGGGATGCACACTCCTGGAAGATGAGTTCGTGCACAGACATGCCAGTGTGATATAAATTAAAAGATGTATGGTGGTACCTGGAAGAGCTGCCTCAGAAAAACATGGCTTTGTTTGCCTCAGAAAAAACCATGCTTTTCCTCAGAAACAGTTTGTCCTTCATGAAGCAGTAGAGAGGCCCTGCTGAGTTATGTCGTATCTCTGTCCTTCAGGATATATTTTCTCTTTGCATAAGGAATATTTCAGATGCTTGAGACTATTTTATTATTGAACAAATGGGTTTAACTGCTCATTAGATACCTATAACTACACAGAAAGGCTCACCTTTTTAATAGGAAATACAACAGATTTATTTTAACCAATAATAAAGTAAGTATTCATCCCAGAAGGCATTTTATTAGGCTTTTAAATTTTTACCTTTGCTGTATGATCTTGAGTCATGTATCAGATAAAATGACTTAGTTTTTCTAATTAGCTGCAAGTTAGTATGAATATATTGTCAACCAATGACCCATGTTCTTTTTGTACTTCCCGAACATAGTGACCTGATCCAGTGCTTCTGACTGGTATCTTATGCCAGGGAAGAATTTAGGTCCTCTTATACCTCTACTGGAGTCATGTTCAATAGGCTTGGTTCCATGCAACTCCCGAATTAAAAAATAAATTAAAAAAGAATGGGAAGAGGTAGTCAAAATGTAGCATTCAGAATTTAGGGAAGGCTATTTTTGCTCTCAGTTGATGTGTATTTTACTAACAGTAAAACTAACTGACATAGGTGTTGATGATTACTCTTTGGTCACTCATCCCTGCTTTTCCAGGAATAGTATTTTGCTTAACTCTGCCATAAAGTTTCAAGTGTCTGATAGAGCATTTTAATGAGCCAAAGAGCTGCCCCTCTTAGACTCTGTATTAACAACTTGTTTGTTTTGTTCTTATTACTGCCTTCCTCTGTGTTCAGAAGCCAGGGAAACAGACTGTCAGTCTTCAATTTGATATCACTTCCCTGTCTGCTGGGCTTTTTTAATTGTCAGACAGTGGCAGTGGATAGATACATTTCCTTAATTCCTAGTCATCCTCTTTTTGTTTGTTTTTCTCTACTTGGAATCTTTTTCTTCCTGAGTGTTATAATCCTTATGGTTTAGAAGAATAGGTGTTAAAGTCACAGGCCTAAGAATAAAAGGTTCTCCCTTAGATTTATTGTTTTTTAGACATTTAATATGCTTTTTACTTGATTTCAGCGTCTAAAACTGGAGGAGGGTCTTTTCCGTCTGCATAAATGCAAAGAGGATTTGCAGCATGACATTTAGAAGTATATTGTATGAGGTTTGCTATTGATCCCTCTGGTGGGGATGAGTGCTCAGAGGGAATAAATGGGCTGCTTTTATGAGGCTCCCTGTCATCATGGATTTAGCTGTTTCATTTGCAGATTCCTGTAAATGTTTGCCTGATTTATGGCCAGTAATTTTCGACAGAGAAGGAATCGACATATCGTCAGCAAATGATTGCGAGTTGTTAATACTTTCAAGTGGCATCTGAAAATGTTCATGCACTTGCATTGATCCAGACTGCTTCCCACTTTACAGCTCCAAATGTTTTAGTGTTTTGTTAATGTTACATATATGAGGCTTGGGATTCGTTTCGTTAGTGGGGTGAGGGAAAGTGCTACAAGAATAAATCATAATTCAGATTCATTGTGCCGAGCAAAGTTTAAGCAGAAATAGGAAGAGACTCTACTTCAGCATGCAGCAGTTCCACCTGGTATCCCGAAATTATTTTTGTGGTGTTTCACTGAGAGTTGCTGGAGATACTGTCCTGTGCCTCTGATATCCTAATGTGAAAATACCAGCTTTGAGTCTTTAGACTTACAGTGAGATTTGTTCTTCAGGGAGTTATTGATATAAATGTGATGGCATTAATTAATTTTGTTTAATCTACTAGTGATAGCCATTATTTTTATTTGCTGGTAGTGCCACAGTAGTTGCTGGGCAGGTGATTTTATTGTTTTTTTTTTCTGTATATGCAATGCTAGTAAACTGGTGGTTGTGCTAATAATGTGGTTGCTAGCTATACATGTGGACATGGGGTTTTTTTGGTATAGCCTAGGCTATGTCTGCTTGGTGCAGCTATTCATTCCCAAGAAATCTGAAGTCCAGGATAAATGTACTTTACACTGTGTGTTTATAAAGGTGCCAACTGCTTAGCTGGCTAGCACAGAGCTGTAATACTGTTTCCTATTTTGTGTAGTCTCTAGGGTCTCTGATACCCTTGCAGAGCTGTGGAGTACTTTAATATTAAACATTGAGATATCAAGAACAAAAAGGCTTTATGGAAACCCGTGTAAAATTGTGAATGTGTGCTACCATAACAAATAACAACAAAAGGCATCTGTTTCTGTGGGAAGTCCTGCACTGGCCTCATTGTGTGCATACATATTTAAATTGGAAGTTCTTGCCGTGCTTCTAGAATAAAAGACAGCATCTAAATTCGCATTCCTTTTTGTTGTTATCATTGAATATGCATGGAATAATTAATTGCTCTGAGAACTGTTAGAGAAGGATACATCAGGTGAATCACAGTTTTTTATATAAGTAGAGTTGCTCCCAAGCTTGGCCATGCTGTTTGTGGTAAAATTCATTTTTAATATCAAAGTAAGAAAAGGAGAGAGCAGGTTACTCAAGTAGTCTTTCACTTCCAGGTTTTCTGCTTAAATCCAATTCAGCATCAAGGTCGTTAAGCCTTCATCAAGTAGGATCTGTCCTCTTGCTGGAACACAAGGGTGCACAAACTTTTTCTGAACCCTGATGTAGTCACCAATCCAGTGATGATCCCAGGAGGTACCATAGTAGGAATAAGAAGAAACAGGGAGGTAGGCTTTCATTTCCTGAACTGGTCATCCAGGTCAGAGTTCCTTGTGATTCTTGGAGGAGTCACATTATCTGAGAGACTTGTAGGTGTTAATACTCCTACCCTACCTTTTCATGAGCAGAAAACAGGCCTCCTTTTTGCAGCCAAACCAGCTTCTCTTTCTGCTTTGTATGACCAGTTTAGGTCACCCTTTATTTAGTCTCAGAAATAACAGTCTCATGTGCAACATCAGTAGGTGGAATTATGTCTGGCAACTAAGTGGTAGTAAAGAGGAATTTTTGTTGTGAATTTGAAGGAAAACGTACCTTGTTTGCTCTTCTGTTCAAGTATTCCTCTTGTATAGCCAGTGCTCCTGTGGAGATAGCACTTAATTAGTCAGAAATTTGCTGTGTGTTGCCTGTATTATTCCTCGCCGTGAGTGCTCCACCTCTTTCTCACCACCAGCCTTCAGCAAAACAAACCCCCTAGAAAGATGAGCTGCAGGAAGCAAAAGGAGAGGATTATTCATTATTAGCAATTGTTATACAGAAAAAATGTGGTCTCTTTCAAGCCAGCCAGCTGCCTTGTGCATTAGGAACTCTGTTTAAGAGTATTTTAACCTCTCCTTAAAAAAATTACCAAGAATGTTAAATTTTCAGAATAAAAGTACAGCTGGTTACTATGCAGATGAAATTGTTATCAAAGGCTGTGAATTTCTTCAACAAGGTATTCCTTCCAACTGTACTATGAAAATGCTGTTGGAGAATATATATGTTCATTCCCAAACAGTGACCCTTCAAACACTTTTCAAGAGGTTAGTGTTGTTTTTTCTGCTTTATTAACAGGAATCCTGAGACACTGGTACATAAATCTTTCCAGTGCCCAATGAGCAGGTGATCTGGTGGAAACGGGTTAACATCCATAGTTCCTCATTCACAGGCTACCCATGTCCCTCTTTATGTACAAAAAGGTTAAATATAATAATAACATTTTAGACTTACCAGGTATTGGAGGATCTCAAAGTTCTTTGGTATTGTTAATGAAAAATGGCTCACAGCGCTCCTGACAAAATGCCCATACCAGTTTGTGAATCTGGATGGACAGTGAAATTGTTTTTCCAGATCACTGGATCATAAAATCCTTTAGGTTGGAAAAGACCTTTAAGATCGAGTCCAACCATTAACCCAGCACTGCCAAGTCCACAGCCCGTCTCCCTCAGCTGCTCCTCACCAGACTTGTGCTCCAGACCCTTCCCCAGCTCCGCTGCCCTTCTTTGGACACACTCCAGCCCCTCAATGTCCTTCTTACAGGGAGGGGCCCAGAACTGAACGCAGAATTGGAGGTGTGGCCTCAGCAGTGATGAATACAAAGGGGACAATCACTGCCCTGGTCCTGCTGGCCACACTATTGCTGATACAGGCCAGGTGCCACTGGTTTTTTNCCAGCCACTCTGCCCCATCCTGCAGAGCTGTGTGGGGTTGCTGTGACCCAAGGGCGGGACGTGGCACTTGGCCATGTTGAACCTCATAAAAATGACCTCAACCCATGGATCCAGATTCCCTCTGCAGAGCCTTCCTGCCCTCACACAGCCAGTTAGAGCATTTCCTTCATGTCTACTGGGAAACTAAACAAAAGAGAGGTAATACCTGAAGCAACTTACCTTCTTGTTTCTTTTTCAGTACCTCTCACATGATTATCTAAAGATGCTTTAATTTTCAGAGCCATATATGTATCTGTACTATGACAGGGATTTTATTAATGCCTGATGAAAATATAAAAAAGGAGTGTAATTAAGCTATGCTGAGTTATAGCTGGTATGAGAATCTTATGTTTATATTCCCTCTAATTAAGGTTCTGGCTTGGCTGTCATAATTTCTGCTAATATATGAAATTAATCTTGTGCTACTTAACCTTAAAAACGGTAGACAAAAGAAAGTGTAGTTTTACTAAATTTGGCTTGGCTGTTTAATTGTTCAGTAGTAGTAGTTCAGAGGACGGTAGTGTTTACTTGGTGGACTGGATGCATCAGCAATGCTTTTTAAAATAATTGTCATATATGACTTTGAAAACACCAGTTCACAAATTTGAGAGAAAAGGGAATGAATGTATGAATTTAAGGGTTTTTTAATGTTAGGTTTCTGAGAAAAATTTAGATTCGAGAAAGGCTGTTCCATTTTATTCAATATAAAAAGTATGTCTTAAAGAATTGAAAGTGTAAATGGCAGATGGCAGAAGTTTTTGAACCATTAAAAAAAAAGAAAAAAAAAAAAGCAGCAGTATAGATAGTTGATTTCCAGTGATCAGGGATATTCCTTGGGCCTGGGTAATACGGGAGCACAGGCAAAATTTCTCATTGTTACTGTGCTAGAGAAGGATTGGTTTGGGGTTTATACATCTGATGCAAGCCCAGAGTGTTCTTGAATGCTGGAGCAAAGCTCCACTTGGACATGAACCCAAGTAAAATGCTCAGGGAGTGAATGATTAAGCTATACTGCTAGCACGTGTATTTGAAGGTAACACAGCCTGTTCACATCCTGCCTATCCTGGGAAATCACTGTCATCATGGACAGGCAATAAAACAGGTCAAGGTTTCAACCAATATTTCTCAGTGCTACCACAGAAAGCTTTCAGTTCTGCAATACCTGGAGTTATGTTCTTTTTAGTAACTGGGTAGCTAATGGTTTTGGTAATGATTTGTGATGATTTATTTTCAATAATAATTTTGAAGTGTCTCTTTGGCATTGCCTCTGGTCCTGAATAGTCTCTTCCAAACACCATTTTAAGGGAGAAAGCATTTTTGGAAGCCTAGTCCTGAGCAGAGTTGCTGAAAGCTTCATATGAAGTCTCACCCTGGAAATAACACTGAGGTATTTGATCTTTAACTGATGTGTTAAACCAAACCTACTGAGATTACTTTCCGGAGAGAAGACCTTGGATTACTCTAAATTGCCAGTTCTCCTGCTATTCTTTTCCTTTTGTGTCTGTCCGTGCCTGTTTCAGCGCCTCCTAAAGGCTGATTAATGAACCCCCATTGCTGGCAGTGATGAAATATGTTGCGTGTAGCATCCTCCCAGCAGGAGGAAATGTTGTTTGTTGACGGTTGGCTGGACGTGAGGGAAAGCAGCTACCCAAGGCTGAAACCGTGGACATTTCCTGCAGATAAAAGCTGGATGGTGAGTACTGGCAGAAAGAAGAACAGACAAAAAAGCACAGCAGGGTTTTGGATCCATAAAACATTTGCTCCCCAACTGTCACACTCGCAGTCTCTGCATCTGGTGTTGTGTTGACTCATTTCACCTGAATCAACCAGCCAACTTAAACTCTGTTTAAGTTTTCAGTTTGAACACAAAGCATAAAATCCTTTTGCCCACTACATCTGTGCTACACCAAATTCATCGTTTTAATAGGCAAAAATTAATTTGCCTTCTCTGTTTAACAAACCTGAACTGTGAGTTTTGGATTTTATCCATTTTTTGGTGATCAGTGTTTACATTTGGGTGGACAACTTTTTAACACCTTTAACTCCATTAGATAGTTTATAGAATTATAAAAACAATACGAGTTGCTTAAACTATTCTTTTTGCTGTTTGTGCCTTATATTTCTCAAGCATGATTATTCTGCAGGATTATGTGGACTAGTGTCATAACACTGGAAGACCTGTACAGTCTATTGTAAGAGAGATTTACACGTAAAGGAGGACGATTTAATCTGTAAGGTTTAAGGAGAAAATATGTATTGGCTTTTTCTCTTGACTTTTTAAAATTTCATTTTGTGTTTGCTTTTAATAGGCAGAAGCTTGAATTTTTTCAGTTTGATAATATTAGAGGTCAGTCCAGTAGGAATAAACATAGTAAAAGGAGGAGTGGTGAAGACAGTCGCAATCATACGTGAACTCTGTTACTCATGTCCTTTATTAAACCAAGCTCAATGGCTGTACGCTCATTCATGCTGAGGACAGGGGAGATGCAAAATCTGCCCTCAAATACTCCATAAAGCAAATTAGATTATTGTGCTGTGCTATTTCATTGCCTGTGGTTGGCCAAAACCGCCTTGTGGTTATTTAGGCAGCTCTGAACCTGACTGTTCTGAACCAAGTGGCATTAAATGGGAAGGCAATGCAGAGAGAGGAGGAAGAGTGGGAAGAACACTATAATTGCCCACTTGCCACCGAACACTGCCGTGAGGGAGGGAGGGCTGTGTGGGGCTGCCCTTGTCTCAGACTGTATTCCTCCTGGAGCTTCTTTCTCCATGCAGAGGCACCCCATGGGCATAGAGACCAGGCAGGGAGAGAGGCACCCCTCACCTAGCAGGGGAGCAGGGTGACAGATAAAGGTAGAGAAGGATGCAAAAAGGATCACAGAACAGCAGGCAGTGGTGTGGCCTTGGCTTTGTGTTTTGCTAAAAATATACGATGCATTTGACTGGATTAGAGTTAATGCTTCACAGGAGAATTGTCCTGTGGAAGTGCATATATGTAATGCATAAAGTAGCACATGCAGCTCAGATTTTCCTTTTGTTGACAAGTGAGACTGAATGTTGATTAGACACAGAGAGAGGATGAGAAAAGATGGGGTTATACAGGGAATAAACATTCTTACATTGACAGAGTCATAGTTTTTGGATTTAGAATGAAATGGAAGAGTTGCTGTGCTGCTTTGCCTTTCTTTGAACCTAGGACTTCACACACATGTTGTGGGTACGTGCTCCTACATTCCTTGTCATTTTCACAAGAAAGAATTAAAAACTAACAGCTTTCAAAGGCATCTAGTTCAATGTCTTTCAAGTTCTCTTGCAGTGTGAAAAGTAGTTCCCCTGCAGGATTAAATTAAACCAAGAGTACTTCATATGTGGCATGTTTAAGAATCTTATCTCATGTCTGTTATTTCCAAATTGAAATTGAAGTAATAGTCAAACCATTAAATTACCTTTTGCAATTTCTGACAGAAAGTAATTAGAACTAAAGGAAAATAGGTTTCAGAATATTGTGCAGAGATTAGTGCTTCTGGACAGAGATACAAAATAACAAAAAATTCAGATCATCTTTTTTTTAATGCACAGATGCATAATGTTGTAGTCTTGTCTCGTTTTGGGTTTTGTTTGCTTGTTTATTGGTTTGGGGTTTTTTTTTGACTCCTGCGATGAAAAGATTAGAGATATAACCAATGGTGTCGTTTCCACTGATGCATGGAACTTTCAAAGCATAACACTGAATGAAAAAAACAGATTGTCTGTATTTGATCTATTGTTGGAGTGATAGACTGCCTATAACCAAAAGAAGAGGAAGAGTAACTGAGAAATGTGTCATTTTTGCTAATGCTGTGTAAAAACAAAAAAATAGTTTGAAAGCCCCATATATTTTAATCACACTGTAGAAGTGATTTTTTTAAATTAATAATTTTTAGACCTAGAAATACATTGAAACAAATAAAGGTAACCTTAAATGTTTAAGGTTCCAGGGTGGAAAAGGCTTGACAGGATACTCAAAATTTTCATATTGTTTGACAGAACAGTGTACCAAATCAAATGTTCTTTCACTAGTGCTGCTGGCCTTTTTCTTCCTCTCCCTAAGTATCATCTTGCTTTATCTCCCCTGGAGCTTGCACAGCCACGATGCTTTGAAATGAACGTGAGTCTGCCTGCCCTTGTGTCCCGCAAAATCTCAGAGAGATGAGCAGCCCCAACCCAAAATCCTGCAGCTCCTGTGTTGATGGAGCTTGGGCACTCTCCCACCCCCGGGGTGAGAGCTCTGGGAGCATTGGGAGAAAGAACCCTTCCTGATAAAGAACAATAGGTGGGTTTGAACAAATTGCTTTAAATTTCAAACTCAGCGTAGCTGTGGGGGTAAGAGTGATGTCCTGGCTCCTTGGGCTGGCACCTGCCTCCCAGGGCCGCTGCTGTTCCTGGTTGTGGAGCTGATCCTGAGAATCTCCAGGTGTGGGCGCGGCCGCAGCACCGAGGCCCTGCGCAGGAACGGGGATTCACAGCTCTGCTGCTGCCAGGGCTGCTGGCCCTGGCCATCTGTGTGAGAGCAGCAGATGCCACCCTGAGCAGCATGGGCACAGCGGGACCTGTGCTGCCGCCTGCTCACCTTCAGACATCTGTCACCTCCCCTGCAGGATCCAGCACCCTCGTCCCAGCGTGGGCAGCCCGGCCACACAGCTGCTTTCCCACCGAGCCGGTAGGAATACTCATGAAGTGAGATGTTGGTCACTTGGAGTTTGTGTAGTTGAACCAAAATGAAAAATCAGTGCTCAACTCTCTTGTGTATACACATTGTGTGATGGAAAGAGGCAACCTTTCTGCTTTTCCCTTCACTTTATGTTTTATTTAAAGAAAAATAGGAAGTGGAGTCGCTGTTCTAGCTCTGATTTTTTCCTTTTTTCTTTTTTTACAGTACTTTTGTCCTTTCTATTCAGGTGGCTTTCAGACTCAAGCTTATGTTTTTCTTCCTTCCTCAACAGTTATTGAAGAGTTATGCTTTCAGTGTGAGTGAAGAGTCTGATGTAATTGCAGGACTCACAGATTAGCATTTTACTACATGACCTCTGCCTCTTACTTAGCCTTTCCGAGACTTCAGTAAACACTGTGGGCTTAGGACCTGAATTAATGTGATACTGGGAGTTGAGTTCATAATGATGGGTGGTAGAAAAGGACAGACAGCAATTTAAAACATCTCTTGTTTCAGCTGTGCTAAACTAAACACTAAACTAGAATATATGAGTTTGCTTGGCAGTTTCAGCAGTGAGTGGTGGTGTGGTGCAAATCGTCTTCTGGGGACTGAACATGTTGGTTTGAGTCTGTTCCTGTGGTGCTGCTGAGCCTGGCCTCTCTCCATAAAGTATTTCCAGTTGGGTTCCTCAAACCAGTGGTTTCTGAAGAGCAGTTCCATGGGCTTGTTAAAGGAACCTGTGAAAGAACAGTGTGGAGGAATAACATAGTCAGAAGGTAAGGAAATGAGAGGTCTCGGGGAATGTTTAAAGGATGTTCTTGGGTAAGCATAGGAGCAGGACACCAGGGAAGCTGTCAGCAGAATAGCTCTGGCCAGGTGAGAGAGGGAAATACAAAAAAAAGAGACAAGCCAGGGTGGAAGAGAAGAAGCAACGGAGAATAATATATAACATTTCTGTCTCATTGAAATCAGGTTTTGCCTGAACAATACAGGTTTGTCCAGTAACAATAATCTCCATCAACAGGCCTAAAGGTTTTGAGCACGACACTCGTAACTGAGAGCTGTTGCACATTATGAGTGGCAAAGGGTTTGTGGTTCTGCAGAGCGTCTGCTTTTTCAATGAGGAACTTGATCTGGAAAAGTGATAGTCCAGAAAGAAAACTCAGATTTTGCTGCTTTTCTGATGTTCTTTTTTAAAAAGACACCAATACTACTCAGCATCTTCTATGTCCCTGATGTAGTGATGCTCATAGATTTTAGCAAATTTGCTTTGCTGTAAATGTCGGTAGTGGTGGATCATCATAATTTTATTTTGACTGAGTTAGAGTTAGTGTATTGCAATTAAAATGTTGCACTAGATGGTACCAGTCATACCTGATTTATAACTGCTAAGTAGTGGTGGTGTCAGAAACTTAGGAGTATTATATAGGCTTAACAATATAACGAAATATTAGCATAAAACTGTTACTCAAAATTATCTTTAATAGAAGGAAGAGAGAGTTTTAGCTATATTCACTGGTGACATTCAGGTTTGATGATTTAATTTTATTATGTGTTGCATTTTAGTCATTGTGTCTTTTCATTATCAATACAGGGTGAAAACTTTCTGTGTAACCATTGGGGGCATGTTTTTTATGGAGCCTATTGTCCCTGCTTTTTTTAAAATAGCCACCTGCTCACAGTTGAAGAGAGTTTGAACTGTTCAGTTTAACTACAAAAGTCTGCACAATATTTTAGCAGCTTGTTAACAGGCCTGCAGACAGGTACTAATTACACCCCAATTTACAATACATCAGTTTAGCAGTATTGATCTGTTAAAAAAAAATGAAAGTAAACTGAGCAAAAGCCAGTCTTGTTGCCGAAGGAATGATGTATTGATTCCATCTGACAGTGCTTTGTCTACAGATCAATGGAGATGTGTGGTATAGACCAGAAGAATGAGACAGGGTCATCAAAGGTCAGCAAAAGAACAGGGTGTCCCAGATTATTGGAGACAATGAAATGAACATATCATAAAGTAGACCTGATTGGCATTTGTAAAGGAATCCACCAGTAACAGGTTTTCTCATGCCAGAGAGGAAGAACGTATTCTATTTTACAATTAGCTTTAGCACCTCTCTCTTAAGAGATTTAAGGGGGATTCAGTGTCTTCTCAGTAACTTGCTGATTGCAAAAAGTCTTGAAAGATTGGTATAATAAACTGCTTACAGCTCTACGTGTTTGTAAAAAGTGAAAGCTACGCTTCTGAGAGACGTTAGACTTTGTCCAACATAATAGAACAGTTTTAAATTCAAATATTCAAAAGTTCTTAATCCCTTAAAAACTTCAGCTCTTTATTTTGATGGTTGTAATTTCTGTTTTGTGGTGCACAGAGACTGTAATTCTATTACATTCCAGCTTTACACACTGAAGAAGTAAGTAGGTATGTTCTGGTTTAATTCGACAACAGCCCTGAAGTGTACTTGGACCACAATGTGTTATTCATTCACGGATTTCTTGTGTCCTCAATGTCCTCTGAGACGAAGGGCTTTATATTTTAAATAAGGAGAAACACTACTATAATATGATTAATCCCTTACAGCTTTCATGCCTTCTAAATCCTTCCTCGTTCTGCTTTAGAAATCTAACTTTTACAAGGAGGGGGATATCTGTTCCACACAAGTATTATAATTTAGGACTTAATCCCAAAAATTAATGTTTAATCTGTACTGCTGCCTTGTTTTAAGAGCTGCTGAATAGGTGTCATTCAAAAAAATTGCTTCCAGAGCTTTCTAATCCACATTTTTGCATCACTGCTATGATTTCCTTAGGTTTTACCATATTTTGTAGCTAATTGCCTAACACTGGGTGATGAAAGGTTGAGGGTACGTGTTCTTCTAACATAATCACAGAGGAACAATTCACCACAGTGCCACTTTGGCCTCCCCTCTAAGGAATCAGATTTAGCACAGTTTAGAGTTATAGATGCACAGTCACTGTATCTCTTCAAAGCGTATAAGCTGGTTTGGTTCCGAGTGGCTTTGCAGCAAGGGAAACAATATCTGCCTCTTTTATCTCAATCCCTCTTTTCTGCCTTTTGGGACAAGATAGTTTTTATGGAATATGTTCTACACCAGCATTTAGTACAACTGCTTTTAAAAATAAAATTGTTCATAATGTAAATTATTCACAATAGAATAGCCTGAGGACTTCAGGTCTTTAAGGTGGTCAGATGTGGTGTGTCAAGAGAGTGTAAAAGAATGTTTAAGTTTTAATGGAATATACTTTCTGGGATAGTGCTAGGTAACAACAGTGGCAACCTGTCTAAATTAAAAATTGCTTAATATAATGCAGATATTTCTGGAAAAAAAATTCCTGGTTTTAGGATGTGTTCTACCTCTGCCCTAAAGAATTAGATATGGAACAAATAGGTCAGTTATTCAAAGAGACATTAGTTTTGTATTGAGATTTTCAGCCTAGTCATAATTGGAAAATCAGTTCTTATTCTTTGCAATTCCTGCAAGGTTTTCAGAAAAGGAGACAAGAATGTTGAAATCACTGCTTTGAGCGTCGGTCAGTTTTGAAGTTCACTGCCTATGAAGAGTCAGGCGTGGTGCCTATTCTTTGTTTTACTGATGTACTCTGTTTGCTTTTGGAATAAACAGAGAATTTCAATTTTTTGGTATGATTAATCCTTTGTCATTTGTATGCGTGGTGTTCATCACAACTTGTCCAAGAATATAAGGTAGGCTAGAAATATCCATTCATTTTTCTCTTTTATGAACATTACCTTATTAACCATGTTGGAAATATCCCAAATAATGCATTTATTAGAGGTACACACTGTCTGAAATTATCATTTCAAAATCTGTTTCCCCAGGGGTTTGGATTTATGCATACTGAGTTAAATGATTAATGAAACTGTGGCACATTAAGTGTTCAGTATTGCAAGTTACTCAGAAGTTTTCATAAAAATGAAGGTTTGATTTAAAACATAACAGTGAAAATTTCTCTGTTTCCATTTGTAATTTCCTCTTTCATTTCATTGCAGTCACGAATGACAATATTAACTAAATTCCATTTCTCAAGGTACTGACCCTCCTAAAAATCATTGTTTTAGGAGTTCGTGGTCTCACTCATTTCACAGGGAGATTTGATTACTTTCAGGTTTTAAACCCCTGAGATAAAGAAAAGTTTACAAAACAGCATTCTTAAAAATAGGAGTGCTGCATTTTTAATATTGCTTTTGAGGGAGACCTCAAAAAATCTGATCTACCCTATATAACAGACATCTATTTAAAATAATACTTGTGTCTCTTCCTGTGAGGTGAAAGCACTTCTGGAGTTGTTGCCTCTATGATTCATAGCGATATTTCTAAGACTGTAAGAGAAGGAAAGAAGAGGGACTTTGCTGTGAATGTGCACTGGAGGTGCTAAGTGATAAATGTTGGATGAACATGACCCGGTGATACGCTCTGACACAGCTTTGAGCCTCGTGCCACACTGATGTTTCTGTAGGTCTTGAACTTCTGTGCACCTGTGAAGGTTTCTGAGTGCTTTTGAGAACTCGAATTCAAAATACTAATTTTCCCTAAGCAGTTACTTTCATGTGGAAAGTTTGAGTGAACCAAAGCTAACTCGTGCTGGCTGCAGGAAACAGAACATATTTCCAAAGAATTTCATGGCCTTTGCTAAGAGGGTTTTCTTACTGATAAATATTAACATTACAGATACATTCAGCTTGATAATCTCTAGAATTACTAAATGTGTACCTTTGTACCTAAAATGAAGTAATGTTCTTCCTGATGTCTTTGTTGTATTTCATATCTTTTAATGGTTGGCCAATGTATTAAAAGAAGTACAATTATTAGGTGAGAGTTTTGATCCTGATTTCTTATGGAAATGAGGCTTGTGTATTCAGTGTTAGTCCCTGTGTGTCTTCTTACTGACCCTTTTGCTCTCTGATTCCCATAATTTCAGTTAAATTTGACAGAGGTAGAAAAATTCTCATAGTATTGAGTTCGCTTTTTGAGAGTAAATGCCAGATTGAAGAGATGTATTCTATGGTAAAGAGGGGTGGGAGGAGTCCAGTCTCCACAAAGGAATCTGCAGAATTGTTCTTTTTAGAGGATGGAAATTAGACAGTGTGGGAGCAGTTACTCCAACCAATGTCCTGCTGAAACTGTAAGCTGGTAAGCAAATTCCCAAGCCCTCATATTATCCTGATGCAATTTATCAGCTTATATGATAAATGTTACAAGAAAAAAAAAAAAAGTGCAGATTCGTGTGGCTTTACTCTGGCTATCGCTGTTCCTCAGGGAGTGTTGTTGAGTGGTTTGGGCAGAAAAAGACATGTAGGAATGGTACACCCCATAAGTGTAAATGAAGAAGAATACCTTAAACTGTCTACAGCTGGCTGAGAACCAAACCTTGTAAATTAGTCAAACCTTGTAAATCATTAACAAGCAATTAACTCTACTTTCTAGAGTTTCAGCAGACGGAGCTGTTCTTATCAGTGTAACAGCCTAGGAACTTTATCTGCCTCCCAAAGCAGCTGACCCTGTTAGATGGAAGAATGTGATAAAGGGCTTTGGTATGTCACAGGTGTCTTGGAAAAGGAGACTGATGCAGGAATTGGCTTTTTCACCTGCTGCTGAGAGGCTCTAGAACTGTTGCTGAAGTCTCTCTCAAATGCAAGTCTGGTACAAATTAATTTGTGCAACTTTAGTGGGAGCTGTACAATCGATGCAGTGAATTTGGCCAGTACAGTGTATTTCCAGGCAGGGAGGACAACTAGACTTTGTACTTCATTTTATACCAGTCTAAAAAGCATCCGCAGCAGACAGGCTACTGATATAGTATGACATTTTTACATACAGACCTGGACTATAGTTTATCTTGCATAAGAGAAAATAGCGTTAATGAAAGGTTTTCACAGCTTCTTACCTAAAAGTAAGCTGCTACATCTCCCTTAGTTGGGTGAGTTTAAAAAGTGCAAAGTATTCAAACATTTATTTAGATGTGTCGTGAGGATGTATTTAGTGAATTACATCTAGACTCTTCTAAACTGCTGGGTTATACAGTCTTATGTATCAAAAAACACCACCTCCTTTTGCAAAATGTTACATTTAAAAGAAGCTACTATTATAAATTAATTACTTAGTTGTAAGTAAAGTGAATGTGTGCGATGCAAAATTAGTTTTTTTAAGGAATTATGTCTCTTTATTTAGCTATTTAATGAAGAAAATCTTTAAAAAAAGCACTAGATATAGGTGAATCTTTTCGAAATTATTCTTTCCAAGATAAAGTTGAAATAGATCTCTTTTGTGGAAGCCAAGGAGCAGCTAAGCTTATTTCTGCATGGAGAACTACTATATGCTGTGTCTTGTATTAAAATACTTGTTTTGTTTCAACTTTTTAATTAGTTTGCCCTTCCTTTGAGAGACTCCCACTACAGTATTAAGAAAATGTTATCGATCTTGGCATAATTTCTACCTTCTGCCATGGTCCAAAATCCCTTCAATGCAAATTAAATTAAGAGCACCTTTCCCAGAGAAGATACATAACCTTTCTGAGGTGTAAGACAAACACACAGCATTGTTTTCTGTTTTATCTCATCTGGGCGGTCTAATCCAGCCCAGGTCTAAGGAGTCAAGCCTCCACTGTGCCTAACAACCGCCTCAGAACCATTTCTCTGGAGAAAATAAATGGGTTTCTTGTCAAGGCCATTGTAACAGAAGAGCTGGGGGCATTGATACTGAAGGGGTCATTTTTTTCCTGTTGTGCACTAATTTGAGGGTGACACGTTGTAAATGTTGCAGTTTCATAAGTTGCATGAGACATCACTTTGTCTTTTCCCTTCCAGATATTTTCTAAATGTGTCATCATCAGTCATGTATAAAGCACATAATCTTTTATCATCACTATGCACATTCTGACACTCTGGTGATTTAGTCTTAATACCATCCCTATTACTCTGTAAATGAGAATCCCGTATTGTATTAGACACACGGTGTCTTGTTTTCCTGCCTCCTCATTTCCACTGTTTCTCTTCCCCATCATCCCGTGTTGCTCGTTCCTGTGTGCTGAGGCTTGTTGGTGAGTTGTTTCAAGGAGTAATTCAGGATAATTTAATTGAAACAAAAAAAACCATCAATGGAAGTATTTAAAAAGTATTTTGTGGTCAAAAGTAAGAGGTAGGCCAGCGGTTTTCCCAAGGAAGAGAGTTGTGAGTGGTAACTGTTCTCTAGAGAAGTCATTGAGAGCCAGTTAAACAGTTGGACAGCCTTTATGGAGTCAGATCCTCAGGGTATTACTCCAGCAAAGTAACCATTGAAATACCAGCCCCTGAGGCTGAGGTCTGATGTGTGTATGTATTGACTTCCTATTGACTTCAGTGGGATTACTGACAATGAGTATAGTTAACCATGCATAAATCTTTGGGGCATCCAGTTCTGTAGAGTTTTCCCTGTTTATGATGGAGCATTCCAAGGTTTATTTTGGAGAAGCTCATTTATCCTCCTTATTTCAGTGTTCAGAACAAAGCAGGAGCACAGCCATTTGTGTTTCTAGTTTCAGCAGTTGGCTTTTATTGGGTTGGTTGGGCATTTTTTGTAATAGTTAAGAGAGTATTTATTTTGCAGATGTAGATGTATCAATTGACATGTGATTTTAGCCTTCATATGAAAAATAGGCAGCCCCTGGTGGCTTAACTGGCATTTCGAGAGAGAAAAAATTAATGTCATAAAGTTACTGAATTTGGATTTTAAAATATACAGATACACCCAGGTATACCATCACACACAGGCACACAAGCCCACAGGTACAATATTTTTATAATTTCTTTGGGGAGATGGGAGGGTTTTTTTAATGGATTGATTTTTACCTTTTCCCACATTTACTAAGTGGGCTAAGTAAATACACGTAAAATGTCACTAATTCTTCTGTGTTCCTTTTAAACTTTGGACGGAACAAGGTCACTGTACAGACATTTTAGGCAGAAGAGTTTTTTGAGAATGCAAGCGTGAATTACCATAAAAGTGGTTTTGCCTAAATACTAAAGGTGACTTTTAGCTGAAAAACTATAAAGTACTTTGCTTCAATACTAAAGATAGCTTTTAATTGAAAAGTGTAAGTGAACCTACAAAGCAAGGTTAACGCTTAGTGGTATAATTTTATACATGCACTTTGGCAGTCACAATGGCTTTGATTCAACCTTGACTTCCTACAAGATCATAAAAAGGCACAGAATAATTTGTTATAAAAGAAATGAGAAGCAGAGTACAAATATGAGTCGCATAACAAATTCTGAAGATGAAATGGTAACGTTCAAAGGAAATGTAGCATTTTATGCCAGTGCCATAATTCTCAGACAACATTACAAAGAAAGAAGTATGGCCTGCAATTTGACCTTCTTCCTCCTCCTCCCCACTGCGGCTCCATAATGATGTTTAGAACTTTATAGCTCGGTTAAGAAAGGTTTTAAGGGAACACAGTGTCCTGTTCCCTTCTACAGGATACTGAATTCCTAATCACCTTAAATTCTGTCAGTAGCTGGGCAGCTTCTTGCCAAGGACACTGCTAAGCAATTACTGTTTTCATCCTCACGTTAAGAGGAACCCCACGTAATTTGATTTTTTTGGGTAATCTTACATGCCATGCAGCTTAAGACGATTGCTCACACCCAGTCTTGCCCGTTTTCATTTCTGCAGGCAGCCACTGAAACACTGAAATGATTTAGTGAGTGCAAATAAGACCTGATGCTCCAGTGAGCACAGCAGAAGGTGCTGCCCCTGTTACTGGCTTGCTGAAGGCCTTTCACAGACTTTCTTTCACCAGCTTAGGTAACTGGGCACTAACTGCTTTATTCTTGATACTACACTGCCAAGGAACAGATAAAATCTGCAGGATCATGGCAGTTTTTGAATAACAAAAAAAGGGAGGATGTCATCTGAAGAGTATAACATCTACATAGTTTATAGAATTACTGACTATGACTTAGGATAATCAGGTCTATCTCAGTTGCCCCAAGGTATTGTCTTTCTTGGAGGTGTGTCTTGAATTTTTCAAGTTGTTGAGATAAGCTTTTTATTAAAGCAGGTCTAAAGGATCTTTGTCTCAACTAGAAGATATCATAACCTTTCTGTCTAAAGACCAAAAAGAGATCACTGAATTATTTGCTAATTGTGAGAAAAATCTGTATTGATTTTGTGTGTGTACCTGTGTCTGAGAGTAGGCCACTAGCTATTTCTCAGCTGCATTATATGCTGAAGAATCTCTTGGGAAGACAAGAAGAAAAAAAAGTGGGAGTAAAAGCCAAAAAAAAAAGCAAAAAAAATCCAACAAACCATCTTGTGGTGACACACAACTGGCAGACTGCATGTTTTCATGGCTTGTCCTTTCTCTTGTAAAGGGCTGTGAGGGAGGAAGTAACATATAATATATTTAGGTAATAGCCTAAATGGAAGACAAATTCATCTCTTACATGCACTCTATGTGCTTATAAAATTTATTTTGAATTTTCTATTCTTACATCTAAGGGAAATTTTAGCTTGTGGCCTAGAAATTTAAACTGTTTCCACATTTCTTTGGGAAAAAATTGAATGTGAGAGCTTCTTAAAAATATCTAATGTACACACAGTGTAATGTGTTTCTGTAGCAGTGCGATATGTTACTTACTAATTCATTTAAGAAATTGCCCTAAAAAGCTACACTAGTTTCAACTTTTTAAGAGTTTTAACTTTTTGGTTAATTATAACAATGACTTTCATTTGTAGTTGAGCTTATTTAACATGTGAGGTGGAAAGTCATATATACAGGTATACGTGCATATGAGTTTCACTTTTGTTTTTAATGTGTTGCACTTCAGAAACAGAAGTGGTTGCTGTTGACAAACATCTTTGTCTGTCCAGAGTTGTGGTGCTTATAAAGTTGTGACAGTTTCACTCTTGCAGTCTGACTGATATTGCCACAATGAAGTGCTTTCAGGAAATAATACATGAGCAGCAGTGCTTTAGTAAACAGCAGTGACTCAATAACTCTGCAAAAATTTAGGAGGATATAAATATAGGAAAGAATGGAAACAGATCTTGCTGGATGACTGCTGTGGACTTTTTATACAGGGAAAAAACCTATTCCCGTATGTCCCCAAATAGGTATTAAAACCAATGTACCTCTTCTTTGACATCTGTTAGAACAGAATGAGTCCATTTGAAATCCCCCAAACACTCACATAGTGACAAAGTGTAGTAAATGAAGCAAAATGGTTTGGGGAAATGAGGATGTGTAAACAAGCCAGTCAGATGCCATTTACTTTCTTGGATCACACTGGTATTTTTTGCAGGTCTGGCTGTATTAAGTCTTGGTGCACAAAGCTGTATTTACTGTACTGAATGCAGATTTTCCATCTTAAAGAACAAGGCTGTCTAAATTATGTCTGGTTTGGAGCTGGTTCTCTACATTTCTTTTTTTTAATTTTTAATAGGCAGTGCAACCAGTGAGGTTCTTTACTGTTGTCACTAGAGACTGGTCTATTAGTGGAGGCCTTTTATGTATACTCTAAAAATTGTTGTTGTCCTCTGTTAGCACACACCAGCTTGCTGCATGTATGTCAGGAGCTCA
Organism: Machaerirhynchus nigripectus; assembly: GCA_013397975.1. Classification (NCBI taxonomy): domain Eukaryota; kingdom Metazoa; phylum Chordata; class Aves; order Passeriformes; family Dicruridae; genus Machaerirhynchus; species Machaerirhynchus nigripectus. The sequence continues at coordinate 3,668,356 of VZRQ01007802.1, read as the reverse complement.
TCGCGTACATTTTGGCTTTGGATGCTTAGGAATCATGTTTGTATTGCTTTTTGTTCATACACTGTTTGACTGCAGTGTAGCTGAAAGTGCCAGAAAAGCCACAAATAAGAACACACGTAGCACTGTTTAGTAAACTCTAGCAGTTTGCAGTAATTGGGGACCTTTCTTTATCTTTAGAGTATTGATCCCTTATGCAGTAGCACTCCTCTTTGTTTTGAAGGAAATGGTGGGGAAAGAGCTTTAGTGGATGGTAGATCTGTTTTATCTTTCCATGGTATATTTTTGCCCATGTTGTAGTTTATATTTTGGGGGACATTGGCCAGGAAACGAGTCAGATATTGGGGCATTTACAAGTTTGTTTGTCTTCTAAAGGAATTAAAATGTCACTCAGCAGAACCTGTGACTTACTTGCTGTTGACTGTCCATAACTCAACAGTGGAGCTGAGAGTCAATCAATATAATGTGATTTACCTCTGACTTGAGTGAGGAAAAGAGTTCCACCAAATTTTGTGAATGTTTTTCTTTTCTAATCCCTTCCCTCTCATAGATTAACACAACATAAATTAAAGTGCATTAGGGGAGGATACAGGCAGTGTTTATAAACAGAACTCTTCCCCAAAATTATATCTAATACTTCGTGTGTTTCAGGAAAGTGTCTTCATATTGGTGATTTCATGTATATTTATAGCTGGCAACAATGTTTTCATCATGCTTTGAACTTTTCTGAGGGCACACCATTTTTTAAACTGATAGACACTTCTTGGTAGCTCTAGATGTGCTTTTTTAACAACAGAGGGTGGAGGAAGCAGCATCCAAATCCAGCTCTGTCTGATACCATTTTCCTCTGTACTATGTGCTCCAAGCAACTGCTACTTTTGTTTCTTGTAGAGTCATTAGATAGAGTCATTACCGATGAATTTTGTGTGCGCATACAAACTTAAAAAAACCAACCAAACAAAAGAAACCACAAACCCCCAAGCACAGAAACAATGTAAGTTTTATATTTAAATTTAAATTTATTAAATTTATGTTGTATTTCCTCTTACCTAAATTTTCTCCCCTCATTCACATTTTATTTTTTTTAAGTCTAACCTGTGACCCAAAAATTTTACAAGCATGGAAAAGAAGGCTCTAACAGTAAAGTATAAAATTATCATAAGGAATGATTCAAGTATATCTTTTCTTTAGCATTCTGAACTTTGATTTTTAACTCAGGACTTGACAGAACCACCATGTTAAATTGTATTTTACTCATTATTTCCATTGAAATAATGGTACTGCTTGTAAGGAAAACATTTCTGACCATGACTGAAAGCTGAGGACTCAGTCTGCTTGGTACATTTAAAGGATATTGGAGAAAAACAGTAGAGATGGTAGAACAAGAGGGTGGGCTTAGGCTCTGGGGGTGGCTCTGCCACTCACATGATGTACAACCATGGACAAGTGATTTAGTCCTTTAGTGAGTCTAATTTTCCTATACAAAAAAGCACTAAGAGGCAACTCAGAGACGTTGAACAGTTTAAGTTACCTGGGCTTTGCTGTGAAGAGGATACTGGTAATGATAGCAACATTAATGTTAATTACTAATTTTATTAGCTGACAGCAGCAGTAACCAGTTTTACCAATCCCTGTCCAAAAATGGACTGCCTTTTGACTTAACCAGTTTACTCTGAATATTGCTTAACGATAAATCAAACAATCCAATATGAGAATTCTCATCAGATGAGTGATTTCCTTTGCACAAACCTATGCTGATTTCCACAGGAGCTGTGAAAACAGACTGTTGCTAAGATAGTCTTTTAAGGTTTCAGGATGAAATACAACTGTGGATTTTAATGTATTTCAAAATAGAATTGTTTTTTTAAATGGTTCTTTAAAAGCATAATAACTTTGCCGAAAGGATATTTGCTTCTAAGGCATGGCACAGTGGGAAGCTGGGAGATCCATATAAAATCCAGCAATTAGGAGTGTTGTAATCAGTAAGAACTGAATACAGTAACAGATGATGTCTGTAAGCTCTTACTGATAAATGTTTTAGAGAGACAAATTTGTTAAGGAGTATGCATGAGTTATAATTACTGAAATACATAAAGTAAGAAAAATAATGTACTGGCTAGGAAGTTTGTGTATGTAGGCTCAAGGTATGGTCTGCAAATGAATTTATAAAGGGTATTTTTACCCCCCAGTTGGGAACTGACCTTTCTACAGTTTGGGTTTGGAGTGGAAAATTGGGTATTTTATGCATCTGGAAAAAGTATATTAAAAATTGTAAAATCTGTGTGTATTTTTTTTTTAATTCTCTTTAATGGTAGGTCTGTAACTTTTATTAAAATTGTGGTTTAATCACATGTCTATCACAGCTCAGTGAGAAGCCTCATAAAACCACTTTGCTGGTACCTTTTAACACTAACAGCTTTTCAACTTTTTTTTTTCGTTGTATTAAATTTCAAATGCTTGTACCCTGTGGTTGCAAGTGTTTAGTACAGCAACCCCATGCTTAGCTTGCAACATTTCAATTTTTTTATATCAAGTTACTCTTGTGAAAAAAATGGTGAGTTTTTGTGTTCTAGCTAGACTCTTGGACAAGAAAAGTAAGACTGCTGGTAATCTATAAATAATTTAGTATTAGAAGAGTTGGGTTCCTCGAGACAGTGGTGTCACTAAGTTGAATTAAAGATGGTTTATTTTGCTTTGTATGATGTCTTCACCCTTGTATTGAAAATGGTTTTAGGAAAATGGGATTGAGACCCACATTCTGGATCAATAAATCTATTCTCCAGCTATTCTGGACATGGCATTATATCATCTCTTTCACAAACTTGTTAAAGGAGCTCCATGTGAAAATCTGTTTTATGCCTCCACTATGCTTGTTAGAAAGCCATTTGAGGATCTGGTAGCTGTAATAGTAAGGGGCTTTCTAGTTCTCTATCCATAAAGTTATTTATTGGCAACCTGTGGCTTTTTTCCGCCTTTGATATAAGTCCTGGTTTAAGGAGCTTTTTTTCCTCCCTATTTTTATTTTTACATGCATAGTTATAGAGTATGAATTAGAAAAAACACAACATTCCACATTATTTCTCAAAGACCACCTCATATAATAAAGCAAGAGCTACACTTAATTTAAATCCATGAGAAAAATGTCCACAAATTTCACATCCTTATTGCATTTCTGAAGAATTTTTTTAAAAGAACTGTAGAATATTCCTGTTCCATTTTGCTGAAAGGAAGTTCCTGCTCCAGAGCACAGCATTGCTGCAAGGGGTTGAGCTGAACTCAGCTTGAATCTGATTCTGCTTCTGGAAAACTTCCATTAGCTTCAGTGAGGCAGTATGAAGCATCATGTTATTAGATAAGTCTATAATGATAAGAGAAGCCAATATTTTGGCTAGTTGCTGTGGCTCATGCAGTGATAGGAGCAGAGGAGACGACAAATATTTGCCTCGTGTGGTTGACCCTGCATTTAGCACAGAAGGGACAAACTCAGAGGAACAGGTGGTGGTGGATATATTTCTTCCACATTTATAGCTGTTATGGAAGAGAAAATGGATAGAAGTACCATGAGATTGAGACATACAAAAGACTTAAGTGCCACTCAATTGCCTTAAGGCATCCCCATTAAACATAATTACCCTACTTACTAAGCACCAATCATAGCTATTAAGTATCATTGGGTTTAAATTAGTTCCCTGGGAGACATCCCGTTTAAGCAGATTTCCCAGTTAAGCACAGGAAACTTCTTTTTTAATCAGTCCTTCCTCTTCTTCTCCTCCTCCTCATTTTACCTGCTGTAGAGGTGGCTGTTTCGTAGCTATCCACACAAAAGAATTCCCAGTGTGTTTATTAGGGGCACTAAGGAATATAGAACTCGGCTTATGCTTCCAATGTAAAGAGCGCAGGGATCAATTCCTTCTGCGTTCAGTGACGACGCTGCTGTGGGAATGGCTGGAAGTGTTTAGGATGGCCTTGTTCCTCCACATCCATTTTTCCTCCATTTGTTCTCTTCTTGGCTTAAAGACTCTTTGGGATGTCAGTGTCCACACAGAATGCTTATTCCTTCGAAGTAGTCGTGGATTGTTTCGGCATATATTCTCCTAGAAGTTCATATTCTGATTTGTCTGTCCTCATGTAAGTCAGTTCTTCCAGCCGAGAATCACAGCATAACTGAGGCTTTAGAGGATGTTCAGAGCTCTCTAGTCCAGTCTGCTGCTCAAAGCAGGACTAAATAGGTCAAGTCCCCCAGGGGTATGTCTAGATGAATCTTGAAGTCCTCAAAATACTTCTATAATTCTACCTTCTTGTTTCCCTTCTGATCGGTGGTTTTTGAAACCACTACGTTTATTTTTCTAGGTTGTTTCTGCTAATGGAGATGTGGGAGGGTTTCTTTTATTTTCCAGTTGAGGAAAACCACTGTTTTTTCAATATTTTCAATAATTTTGGTAAGTTTTCTTATGATCTTTTCCATTTTTTTCTTCTTTAACGTCAGACTATAAAAGTCTTCTACAGTGTCTGATAAATCTGTTCGTGTCTTGGAGCAACACAAAATCTGGAGGGGCTTGTCTGCCAAAGTGGTGTTGTCTAAGTAGTGGTTTGCTGCAATTCTAGATTTCCTTCTTCAACTCCTCTTTGTGGATGCACAACAGATAGTTTAAACATCAAATCTCAAAGGAGTGCTTTAATTTAAAGAGCTTATTTTCAGTTGAAACTGTTTTATATGCCAATTTTTCCACTGTATATAATGGAAATGGAAGAAAAGCAGTGGCTATTTTATGCCTGCCACGTTGGATATGTTACTGACTCAAATATGGATTAAATCTTTACCTCTTTAGTACGTATGTTACTTAAAGATTACAGGGAAGTTGACTAGTGTGACTGTCATTAAAGTTATAAGAAGATAACTGCATTCTAATTATGATGTGATTATAGTTTCTGAATGACTCACCATTTATATGTGCCAGCACTTCTGGTTTACATACAGGAACAGACTTCAGGTGCAAGCTGCAAGTGAGATATTAAGGTGAGAGCTGAGTTAAAAAAGAGATGAGTTTCAGAATTTGGAAAGCTTTCTGAATTGCTGTCATGCCCTGGGATATCTGGGGTATGTTCTGTCATGCACCTGTTTAGGACAACTGGGGTGTTCAGAAGAAAACGTGAGGTCCTGTGACTGTCAGTAATAACTGTTTTTGGAACAGTCTTGGGTTACAGTGGTCCTTAACTCAGTACTAACAAAGTAAATTTAATAGTAAACAAAAGATAACATCCGAAGAAGCATCTGTAAATGCCGACATAATCATAACTTTTCTTGAGGAGAGCCCTGCCTCTCTAGTCTACTGTTAAGTTGCAGGGGAAAGTTTTTAATTTAAATTTTGTGTCAGGCTGTAAATATGTGCAAGTAAAAGACAAAATAATGTCCTAGATTACAAACTAGAAAAAAGAACCACAACTAGGAAATAAGATTAGAAATAAAGAATTATTTTTAATCACAATGACAAGATAAAAAATAGTCTTGAGTTGCATACTAGTTCCAGCAATGTTAACATATATAGTAAAGAACTGGGAAGGAGGAAGGGGAGTGGGGGAAAATAATAATCTTGCAAAAGATTTAGGTGCTTGAAAGGTGAGAAAGAATGATGAACTTTAAGAAAATATAACTGGATGAAAAGCAGTTCTTCACTATTGAAAGAATCCTACTGTAGGTGTTTCCAAACTTTTTTTTTTAATGGCAAGTCTTTACAAATTTTCCAAAGTAGGTAGAGATCTACATGTGGTAAATTTAAGACTGCTGCTGTAGAGTGAGTACACACAAAAAGTCCAAACTTAAGATCCTGTAAATAAATGAATTTTCTGTAAGGGAAATATGTGACTTAGGGGGGAAAAGGAAGGTTGATACACCTCTCTTGTCAGCAAGACAATGTCTTTAGTTACATTTTGTGAGTAAGAAGGCCCTGGACTAGCAGTTGTAGAGTTTCTGCTGTATGTTTGATATGCCTTTTATCCCACACAAGTAGCTCGCCCCTTTTCCAAACACAGCCTTGCTACTTAAGAAGAGTCACTGGAACATCCGGGACATGCACTTGCTCAGCTACTGAACCTGCCTATTCTTCTTTCAGTTCTCACCTTCCTCACTCCCTCTTTTGATCATTTTCCATTCCTGCATTGTCTTGTTCTCCCGTTGTCTCAATCACAGGGATATTATGGGTCAAAGTGGGGACGTGAGCACTTCCTAGCAGAGTTTTTCTGGCCCCCATTACGTCCGCACATCCAACCCCCTGTGTTCGAGTTAGAAGGTGAAGGGATGAAACGAAGGGAGCACTGCAGCAGTTTGCACGCTGTTTCCATCCTACCTAGGATCTCTAGGGAGAATTGAATGCTGAGAAAAAGGGTGGAAAGAAGGGGAGAAGAAAGAGAGCGAGAGAAAGAAAGAGGGAAGGAGAATCCATATTTATTTAATAAGTAAATTTCTCTGGAGGCTAGCAGGCCTGATTTTAAGATGCATATACACCTACAGGCTCAGTGTCTCAGGAGTTGTGACATGGGTGCAGGGGAGCATCTTTTGAACAGATGGAGAAAACTCAAACATCTCAAATCCCTTAGTGAGGTGACAGTTGTCAAAGAATAAATTTTTAATGTTTCTCTGGATGTGTTTAGTCAACCATTAATTTTTTTTTTCTTCCCGTTTGTTCTGTGTCTTTAATGCTCTCTTTGTGTGTGCACTGGTGACTAGAGGGGACAGGTTTTCACGTTTTTTTGTGCAATGGAGATTACACTTTTTTTTCCATGAGCAACAAAACTTCATGTCACATGTGGCCTAATACGCAGAACATCCCTGAATGTTGCTGCAGTACCACATAACAGAACAAAGCACACACATGAAGCTCCTGTGCCGTTCTCCTTTGAACTTTTGTCCCTTTTACACAGGATTATTCCTCATATTTTGGAACAACACTATTGTATTTCACTTTAGTAAGAGGAAAACTGTGCCTTCTCTGATAAATAAAATGTTGTTAGTCCACTATGCATTATTTTACTTAGCTGGACAACACCTTCCAGTGTTAACATCAACACACATCAGTGTATGTTTGATGGGTTTTAGTTCACTGCCATTCAATCCTCCAAAATGAGCACAAAAGTGAATAAATCCAGTATACTTCCATATAGCTGTAGATGCTAAAAAGCTTTTCTGTACTTACATCATCTATTCAACAATTTTGTAATTATTAGGAACAAAATAATAATTACACTACTGTTTCCTTGGCCATGGGAACACCCCCAGTTAAAAAGAGTGCTGTGGAGGATAACAGATGTTTTATCTCTTGGCCTCTGACTTCAAAGGAAAACAGTTATCTGAAAGGCACGAAAAAAAGAGGCAGTAATCAATTGTTCTGTCATATTTTGTGAGCATGGTAATTGCTGACTCAGCTGCTTAATACAAAGCATCTGAGACTACCTTTTTAGGCAGGCTTAAAATCTTTTAAGTAGTGGTAAGATGCTTGAAATTAAATGCTAAAATTAATGAGTTTATAACTTTTTAATTATGGTGGGGTTTTTTTTATAGAGTCATTTTTACTTCTTATGACTTAGCAAAGGGAGAGACTGAATGCCTCTCACATTGAATTTCACAGCACTGGCTCATCATGCAGAAAGCTATTTGTTTACAGCAAAATATTTAATTAAATAGGTCATTACAGGTTGATGAAAAAATCTAAATGTTGATTTAAAGTAAAGCTAAGGGGTTTTTTTCTCTGTATGTCAAGTTATGGAACAGGTGTTTCCTACCCCAAAAATCTACAACAGCTTTCTATCTTTTCATTTGATGTTATTCTTTTTTTTCCCTGGAGATTTCTTCAAGGGCAAAGTGGATATTACGTTATTTGAATGATTATACTTTAATATGGAAAAAGAGTTTAATTCTCAGAAAGTACAGGAGACAATCTGTTGTCTAAGGTCAAAGTCCCTTGTGAAATAAAGGTAAGATACAAACAATGATGTGTTTCTTTAAAGTGACCAGGAATAATACACAATTAAAAAATAACATACACAGAGCCATTCATTCAACTGAAACAGTTGAATATCAGAAAGAAAAAAATATTAATTTCAAGCTCCATTGGAAACTCCAAAAACAGTATTTGCTAAACCATACAAGAAAAAAAATGGTTTTTAAGTATTTCGTCTTAATACATTTTAAAACCTTAAGAAGATACTAGGAAGGTGATGTGTTAAGCTAATTGGAAATATTCTGTATAAACATACGTGTTGATTCTTCATTCTTGTATAAATGGATCACCCCAGGGCAGCAGCTACTGTTCCCACTGTGTTCACATGTGAACCTAGACAAAACCAAGATTAATTTTCTCCACTTTCACATTGTCAGTTGCTCATTAAATCAGCCTTTTCAAGAAAGGTTGAAGATCATATAATCTTGAAGAGTTTGTCTCTGCCTCCTTTGCTTCGCTTCTCACCCAGTTCCCTCTCTGTTCTCCTTCCCCCTTCTTCCTCATTTCTTTGTGCTATCTGCATGAACAGAGTGCAGCAGAGTGCTGAGCCCTTGGGGGTGCAGTACAAGAATATGGTAGATCCAAACCTGGATCTCTATCCCCTGGCTGCCTCTTCCTGGGCATGTCCGCCCTCCGTAGGCAACAGCAAGTGGAGATGGCACAGCACTGCCAGAGCAGTTTGACCTCCTGGAAAAAACTGAGGAGCTTGCTACGTGCAAGCAGGCACTGGCCTAGGATCCCAGGTGATGGAGGGTGAGGCTGAGACCCACTTCACTGGAATTTTGGGTGCACAGATTTAATAGAGAGCAGAAGAGTAGCAGGGTTAGCCTGCAGTACAGGTTGGAGCATGGAGTTGTGTCATCAGGCATGGAAAGGGAGCAGTGGGAAGGCAGAGAGTGTACGTGAGCGCCGAGCTACCAGAGGCAATTAGGGTAACCCAAATGGATGGAGAATTGCTGAATTTTCATTTTTATGGAAACATACATAACTTGACATATAATTTCTGAAGGGGAAGCTTTCTTTGGAAAGAATTTTTTTTACATCTGTTTTAAATCAAGTCTTACTTCAGTGCTTCATGTCAAGGAGACAGCTGGAGAGCATTGGTGGTCTTGCTTTAGGAAGAGCTTTGCTCTTTTGTACACCTTCCTTGGGCACTTTATCCAAGCAGGTTTTTTACATGACCACATCTGATCAGTGCAGCCAACCTAACTAGGTCTTTCCAAACTTCTATTTTGAGATTACTGGATGGGTAGGTGTACTGTCAGAATTACTTGTATGACTGTAGATAGGTGCGTTATTCAAATTATTCATATATTCATATATTATGGTTTAAAGAATAGTATAGTACCATTTTTTTAATGAGTGAATATTCAGTGATGTATTTTGGGAGAAGGGTAGATGAAAATCTGCTCAGCTTAAGCTTTGGTCATCATTCCAAGTAGCCATAAAATTGAAATTTTAATCAAAAAAGTTATTAGCATTGCCAGTTGGATGTTCTGCGCATTTGGTACTCTAACTTCATTAACTGTCTACAGTAATTTTTAAACAAGCAGCCTCAGTCCAGCTGTCCTCTTTGGGTATGTCTGCATGACAAAGGCATTAGCTGATGGTGGCAACATGATGTAAACTCTCCCAGGATTCCTGGCAAATACTCCAGGGCTGCTACTGAGTGCAAAAACTCACATCGTTTATCTTGACTGTAGAGTTGCCTGGGCCTGCTGGATTAGACTGATGTAAATACATGGGGTGAATCACACTCAGTTTTAATGTGTCTCTGTAGCTGTGCCCTGCCATTGCAGCTGCTATTCGATAGATTCTTTGTTTGTGCTGCTTTTTATTCTTTCTATATTTGGATTCAAGGCAGGAGACAGAAGTACATGTTTTTGGAATCAAATTTGGAAAGCACTTCTAACAGATGTTGATAATTGTATGGCACTTTTGGCACTGCTAGACAAAAGGATGAACACAGCTGGTTGAACTGTATTTATTGAAAATAAAATGCTGTGAAAAGTTCTCATTTTATAGTATAGTATAGTGATTAGGCTGGGAAAATGCAGAAGTATTTGAACAAAAAAAACCCAATTGAAATTTGGTGTGTCAATTGTAAAATACTATTTTGGAGTTCAGAAATAATCTAAATTGACTGCAAGTCATACTGCTGCAGTTCATTGCTTTCATCTTTCGTGACTTTTTCACCCCTTTATCTCCAGTTAGATTGTTATTCCAAATGTATTTGGAGCACATAGGTGACCTTCAGTAACCCTCCCAAATATATATACCTTCACCTTAGTATAAAATCAAGTGTTGCTTGCTGTTTCAGTATTGTATCTCAAATTCAGTGGATCCTTGTGTGGATCCTGAGATCCTTGGATCTCTGCAGTATTTATCCTTTGGAGTACAGTTTTGAGTTGTTCACTGCTTCGCTTTTACTCAGTGTATTTCCACTTTGAACCCATTAATTGTGTGTATTGAACACCTGTCCTGTCTCAGATCCCTGAGGTACCCAGCTCTTAACTTCTCTCCACTTGGAGGAGCAGCCATTAATTTCCACTCTTTGTTTCCTCTCACTTAGCTAATTTTTAATCCACAACAAGAATTTACCTCTTACCCTGTGGTTATTTATTTTCCTTAATAGTTTCTTGTCAAGTATCTTATCACAGGCTTTTGTCAAGCCAAGTAAGTTATATCTGCCAAATCTCCACCATTCTCCCCGTGTCATTAACAATGTCCAACAATTCAAATAAGGCAGGGGCAGTGTTTTCCATCAGGGAGGTCCAGCCTTATCAATGTGTGTTTCTATGCTATCAGCTACTCTACAGCTAAATGGAGACATCATGCCCACTATATCTTTAATTGCTTTTTCATAAAGGTCTTAAGCTGCTTTACTTGGCCTTTTTTTTTTCTTGTAAATGTTTAAATAGATATCTGTGACAGCAACCTGCCTTTTTATTTAGATGCACTCTTTAACATTCATGAATCACTACCTTCACAGTGGGGCAATCAAGTTGAAATCACAGCTGATTTTCCGTTTTTCCTAATCTTCCTTGAAAATACTTTTGAAATGTTGTTTTAAAAGTGCTTTAATTATTAATCATATTTTAGGAATACCTAGTGTATAAAAATATGTCTGTTGCATGGTGAAAATTAATGTAAAGACATTTTCTAGGTTTTTTGCACTAATCATCAGATTTCCCACTGCAACCTGAATTAGCAGCATTGCAATTCCTGTTTTAGACTCCCAAGTAGTATTTCTGAATGCTTTAAATACGATTTGTACAATTTTATTTTAGTGAAGCACCACTTGCATATTTCTTCATTCCTCCTACTTGTCAGTGAGGGTAGTTCAGAGTTTATGAAGTGCTTCAGAGTCTCAAGTATGAAAATATTTTAGATTTCCAAAGGTTGCCAATGTTAGTAAAAAATACGATGTTCAAAGGTCTTGCTGAAGTTATTGGAGAAACGCTGATATAAAAAAAGTCTTAAAAGCTCCCTCTCTCTGTAACTCCCATTGTGTATCTCCCTGTCAAGTGTTCAGTCACAGGTAAAAACCAGCAGCTCACATTTCTATGTGAGATGGACTTACTCCTTTCAGTATTGAATGTCACACGCTTTGAAATAACACTCTGTTGTGCTTAGAAATTCCATAATAGGAGATTCCGTGGTTGGGTACCAGCTTTATCTTCATTTCCCACCTCCCTTCCATCTGGGGAAGAATACTTTCTAATTACTTGTGTTTTCCAGATCACTCGTGGTCTTTGCTTCCATGCTGAGTGGAGATTACACTCTCCTATTAGCCCTTTTAAGGTCCAAGGAATGCCAGCCATGCCATGTGTGAGCAATCTGCAGGCACCATTAGCACTGCTTCAGTGCCTCTTGATAACACTCGCTAGGAAGTCAATTAAAGACGTCAGGGGGTGGGCTGGGCCACTTCTTTTTACTAACGACTCTCATTAGGGGGTGGAGAATGGGGAGTTTGAACAGGTGATTTTTAGTATTTTAAATAAGAAATGGTAAAATACCCAGACTGGCTTTCTCGCTTTTTTTTTTCCCCCCCATTAATACTCTTTCCTTCCCTTTTTTAAAAATTTTTCCCAGTTTCTAGAAAGATTTCTAAAATCTCTGGCAGATATGCCATTTTACAAAGTTCGAAAGCAGCAATAAGTACAAATCTCAACAGAAGAAATCTATACAGATGATCAAGACAAAAGAAATCAAATTAGGTTTCAAAAGGTAAAGGAAGTCTTGGGCAGTCATTTTTCAGAGCATCCTCTGTTCACAGGCAGCCCCTCTAGCCATGATTTGGGCCCAATTGAGGACACTCTCCTTTCTATAGAAATTTTTAGTACTCTGTAGGTTGGGAAGCTTGAGAACTTCTAAATATTCAGGAATTTAAAGAATTAAGCAGAATGGGATGTGATTGTCCCCGTGTTTATATATAAGTCTCTAGCAGCTGTGAAAGAGTATATTGCTGGGGAGGACACCAGTGAGGCTGGTGTGTGGCCTTGAGCAGACGTGTTTGCAGTGGTGATGCTAAACTCCTCTGACACTTAACTCCTGAGGTGGAACAATTGGTGTGTCGTCAAAGAAATGTAAAATATAGACTAAGGTACATAGAAGCAGTGGTAGTTAAAAAATTCGAAACACAGTTTATATTTCTGGATGTGTTTTAGAACCTGACGGTGATTATTGTTACTCACTAATGGACCTCACTTTTTGAGTATTGCAGAAAATATTAGGAAAAAAAACGTAAAACCGGTTTTGTTTTTCGTAGCAAGAGTTACATGATTCTTTCTGCTCTTTGGGTCTGGCTTTTTTTGGAGGGGGTCCTCCCCTCCCCTCCCCTCCC
>VZRQ01007802.1:3353522-3654319 GCA_013397975.1 Machaerirhynchus nigripectus | reverse complement strand
TTTTTTTTTTTTCTTTTTCTTTTTCCCCTCAATGTACCATCTATCTCCTGGTTTATATTTATGGTATATCATTTATTTTTACTTAATAGAAGAGAATACAATAGAGAGGGATTTCAACATTAATTCTTATTATGCCTGTTACTTATTTTCAGAATTATTTATTTCCATCTTGCTTTCTGTTTTGGAGAAATGACTTAACTTATCTGCTAGTGTGTGCAATAAAGATAAAATGAGAGATTGTTTACTCCTCTGAAAAGACACATTATTTGTTTTCTTTTGAAGCAACTGAGAACACGAGATGTAAATTAGTGTAGAAATAGTAACGTGTCTTCAACAGAAGAGTTAGATTTATAAAGGAGTATCTAAAGCAAAATTAAGAAATATGACCTGACTTACTGTATTAAAAACCAATTTTCAGCCCACATACTGATATCTCACCGAATAGGTGCCCTGGATTTATTTTTATAAATTTTATTAAGTTAGGCATTATAGAATTGTCATTTTGACCACTGTGTGAGGAATTATAGGAAGTACATAGAGGAGATTGTAAAGATCGATGAGACCAATCTATTAAAATAATCAACAAAAGGAGCCAAAGAAGTCTGATCGTCCATCTGCATCTGGGATCTGAGATCAGGTAATTGTCCAGACTCACCCCAGAAATCTGTGGTAAACCAGATAACTGGTTTTCATGTGGTGCATTCCAGCCTGGTTCCATAGAAACGCTGCCCTATTAAGTAAAATAACTTCAACTGTTGAAATTGCTAAATCTGGTTAGTACTTCACTTTTTTTTCCTTTAGATTATTTTTCTTCTAGTCTGTTATTCCCTGCTAATGGTGTAGAGATTGAAAGCTCACAGATGACTTTTCTGTTTTGTTCCCCTTACGCTGACATATCTAACCTGCTGCATCTGTCTTTGGCATGCTAATCAACTTTCACAAGTCAGAAAAATCCATATTGAGTGCATTGTGATATCTGTAGGTTAAAAAAAGAGCATCTGTTTTATAGGAGTAGAATTAATATTTGAAAGCCATAGAGGGGAACAGTGATTGGCATTAAATTAATACTTCAAGACATCTTAAATGGTGTTGCATTAGACAATTCCTTGAATGACTCAAGGCTTCCAAGTTCTGTTTTTCCCATCTGAGAGTCTGGGCTGTGTACCCTGGCAAGGTGTGTCAGCTTTTCTGTCAACCCTTCTGCAGGACTTAAAATGAAAGCTAGCAATATATAAATAATACATGTTTTGTCACATATATAATATATATATCACATATATATGATATTTATAATACATGTAATGTTACATGGCAAATAATGGACCCCAGACACTCTTAGTGCTTACTGAGCAGATGTAACTTCTATCCCTAGCTTTTAACTATTTTGTCACTCCATTTTTACTCGTTACTGTGAATTACCACATTCAATTTTTATAAACCAGGACAGCAATTTATTCCACTACAAGGGTAAGATAAATGTGATTGGACTTTCTTGTTTAGTATAAATCTACGAACCACATACCTGGCCATAGTAATATCCACCATTACAGTACAGGCAAATTCTACTCCTGAGGCACACTTTTGGCCAGAATTTTATTACTGGCCATGTCCAGGGCCCAGCCAACCCCTGCTCAGGGATTCTGGCACGTGCAAACGTATGGTAGCAATAAATTATGAAAATGAGAGGAAAGCTTTGCAGCTGAAAGGCCTCTGCGTAATTCCTACTTGTCCCTGGTGTTCAAAAAGTGATTGGAGGGATATTATATGACTTAGGAAGCCTGACTTGTAATATATATTGGTGGCAATTTTACCTTATTATTTTGAAAGAGAAATTTACCAAGGGCTTTAACTGTTATCTCTTTTTAATGTCAATTCAGGTATCACTGTTGCTCAGTTCTGTAAACTGTATCAACATGAACGCTTCTCCCAATTGAAAGAAACAACAGGGAGTAAGCAGGAACATAAAATTATTTTTAGAAAATGCATTTTTAATTACTGAGCTGCTTAATTATTGAGTACTACTGAAAATATCCTGTGAACCTCATCACTATGCAAATGTATTCAGTTTTAGAAACAATTAAATGATAATAAAGCATTCTTTTTTCTTTTACAACATATTACTGCAATGAAGCAGTTACCTCTCAGTGTGCATTTTAATGAGTTTTAAGTAACATTTTAATGAGCTCAACATTACCATAAACCCAAGGATTAGACAAAATTGAATTTACTGGGGAAAAGGAAAGGGTTCATTAAGAGTTAATTATATAGTTTAAGAAGAAATATAACTCATTTTATGATGTCACTTCAACCATGAATTCAGCAGTAGATCTATACTTATTAATAGGCGTAGAAATGCCATTATTATATTGACATAAAAACATGGGTTTGCACGCTATTGCTCAGGCTTCCAGTGAAAGTTTCTGTATTGAAATCCTTGGGTCAACTTTGTTCTTATCCAGCTCATTATTGCATCTGAGGAGAAAAAATACCAAGCTTTGTATTGCTGGCTTGTAATTCCACCTACTATTTTTATAAACATCATGAACAGTGAAAGCAAAGTTTAATGGATTTACCGTTGTCAGTAGGATCTGAAGGCAGGTTCTGAATAAATGTCTTGGATTTATTATTTTAAAAAGGACTGGTAGGGATTTGAATCCAAACTGCCAGCTCTCCTGACATGCCCACTGTAACAGTGATGAATGTCTGCAGTCCAGGCTCCTGGATGCCCAGAAATCACAGGTAAATTCCCACATAACAGCTCTATGCTGCCTGCATTTGAATTCAAATGTACATTCAGATGTTGTTCAGATCCTGCATGATGTGGATTTAAAGTGCTCATGCTCAGTAATTTCAGCTACACTTTGAATTTACTTCTTTGCCTCTGTCAAAGTTGGCATTTCTGTTTAGCCATTTGACAAAGAGGGAGGGTTGTAGCTCAGTGCCCTGAAATGTTTGATTAGAAAAGAGCAAGAAAACAAACCTTAAAATCTTAAGCAAAGTATTAGGTGTGCTGATTTAGTGTAGTCTCTTGTTCATAGGATAGCTCTGTGATCTGCTATTTTAAAAAAAAAAATTCATTGATGTCACAGCCTTTTAGTGGAGTGAGGGAAGCCTCTGCAGGTGTTGAAAGCTTTGATGAGTTTCATTAAAATGGGGCTGATCTCCTAAACCTTGCTGTTGTGGGGGAAAGAGCGTTCTAGCAGATGTCTGCTCGAAGGAGAAAAGTCATGAACTGTGGCCAGCAATTCAGCCTGCAGGAGTTCTGTCACTCCTGCTTGAGCCAGACCCAAAGGTGTGTCCCGAGAGTGGCAATTCTGGTCTCTGAGCTTCAAAATGTTAAGGTGAGCCTGCAGACATGCAACAGAAGTCAGGGTACTGGTGGCATTTGGAAAGGAGGCCTGGTTAGTACCTTGGATTGAATAGATGCTCAAAAGGAAGAGCAAAGAAGAACTATTAAGCAGGTAATAAATTCTGGATATGAGAGAAAGAAAACAAAGTGCTACTGGCTGCGTGAATATGAGCCACAGAGTACTAGACTTCCATTTGTTCGGCAGCAGAAGTGTTTCCATCTCTGCTGAGTTGTTTCCAGCAGACCTGTCTGTTCTTAAGGAAGGAAGGAAAGCCTTGTGAACAGAATTAAGCTGTAAAATCAGACATATACCAACTATTGACTGAGCACTGTTTAGTGCCTCATGCTTTCTCCACCAAAAGCTCACCTCTTTGTGTGAAGGTGAGCAGAGCCAGGAATGTGGAATTCTTCAGAGAGAAACTGAAAATGTTCTACACCTACATCTGGAATTGTTCAGAAAAGGAGGAGCACAGCTACAGAGGTCCTCCTCAAGGGAGAGTTTAATTCAATTTGCCTTAATTGAAGCTGCACAAGTGAACTACAGAATGTTTCCAGTTCTCCTGGTCTCAGAGAAATCCCACAGCATGCACTGGTTATATGAGCATTTTATATATTCCTTATTCTAAATTCCTTAGTCTAAATATGGGCAAGCATACTGCACAGTTTAACAACACATTTTCCTTGCTGGAAAATCTGCTTTAAGTAGTACTATTCTCTCCTGGCCACTTATTTCCTCTGCTTGTAATAGCTTGTCATTCCCTCAGTTGTTTATGAATCTGGGCTGTGAACTGGGTCAGTAGAGTGATCTGGGTTAAAGATCCTCAGCAACAGGAGTTGGTTCTTTTTTTTTTTCCCCTATCTAATTGGCATGGAAGGAAATGTTTGTAGTACTTGGCCTAAAATCTATCCCAGGTGAATACTGCGGTGGAGGCTAAAAATTCCCTCCATCCAATCCTGTCGAGTCTAATAATCTAATCTGCTTCTTTCAATATTTTGCTTTGTCTGTCATATGGTGCTTGAATATTTTATCTAGTTGCTGTAGCCTCTTGCTTTCCAATGCAATCAAAGAATGGCCATATCTCTATAAATGTACACAAATTACCTGATTTGTGGAAACTACAGACACAGGTACTGTGTGTCTAGTTAAACTCCATGCTGAGAAGGAGGGAAACAAGTAACTTAAATGTGCTGGAAGGTTTCTGTTTAAACCGGTTTAACATTTAGTTATGAGATGTTGCCTGAGCTGGAAGAGAGTCTTTGTTACACTTGCATCTGGAAGGCAGGTAAGAGGAAAGATTGTAAAATGGATTTTTTATTTTAATTGTGGGATTACCAGAGGTCTTTCAGACCCTTCAGAGGAATGTGAGCCCTTCATAGAAAGGGCTGTTCCAGCTGTTGAGTGACTTAAAGGCTGTTTCAGAGGCACATCTCCGATTGCTGCTTTTCTATAGTCCGGGGTACACAGTTGTGTTGTGCTCTTTGTCAGTTTTCTCTTATTTTAAAGGAGTCAGCAGATCTGTAGTTACTCTGATTTTCTCTTGTACTGAACTGCCAGAGGAATATTCAGCACGAAGGGTTTAGAAGGATGTGTGGCATGTGGGGGTTTTATTTTATTATTCTATGTTCTTGTACTTGTAGTTTTTTTATTGCATAAAATTTGTTGTACATTAAATAGTCCTTTGGGACAGTGGTATTAGTTAAAAAAAAAAGAAAAAAAAATGTTTCACATTTACTGCAATCCCCAACATTATGCTCCTATATTTTCAATAGTGTGTCTGAGTGTAACCCCTCAGCTGAAGGTCGTTTGGAGTCTCAGGCACACCAGAGTGTGACTGGAGGGGGGAGATGGACATCCAGGTTCTGGTCTCTCTCTGGGTGCTTAAGCTCCCCTTTCAAAACTGTTGCTTCAGGCTATTATGGTTGGTCTTTGCTCCTGCTTCTTTAATTTTTTTTTCTTTTCTTTCCTCTTGTATTATGTAGTGAATAACAATAAGGGCAATGGGAACTCTTATGTTCTTTTTTACTTTCAAAAATAACTGGGAGAGTTACATTTTATACTGAATAGAAGTAATTCCTTGTGTTATTTGAATACATCAAAACTGCAAAAGGTTACTGGCAAATTACACCAGTTTCTTCTTTGTTTTTGCGTAAAATCTCGAAATTGAGGCCTT
The DNA here is from genome assembly GCA_013397975.1 of Machaerirhynchus nigripectus. Taxonomy (NCBI): domain Eukaryota; kingdom Metazoa; phylum Chordata; class Aves; order Passeriformes; family Dicruridae; genus Machaerirhynchus; species Machaerirhynchus nigripectus. The sequence goes on along the minus strand of VZRQ01007802.1, from coordinate 3,648,799 downwards.
CTTTTCATGTTTAGACCACAGAAAACTACTGTTCTATCTAGATGTTTGTGAATTATTTCCTAGTTGGTGATATGTTGACAGAACTCAAACTACTTCATCCCAAGAGCACTTAAATATAGGTTCTACATATCACATTGCTCCTTCTCTTTTTAGAGCTCTGGAAACTTAAATTTATTATGCAGAATTATATGATGACAAGTGACAGATAAATTCTTCTCCATTTTTCAAGATAATCCAGAAAATACGTTCTCTAACTTTTTTTTTGTCCATTGTTAAATTTGAAAGAATTTGAAATTCTTCTTCTGAAGGAAGAATCCAATGACAAAACTTCAAAAATGACCCCAACATTGGAAGAAAAAAAAAGTTTGTATTGTCCTCAGAGATTAGATAGAGTAGAAGTTCTGAAGAACAGTTTCTCTAGGCCATGCATCCTTACTTCGTTACTTTATTGGATATTAGTAAAATAATATTGAATTAGAATAATATGCAAACATAAGTGATAGAGGAATTTTAGGAGGTGGGGCTTTGTTGTAAATTCTTTCAGAGGGGGTGCCTGGACATGCTGTCTGCACTTGTGTCAGTGACAGCCATGCGAGTCTATTTTATGCTTTTCCAGTTTCCATTCTGTATTTGCTGGGACAAATCCTACAAAAAGTGGAAGCAGTTGAGCTTTTCAGAGGGCTAATGACTGAAGGTCTGGTCCAGAAGGAGATGCTGCTGGTGAGCCTGTCTGCCATGACGTGCCCGTTTCTGGGACAGAGCACATGAGGCCAGCCAGGCTTATGGAGCCTGTTGAAGTGGCATCTGGCGAGCACCCCAGAATGGCCCATTGGCATGGGGACAGCTTGTAGGATGGGAAGGGAGGTATTTGAGAAGCAGCAGGCAGCTCCTACTGGTTTTGTGTACCAGCTGTGGATGCATCTCACGCTCCATGTCTGATGAAGTGTGGCTGCACAGTCCCTTCATGAGGGAGTTACAAAAGCTTATTGAGGAATATGTACCTTGCTATGTCTGCTCAAATATCTCATTTTCAATCCTGACTTCTGAAGGGAGCAGAACAAAAGNAAAAAAAAAAAATCCTGCTCACAAAAAATTGAATAGATGAGTGTTAGCTTATAATTAACAGATAGAGACCATGGTTGGGCATGGAGAAATGGGGGATGGATGGAAGAGGATTCCTATGTTGGGCAATGGCCTGTTTTGTTTGATGCTTTGCCTAATGTGGCTGAAGTCTAGCAGTAATGTGGCAGTGCCCCCTGCCAAGACGGGAAAGCATCCCAGCTGTTGTGTATGTGTTGTGCATGTGTACACAAGAAGTTTATTAGAGGCTATTCACACTTCAGTGGAGCTCTGAGATTGCAGTCTGTATTATATTGGCTAAATGAAGCATGTAACATTCTATATTTCTCATACAAGAAATATTCATTCATTTGTATTCATTTTCATGATTCTCGGCCGCTCTTACTCCTTTGTTTAACCAAGGGCACATGTACATTTTAGGTGTTTTGGCTGGGCTTGAACTGGAAGCCCAGGGGACTGATGGAGGTAAAGTGGTTGTAGGAGAAGCAACTTCAGTTTAGAAACAGAAAAAATTCAGCTGCTCAGTGCTGTGTCAAACTCTAGGTATCTTTCATTAGGTTGAGCGCAGTGCTGCAGGTACCTGGCAGTGCTACTTTTGTACTCACAACAGCAAACCTGCATGTTAATACACTGTAGTTTCTGAACTTCACTTGTTAGATCTGTACTTTCTGGGGAATCTCTCTACTGTTCACATAGATTCATAGTGTACAGTTTCTTGTGTGCTCTTCTCAAGCACGTGATGAAAAGCTCCCACCAGAATTTTGTTTGCGTATCAGTAACATCTGAGGTTTTTTGGATGCCATTGCTTTTGAAAGGTTTTATATATTCCTAATTCTTTTAAGTTTCTTTTTTGGTTGGTTGGCAACCAAAGGCAAACGGGCAAAGTCCAATCTATCCTTTTATGACAGCAGCCAAGGAGACATTGTGGAATATTTCCTCTTTTCCTAAACATGATCCTCCATACTTCATTGTTGGGAGGGAAGCATAGGTGTTCGGGTTCGAAGAATCTCTAGTGCTTTTGGTGAAACTAGTCCCATATTCCTGCTGCAAAGAAGCCATTCTGGCATAAAAGTGACAGAAAAAGCGTCCCTTCAGTTTTCATGTGGTGTTTCCTTAAGCTGTGCTCGCTTCCACATCTGATATTCACATTAGTTGGTAAAAAAATAAGTAATTTCTTCACTTGTGTAATGCCCATGATTTTCTGAATATGTAGTCCATTAAAAGTGAAGATCATGTAAAAGCTATCTTCAGATCTGAGTTCAACTGCTAAATGTCTGATCCTTGTTGAAGACTTACAACAGACCACGCACTTTTTTAAAGTTTGTTGTCTACAATTACGGTATCAATTCTTCTAGAAAGTCTCTGAACTTTAAGCAAGTAGTTGGGTTTTCAGTTTCAGTGAAATAAAACTCCTAGTAATGTGTCTCTTGTTCACATTAGCAATCTGTGCAGTGCATTCATCAAGACTCATTATGCTTTAAGAATAAGAAAAAAGAAATCTGCTCTATATCCTGGAGAAAATTTTTCAACGTATTACGTTGTATAGCTTTAGATTTCTGAAATTACTTAAATGTGGTCTTCAGGATATTTGCATTCATAAAGAATACTTGGTTATGCTTATTGCTTCCCTTTGCCTTTCTTGACTGTCAAAACACAGTGATGCTTTTGAAGATTTATAGCAGATGGGTAATGAGATTGCTGACTGTTAACTGCAGCATTCAGAATTTGCTGGTGGAAGGAGGTGGGAGTTTAAAGAAGGGAAAAGGTTATCTGGGATTCATTGCAAGGAAGATAGGTGATAGAACTTTGTTTTCAATCAGGAGGCTTAAACATAAATATTTTATGTTCTAAATTAGAAAAATCTCCACTCTTCATGCTATCTAGTAGTCATATAAAATCTTTCAGGAAAAAAAACTACAGAGATGTCAGATTGCATTCAAGTGATCACTATGAATCACAAGAAAGGCAAGGAGATTATAAAATTTTTCAGTAAGTATATTCAGGCTGTATTGCATATGCTTAATTCAGCCCAAATAGCAGCCTTTAAAAAACCAGAAAGAAATCATAAGCTAAAGTCTGCAGTAACTATCACTTGTATACCTGTGTAATTGTGCAAAAGGGAAAATAGATCGGCGCTGCCCTTAACTGGGCTAGAAAGATTTCGAAGTCTGACTCTCGCAGTGCGTGCTGTAAATAAAAAAGGAAAAGGTCTGCCTTCTTTCCTGACCTTTGTACAGTCAGCTAGTTGGGGTGCACCCCAGACTGCAATTTAGAGGAGAGGCAAAAAGCCAGCTATCTCCCACTGACTCCATTTGGAATATGTCTCCTTACTTTTCACTGTCACTTCACCCACCTCAACACTGTAACTCTCTGTTCACCTGGTTTAATAGATTCCATCTTTAGAAGCAACACTTTTATGTTTAGACATAATTGTTCATCTTAATCTTTTGTATGTCTATATCTATGTACATGAACAGTTAAAAGTTTTAGAGGTTGTGTCAGGGTTTTTTTCACATTTTTGTCTTTACTGAGGCCTGAGAATAAAGAGCAATCTACCTTGAGCTGTAAGTACTGGGTAAATTACTAAGTTCAGAAGCACATGAAATAGTGAGAAAAAGGGATGAAGCCAAAGAAAGTTGCTGAACTGGCAAGGAAGAAGATTCCCCTTTTGTTTCTTGATGCAGGTATCTCTGTGCTGCTCTCTTCATTGCTTTGATTTCTAGGTACTCTACTAATCAAACGTTGTTGAAGCTGCTAGACTTTGAAAATACCCGAACACCTCTGAAAATGATTCGTATAGGCTTGGGGCTCTATTTTACTGAACATAGTCATGGTCAATTGGCTAGCATTCACGTCTGCTAGGCAGTATCAAGAGATAGGCAAAGGATGAGAAAAACAGGAGAAAAAAATGTATAGCTCCTTATAATATATATTTGTTTAAAGGTAGCAGCTTTTTCCTGGCTGCAGCTTTTTCCTCTGCACATGCAGAGGGAGCTCAAGAACTCCACGAGAGTCTTGCCTAGGACTATTGCCTAGGTTGTGTGTTTTTGTTACAATTTTCCTTACAAAATTAGACAGAGGCAGTTGCTGAAACAAAGAGGTCGGGCAGCAGCATCTTCAAACAAAGTGTATTATTATTCTTCACAAGGAAGGTTGTCTGTGACCCCTTGGGGTTTTTTGGTCACCCTATTTCAGCAGGTAGTGCCGGCTTGCTCAGGGACTGTTTCAGCAGATCATACACATTAGTCAAGATCTAAAATACCTCCCTGCACCATATGCTACCTAAAGTATAATAATCCTTTAATCTGTCCACTGCATGACATCTGGGCAGTTATTTGACTTAATAACTCATGTCGATTGATCATATCAGTATGTATCGGAGGAGGGAAGTGCCAAAGCAGTGGGTTTAGGAAAATGCCTGTGGGGAAGTGCCTTGGGTCAGGGGAGACCTACTTATGGTGTGGCAGGTGACCAAACAGTGTAAAATCTTTATATGATAATAGTATTATCCTGAGATAAGCACAAAACAGAACAGGAGGGGGAAGATGAACTACCAGGACCCAAGTTACAGAAGCGCATTAATATTTACTTGATATCTCTTTATACCCTCTAGTCAGCACAACAGATGTAGCTGTGTTTTAAGACATTGTAATTCATTGAAAAAGGCAACAAAGATACTCTTTCCCTCCCTCCTGTCCCTGGTAATTTCAGATGTTCGCGGTGCACACTGGAGGGAGGAGGTAGAGAGACAAGCGCTGGTGGGAGAAGAATGCAATTATCCCAAAGCCTCCTGACGGGCATCCACTTCTTCCTTCCAGCTTAGCTGCTCTGACCACAGGCTGGGGGCTCGTGGGACATGGACCAGATTGAAAAAGTGGAAGCAGACAGATGGTTATTTGTAATCATCATGTAAATGTAAATCCTATAAAAATGTTTTCTTTCTAAGGGCCTGAAAGCTTGAAAGAAGGATTAAGGCATGGATATCTAGCCTAGAATAATTTTGACCCCGCCACCTTCCCTCCTACCCCATAAACATCGTGGCTTTATCTCCACTTCCTTTAAACAAATTGCTGGAACCTCAGCCGAGGAAATTAATTCGGTTTCCATGTAATTCCATGAGTTTATGAGCATCAGTTTGACCGGGGCCTGGATTTGGGCCTAAGCTGGCAGGTGCTGGTTAGCAGCTGCCTTGGGAGCAGGGGCTCCTTTTTACTCCTTTCCCCCTCATCCCTCGCTCTGGCAGGTGCGTGCTCCGCGTGTTTATCCCGGCACTGCCGCTGCTGGATGTGCTCCCTTTCCCTGGTTACACTCCTGGCCACCTGGAAATGGCCCTGCAGGGCTTTGCTACCTTAAAGACTGCCTTGACTGCTCGCAGACATCTATCTTGTTTGAGCAGCATCAGCTTGTTTGATCCACAAAGAGACCGATCAAACTTTAATTAACTTCTGTCCGCAGCACCATTGTACGTTTTAGCTGTTCTTTGCAGCTCTCCAGTCCCTCAGTGCCTTTCCAGACAGCGAGGCTCAGCCATCCGGAAGCTTTTGCCCTTGCAAGGTTTTGCCTTTTGAAACGTGAGGGTGTCTGTGCTGCTGTCAGGCTGGCAGCAGGGAGCAGCCCCTGGGGCCTGGCTGCGCTGCAGTCCCAGGGTGGACAGACAGGGTGGGGGGTCGTCTTCCTCTTTGGCATGCCTTGTTTAATCATAAAATCACAAAAAGGGTTGGCTTGGAAGAGACTTAAGGATCATCCAGTGTCCCATAGCTAGGGACACCTTTCACTAGACCAGATTGCTCAGAGCTCCACCCAGCCTGGCCTTGAACACTTCCAGGGATGGGGCAGCCACAGCTTCTCTGGGCAGCCTGTGCCACGGCCTCACCACCCTCACAGTAAAGAATGTAAGGTCACACTCAAGAATGTAGGGAAACACGCATGCAAGCACCAAGGGAGCTGTGTGTAAAATTGGAACAAAGCAAAGCAAGAACACAGGATGAGAAAGAGGAGGCTGGTAGCAACATTTTGCTGCTTGTGTTGAATTTTTAAAACGTTAGTATTTGAGCCCTGCCAAAAGGGCCCTGAGGATGGCTGGCTTCTCAAGTGAACAAAAGCTTTTTGCCTGTGTGTGGAGAGGGTGGTCTGCTCAGGCACACTAATAGTTATTTGGAAGTACCCAGCAATTGTGGATAATTGGCTGAGGAATATTCTGCAGCTCTCAATCATTTTTCTGTTTTCACAGATGATTGTACCATTAGATATGGTGAGTGCACTAAGCTGTGCTGCAACTTTTCCATTTACCGTGCTAATATGTGTGAACTCAACTTCCAGTTGATGCTCCTTCCTTCTGTGGCTTCCTCTGCCACTCCAGCAGGACAGCCAAGCTCGCCAGCTCATGCTCTGGCCTCCTCTTCCCTGCTGCCTCTCTCATGGGGGGATATTTGGATGTTCTGGGGTGGCTGGGCTGATAGATTAACATCTGTGCTTTATTTCATTGTTGTTAGATTGCATTAATATACTGAATCATAGGAATGGCAGCCTATGCCCTTTGCTCTTTACCTTGTTTTTCTCTCTGCTTTTATTCTTTTTTTCCCTTTCTTTACCTGGCTTTCTTAAGTCTCCTTAGTGTTTTCCCCTATTCCCCTCTGAGTTACTCTCTCCCTTTAATTTATATTTCACGCATTTTTCTCTTATCTTTGTTTTTCTGTCACTGCTTTATTTTTTCCCTATTTCTTTTTTCTCCAACCATCTTTTTTTCCTCCAAAACACAGAATGCTTTAGATTGAAATGGTGAGATATATCTATTCAAGATTCACGTATGTGCTGAGGTAAAGAGCAACATTAAGCAAAGCCTGTAGCATCAATTTTGTCTTCTATTCAAACCAGTTTTGCAGTGAGACTTTGGGTAAAAGAATGTGATCAAATCAAATCACCTCTTAGCCTCATATTCTGAGGCTGATTGGAACCTTACACAGTCGCTGGGATGATTCAGAGAAAGTTAATGTAATTTGCTGTGTATTACTCCAAGAAACTGTGTTTGCCAGGTTCATATAGCAGTGTGAAATGTTCAAGGAAAATGTTTTCCTTAATATTGCTGCCAGGAGTTAGGAGTCAGGAATATAGAGCCATTATGTGGTGGGATCTGCTGATTTTCTGGGGATTTTCCACTAATGGATTTGCACTGAGATTCTGTAATTGCAAGTAGAATCAAGCCAATAAAAATAATATTTATTTTGTATCTAATACTAATGGAAGAAGTTAATTTTTATCTATTTGCCACTTATACTAAAGTGGGCATAGCGTTGTCTAGAAGTACTTTTTCTTCCTCTGTATCATGGGGATCACAGAGACATATGAAGATGCTTTCCTAAAAACCATGATTTTGTAAGACTTTTTTTCTGCTTCTTTCCCTGACATTCCCATGGTATTGACTTTCTTGGCTTTGCAAAGTGTTGTGCTTCCAAATAGCAGCAGCCCATGACCTTCATCATGTTAATTCTGTGCTCTGCATTGCATAGGTTATTTCTTCAATTTGATCGTGGAAGTTCTATAAATTCCTTTTCTGCCGGTTTGATTATTGTGAATCAGAAGTGTATGAGAGGTCTGAATTATTCAGAAATATTTGGGGATTGAGTTTTTTGTTAGATTATTGGGTGTGTCACCTAAGAAGACTATGGGTTCTTGCCAGAGCTGCATTTGTTGCCAGCTGCCTCCTGTCACTTTTATTTTATGCTTCAAGAGCGAGACCTAAATAGTCACTCCTTTTGTGTGTGTGTGTGTTAGAAAAGGAATTAACTTCCAATTAATTTCTTCCTTCCTCTGGGATCTACCTGTGTATTCCAGTACGGAGAACAATAAAAGTTACCTCCATGTAATTTTGAGTGCCACATATATACAGCCCACTCACCTCAGACTATTCAGAGACCAATTCTTGTATGTATTAATCATATTTTTTCTTCTGGCTTATCACAGAAGAGAAAAATATTCAGTTCCAAATGTTAAAATGGGGCACGTTTTATTAACACTGAAAGCAGTAAATTATCTCTGCTTATGAAATGAGACTGAGCAATTTCTGCTGAACTCTTCCTGACTTGCCCCTTCACTAGGATACAGTGTTTTCTAATTTCTCAGAGGGCCCTGGTTCCATTAAGGGCGAGAACTGTTTTAAAGCTGTAATGAAAGCCATGCGTAGCTGAAATTCAAGGAGGGGCAATGCCCTAAATTCTATTTCAGTAGCTCATCTAGAGCTATTTTCAGTTTTATGTTTATAAGAATGTCAATTAACCTGGAGACTAGGACACACATGGAAGAATAAGGATGAAGTGGATATCCTTCTAATACACTGAAGCCAGCTAGTTGCACCTGTTTTTTTACAGAAGCTTGATTTACATGAGAAGCTGGCCTGTGTTGCCTAATTTAGTTCTCAAACAGGAGATTTAAATGCTCTTTCTTTTCAGTGTAGTAGTACAGGGCTGGTCAAGGTGGCAAAAATGTTAGAACTAAAAATATAGAAGGAAGAAATAAATATGCTGGAAGTACATTGCTATCAGTTTTATTTCTCTGAGACCTTTCAGAACTGGTGACCCTTTTGGCATGTATGTGTCAAAAAGACAATAATAACAGTAATAACGGCAATGCCCTTAATCAAGTTGTAATTCTGCAATTCATTATTAGTTCTGTCCCTTTATTACCTAGCTTGTGCTGGAGTTGAAGACCTAGGCAAGGCAGATATTCAGCAGGTTGTTTTCTGTCATGAAAAGAACTCACCATCCATCCTGCAATGCTACTTTTGCAATGCTGGAAAGTGACCCTGCCAAGGTTAAGAGGAGTAATGGGTGCTACAAGTCCTTCTAACTTAAATACAGAACAGTGTTCTTATCTGGAGAGAAAAAAAAGGAAAACAAAAGCCACGTATGTGAAATCTGCCTCCACTGGACAGAAGGGCATATCTGCCCAGCTTCATTTATGAGATCTTTTACAGTCAATATGAGATGCAAAGTCATCACCTAATAATGTTTGAGGCTTTTTTGTTTAAATGATGTGTTTCTACGGTTTTTTTTTCCTCCACTTACAATGTCATCACTTCTATTAATTGTTTTTCCTCTTTCCCTCATTTATGTGTTTAGTGCTACGGGATGACTTCCGCCAAAACCCTACGGATGTGGTGGTGGCAGCTGGAGAGCCTGCAATACTGGAGTGCCAGCCACCTCGAGGGCACCCCGAGCCCACCATCTACTGGAAGAAAGATAAAGTCCGGATTGATGACAGGGAGGAGCGGATCAGTGTGAGTACAACTCAGGTGGTTTTTTATCTATAGACACAGGGCCCACAGCTGAGTGCAGCAGAACTTACACAGCTTTATAGCCTTTATTGCCATAGAGACTCGTCGTCGTTCTTGGCAGCTTGCCTCTCCGAGCTTTCCCAGATGAGGGGGGAGGGCTGTTCATTGCTCCTTGTCGGGGTCTCCAGCTTGAACTTCTTTGAGGGTTGGTTTGTAAATCCAGTGTAATGGAGATCCATTAGACCTGGAGATTTGGTCATGGAAAGTGCTCAGTTAGATGAAGGACTCAGTGGATGTCTTTGACCACCTTGGTCTTACCTTTTCTACATTTCAGTTCTCCATACTGAGAATATTAGAGAGGTCTTTGATAAATAGAATGAGTCATATCTATGAGGTGCACAAATAACCCCTGGGAAAAAACCCAACATCTTAAAATGATCCTGGTAATGTTATAGTTATTGCAGTAATTTGGATGTGTCTAAATGAAGGCTGAAGTCATGCTCTAAAGAATTACGGTTCCTGAAAGGGAATAAATGTTGAGCAAATGAGTAACACTGGTTGAATTCTGTGGCCGTTCATTTCTTGTACTGAATGAAAAAGGATCCAGCAGAAATATTTAACTTACCAAGTGATTAGAGATAAATCATGATCTGTGCAAGCAAATGGGATAAATCAAGGGGGTAAGAACACGTTTCATTCCTAATTTTTAAATGCTTAGTTTTTCATCATTTATATTTCTTCAATAAAGTTTTATGTTGTGTGGAATGATTCAGTGCTGACCTTACTCAACATGGAAGTACTACCAGGAAGCTTGTTAGTGGCTCTGGATGCCTAAGGAATTACTACAAGCCAAAGAATCAGAGCTGTTGCTGTTTGTGGACCAGGCTGTCTGTGTTAGGGTCTACTCAAAAGAGCAAAGAGTGGGCAGACAACTGGCTATCATTCCCTGACTCCTAAGTTTCTTTGGCTAAATTCTCAGCTTATTCTGCAGCACCCCACTGTCTAACCTTTGACACTGTGACTTCACAAGCCACAGATTTTTACTTTATTTCTTTCAACTACCCTGGTCTTTCAGTCTGTAAGTACCCTTTGTAGCCAAGAAAATAGTAAGTGTCAGGTGAATTCCCAGTTTGGGACAGATTCAGTTTGTTTGCCTCAAGAAAAAGAGAAAACCTGTCTTTGTTAGTGATCAAGGAAACTGTTCAAACACCAGTAAAATAAAATTAGCTAAGTAAAACTCATAAAACTTAACTTTTTGTGGCGAGAGATGTCAAGAGTGCTTTACATATTGCCACGCAAGAAATGAAAGTACTGTGTGCTGCCAAGAGGCAGCAAGAAATGTAATCTTTGAAATGTAAAGAATCTAATGAAAGCCAAAGGAACAAAATGAAATGCAGTTGAAAGTAGTTGCAAGTTGAAATTAGTCAGTGGGATAAAAATGTGTTCCAGAATAGCTTAAAGGTATTTAAATACATAAGTATATAATTTTAAAGCAATACATATATTTACAAACAAAACTTTAGGGTGCCTTGGTTGTGGAACTTGTTGCCTGAGGAGGTAGCACTTTTGCTGATGTATTTTGTTTACCTGAAGTTAAAAATACATTCCTTGTTTTGAAACAGATCCGTGGTGGGAAGCTGATGATCTCCAACACCAGAAAAAGTGATGCAGGAATGTACACGTGTGTTGGGACCAACATGGTGGGGGAGCGTGACAGCGACCCTGCAGAGCTGACTGTCTTTGGTAAAGAGACCCCTTCTTTTATTGCTTTTTTCCTACAAATGTCATAGGCTGAATTACCCTGGGTGGCTCATCAAAAACACAGGACAAAACAAGGTTAACAAAACACAGCAGTACTGCTCAAGAAGCATTTCACAGCTTCGGAAGGAAACCAGGTTTTAAAAGCTGCAGTTCATAAGGATGGAGCTGTAATGGCTCACCATTTTCCTTCCAAGCACATAGTTTCAGTCTAATTGGAGGTCCACAGTGACGTGCATAACCAGAGATGGTAATGCAGGACAATGCTGTCCCTCATAGAATGGCCAAATGTGATTAAGCTGCTAATACAGTTGACAACGCCTCCTTACCAGAGATTTAGACCAGGATTGCCTATTTAAATAATTCCATAGTCCTGAGGGGTTATGAAATCAAACCTTCGTAGGAAAGCACAAAAAAACTCACTTGATCAGTAAAATGTCATTGGAGACAATTCCAAAATCAAATTTTTGAATATATAGAGATAACTTTTGTCATTCGTTTTTAAGAGGATCTGAACCAGCTTTTAATCCCATAAGCCAGGACAGCATTTAGATTTTTGGTGCTGCTGAATGAATCAAAAATGAGTAAGTTTCCTCTGTGATAGAGCTTCTAGACCTGATGGGCAAGGCAAGAAGTGAGTTGTTAGGAGCACTTGCCCCATGGTTAGGGTCCAGAGCAAGAACAGAGAAATAACCCAACCCAGACCTGGATCCGTCCTGCTAACAACTGAATAAGAAGCGAAGCCACAAAATCATGCTGTGGTACATCCTACAGTCGTGAGTTTGTAGGATTCAGTCAAGAGGTTCTGAGCAAACAAAGATCAATAAGGAAAAAACCCTTGCTGCTAAAGAAAACATGTCCATGCTGACAAGAGAGACAGAGAAATAGTGTTAATGTTCCCTCCTGCTATACACCCCTTTGATATCCTTGATACAGTACTGAAATTCCAAACGACACCGTTTGTAACCCCAGAGAGACTTTCAATAGAAATCCTAAGGTCCTTTGTGAAGCAGATGCTCCTGATGTTTTCATCTTCTGCCTAGTATGGTGCACTGGAAAACCCAGTCACACTATTGCCATCTCTGTGTTTGCATGTATGTGCAATTCAACATTTGTTTATCCAATTAAATATATAAATATACTATGGGATTCACAAAAGGCAGAGAAAGATTTTTGCTAGACAAGATCTATGAATTTCTGAGGATATGCTGCTTTCCAGTTTTACAGTACTGTAAAGGTTTCCACTCCCACTGGTTTGTTGTGGATTCATGGAAACATGTGGCTTTTAAAGACAGAACTATTATACTTTGCAAAAAAACCCCCAAAAAACAAAAAAGCAAACCCCAGAGAAAGGATCTCTATCAAATTATTATGCCCTTTGCAGCCAGCCTGTTAAAGCTGTAGCTTTATACAGATGCAAAAGAGACATGACATATCTCCTTCATCAGTTTAAGTACTGCTAATCTCTGGTAATACTCCCTGTGGATAGCAAGCAGATTGCAGTCCTAAACTACAAAGCCTTAAGAAATCCTTAAGAAAATAATTTGTTAAAAAGCATTGAACTGTAGGAATGAAAACTGAAATGTGCATGTAATTTCGTATCCTGCAGAGCTATGAAACATATTAGGCTTGTCTTGATATGTAAAATAATACGTAGCCAATTACACTATTCTGATTTTTTTACAGGGTATAATCATAGCAATCAACTTGCAAAATACAATCTAAAACTATTTGGTGAATACCGAACAAAATCAGCAATAAATGAAATTAGATATTTTAATTCTTCTTAATTGTGTTAGACTGCCTAAAGAAAATTGTATTTAAAATTCCCTGTCTCAGTATCTTCCTATGTACATTTCCCCTTCTATCTGGGTATTCCCAAATACCTTCCCACCTTCCTTTTTGCTGTGCAAGAGTAGCATGCAGGAAGCAAGTGCTCAGGTTATGATCTGCTCATAACAAGAGATCTGCTCATAACCATCTCACAAGATGGTTTGGCTGTCCTGTGCCCATCTCCTTGCTGCCTCCTGGCCCTGAAGCTCTGTGTTTGTGCACTGGGCTCACTGTAACATCATGTCCAGGGTAATCCTGGTCTGCACCATACAAGAGGAGGGGACTTGCCCGTGCTTTCCAGCAGTTGTATTCCATTCCTGGACTCCAGGCAGCAGCAGCCCTTGTGTGAGCAGGCATGTGCACAGTGACTGGAGAGCATTATCCATGATGTTTCCAGGAAGCAATGTATCTACTGGACACTCAAATCACTCTAAGCACGCACAATAAATCCAATAAATCCAGAGACTCTGGGAAACGTCAGATTGGCTCTGCATGTTCAAATTGGCTTCACTGAACACAGGCAAAACCACCAGGATCATATGTTAGGTCCACAGCTTTCCTCTAATATGACTCACAGGTCTGAGGAACATGGGAATACTGCAAATGTTGAGGAAAAATATGCTAAAAATACTTACATGCAATTCATGTGCCAAAATTTAACTGCTTTGTACATATTTGAAAATGGACTTCACAATGAAAATAGACGTCTTGACTGAGAGACTTGAAGAATTTTATTAGGTGACTGGCAAGCCTATAGCTGGTGCTGATTCTGGAAAGGAATGTATACTAATTAGCTGATTAATCATGTCTTCATTCCTTTTCCAAATAACAACTCTCCAAACCCTTTCCACAGTGTGAAGGGAGCCTTAGTAAACACCGTATGTAGGAAAAGGAACTGTTTCATACTAGTTCTTGAACCTTTCCAGAAACCAGCTAACTGTTACTTTTGGCTTTGCAAGTTTTTCTGTAATACCTGAAATTGACTTCTGCATGTGACTTGTGACAGATCTCTGGCTCCCTGTACAGTAAATTTAGCTTGAGGCATTGCCTCTGGAAAATCTGAGTCAGTGTGGTGGGAACTGGTGGCCCAAGGGGAACAGCATGGAAGCCTAGCCTGAAAGATTGCACCTTTCTTGAGTTTAAAAACAATAAAATAAAATGGACCATAAGGACATTGGGAAGCAGTAGGGGGAGAAAATAAAATTTTCCCATGTGCAGAATATGTCCACTTGGCTGGGTACCCATTCAATAACCTTTACTACTGAGAGATAGTTATGAATAATACATGTAGAACTTTCACCTTTTTTTTCCAAGCTTATTTGCATAGGAAACATTGTTTTCAACATTTAGGCACTACTCTACAGTATATTGGTAGTGTCAGTGCAGATTGCATTGCTTTGGTTCCCAAGTTATGATTCTTCTATTAGCAGAAAATTGGCCAACTTTCACAGTAAAATACCATAAAGAGCATATAAGCAGTGCTCTCCAAAACTGTGTTTTGAATAGTGACAAAGATGCACTACAATTTGTTAGTCTTCTTTTTCAAGCATTACTGCTAGTTTTTGCCTTTATGAGGCTCCAAGGTGTATTCTTGGAGTAAAGCAGAAAGACAGGGTCTGTCACAGAGTCTTAAGTTGGCCTTTAAAGAAAGTTAATAACCTCAGTCCTAATGTTCACAAAAAGAGGCAGCGTGGGACTTGATTATTGTGTACACACTATTCTAAAGGCCAATTTCCGAAGTGTAAGTGATACAAATTAGGCTGCATTGCTTGTGTTTGGGCTCATAGCCCTTGGCTGAACAGAATTAAAGCAAGATGCAAAACAGAAGCAGTTTAATTCCAATTTGTAAGAAAGCTTTGTTTGTAAATACATAATATGGAGCCAGAAATTAAATAAAGAAGGAATTACTCCTTAAGATAACCTTTATCATTGCAACATGCTACTTCACCGTTCTCATCACTGAGATAAGTTTCCAAGTTGTTTTAACTGTTTCAGACTCTTTTATTTTCCTTTGCACTTAAAATGGTATGTTTGAAGAGAATGTACAAAGGTATATCTTGTATATTGATTCTAAAGCTCAGTGAAATCAATGAAAGCCTTAGTACAGCAACTTCAAGAGGCTGGCATCAAGCAGTGGAAAAAGATATATTTAGAAGACCTTCAAAAGAATATAAATCATAAGTAAGAAGAGTACAAAAATGTCTTTAAAAAGATATGTCAGATTGGACATATTAAAGATTGTTTTGGATTATTCTTTGATTTTAGCTTTGGTATCTGAACCTTTTTTCAGCTAATAAGGTCCTGTGGGATGAAGAGGTATTTTTGTCTGATGCTCGAGGAAGTATTTGTGTTTGATGTTCTGTAGATATTGTCAGGCTGAAAGAGAAACCCTAGTTTCAGAATGAGTATACTATGATGACATGGCGTTAGAGGAAAAAAATCCCCAAAATCCCTTTAATGAAGGCATTGTGCCCATTTTACTTTCTTGAGTTCTGCCTATGTGGAAGGCCGTAGCAGAGTCTCGACCCATTGCATCCTGGAAAGCTTTCCCAGTCACGTAGAAAAATCTCCCAGAACCAAGTATACATTCATAGGTCAAGACAGAGAAACCAATAGTGTCTATTTTGTCCTTCAGATCAAATCTCCACTCAGTTTTCTTCAAATCCCTGTATTTTCCACTTGCAGTCTACTTGTGGCAGTTTGCAAAAAGCCAGTTTAGCTTTAGAATATTTGTTACCCACATATACCAAGAAGTTGTAGTAGGATACTGATACAGCTCTGAAAAAGTGTCTGATTTGGTCCCCAAAGTTTGTATGTAACAGTCAGTAGAAACTGTAATTAACATGGTTGTAGACGTAGAGAAAAGGAGAAAACCACTAACAACTGATAACATTCATTTTACTGCATTTGCCTCTTATTGCTGTTCCATGCCTTTACTGTGCAAGTTTTTCATGTCCTGGGTGCTGCTTAGAGTGTAGGGGTTTGCAGTGTCTACACGAGTGCTTATTTCTCAAATGAAAAAGGGAAAAGTGCCTAAAAAGATGCAGTAGAAGAATGTCTTTAAATATAAAACCACTTACTTTTGCAATTCTATTTTCATTTATTTGGCCGACATAGGTAAATTTAGTGAGATCGTAATATCCTGTCTTCTTCCACATGTTCTTTTTTGGCAGAGAGCTTTACTTCAGATCATGTTGCATTTAATGAAATATCTGTTACTGACAGCATTCTGAAGTGAAACTTACTTCCAACCATCTAATGTTTCTTTTTTTCCTATTTGAATCAGAATGCTAAAGTGAAAAAAGCTTTTATTTGTAACTATTTGCTATTAAAGCCCTCCCCAAGCCTTTTGTGTTTTAATACTCTTCTTAGAACACAAAAACATTTTAGAAAAATGGTGTCTTCTCTCCACCAAAGGCAGAGAAAACAAGAACAATTCTAAATCAGATTGAGGCTCTACATTATGGGGGCCATCAAATCCTTCACTCTAGCAGTTGCCTCAGCAGAGAAAATATATTAAGGTAGTTAGGATCATTTTAATTAGATTGAGGCCCTGTATATGGCTGTCTAACTTTTTGAGGAACAGAGAAAGGGCAATAATACATCTGAAGGTCATCTGAGTCTCTCTAATAGACTATGATACTCAGACCAGTTGTTAAATATGGGAAAAATTGAGTTCTGAGGTTAACTTGTGTCAGCACCCAAAGCAAGAAAAGCATTTTGCTGTTTCTGGCTAGGATCTGTAGGTTTCTTTGCAGCACATACCTCAAGCACTGCAACAGATTGTAGGTGTGTGTCCAGACTGCATTAGCAATTCCCTTTTATAACTGGAACCAAAGTTTATTCTGAAGTTGTAAAGGTCACCCTAGTAATAGCATGACTGGTTGACATGACATATAACCATGACCTATTTTATAGTTCTCTTCAAAGATTTTTAATATTCATCAGAGAAAGTCTGGGAAGTAGGTACTTTATTTACTCAGTGAAAGCTTATAAAATAGCTATATTAAAAATTTTATATATGCCTATGATTTTAATTTATCACCCTTTCTTGTTGTTTCTCAAATACATTGTGCTCTGGATGCTGTTGACAGAGTAACAATGTTTAATTATACCACAATGCTTTATTTATGGGCAAACCATTTCAGAAGAGAAAATACAAAAAAGACTTTTTTTTTTTCCCAAGATTAGCTCTGAAACTAAATTTGACCTGGCTGTGCAAAGAAACCTTCTTTATTTAGCATGCTTGGGCAAGCAGCGCTGTCTCCTGAGAGATTAACATTGTAAGCAAGTTATGCAGGTGACTCAAATCCAGTTAATCTCACATAAAGAATGTTAATTGCATTGGCAATGGCATTCACTCTGATCACTTTATAGCTGTATAATTAGCTATTGGACATATTCAAGGGGTTTTCTGAGTGATACAAACACAGGAAACAACATGAGAGGTAACTTGTTCTTTCCTGATTCACGCTGTGCAAAATGCAGAGATGATGGGAAATGGAACCAGCAGTTGCTGGTATTTGCATGTCCTTGCTGACTGGGCTTTGTCCTTACATAGCTATCTATTTTCTAGCAACTTCTTAAATGTTTTTGAAAATATACAGTTTTAGAAGCTGATATGAAACAAATATGTGAGTATTCTCCTAAATTGCCTTGATGTGGAATCCAGTGATTTACCTAACGACCTCAGGGCCATTTACTTTCTCCTCAGCTGGCTTCTCCTCAAAATGAGACAGGAATTTATTTTCTCATCTCCTGTGTAAGAGAATTTACAGCCACAAGTATCAATTTCATAAGTATGCACATGCTAATTTCTTAACTGTTTACAGCTTCTTTCTTAGTTTACATGCAGCTTTTGTAAACGTGGTCTAAAATGATTTTTTATGCAGACCAAGCCAGTGTGCAGACACACACAGAGTTATTTAAATTCAATGGGGCTGAACCAGGGCCTCTAAATCACCACTTAGAATGCTGATCTGGATCTGAATTTCTTAGTTTAGGATCAAGTCGTGAAAAGAAAATGCCAAAATGAAGAGGGTGTTTTGTATGAGCTCAGAGCAGGAGTTGGTCTAAGCTCTTCTTAGGAGAGAAGTTGTGAAAAAGATGCTGTTGCAACTTGCAGAAAGTGTCACTAAAATACTCCCTTCCAGATTCACATAGTTACAGATGGGCCAAGTACATTACTTAGCATTAAGATTAAAAAATAATTGTTTGGTTTTTTTTTTTTTGCTTTGTCCAGTTTTAATAAATTTATCAAATTAAAATGGCTTTATCCAAAATTTTCCATGCCTGACTGGAAAACTGATTTTAATTGACAAAATTAAAATGGCAAAGTAATTCACTGTTCTCTAAGAATGTTGTAGTTCTTGTAGTTTGGAGGTAAAAGGGATAATTGGAGTGAAATGGGCAAGGATTTGAAGGAGAGGAATGGAGGAACCTTTGTGTCCTGAGAAGTGCAGGTACCTCATACTGAATAGCAGGTACCTAAAATATGTTGGGAAATAGCTACTCTATGCCAGAGATGTACTTTTTTGATTGGCTTGTCCAGAGGATTTTCACTAAATTTAGCCAAATATACACCCCTCTAAAAAAAAAAGTAAACCACAGAACCCATGAATGCAGATCTGGACAGCATTTTCCTGTATCTGCACTGTGTTCCTGCTGCTGTCACTCTCCTGGGAGGGTCCTTGGGTGCTTCAGCTGATTTTTCTTGTGTTAAGTTTGTGGATAGGCTGTATTTGGGTGACCTGGGGAAAAGGAGCTCCAGTTCAAGTGTAGACCAAACACTCAGTGGAGAAGAGTCTGTTTGCTGTGAGGTACGAAAAAGGGAGAGGCAGGGATAGTTGGAAGGGGAGCTGGACTTGTGAACTTCCTGGGTTCCAGGTGTGAAAAGTGATATTTCTGGGCTAAAACAGGCAAATTGACAAGGAAACGGCAGCTGGATATGGCTTGTACACAGACTTAAAATGGGAAATTACAAAGATTTCAATGTGTGCAGAGAGGTTAGAAATGAATTTACTTGCCCTAACGTTGCTGGAATCTGCAGATCCTGGGCAGGAATAGGAATAGGACAAAAGCAATGGCTTGGGGAGAAGAATCTTTGCCCGTTAGACATGCTTTTATCTCTATCATCTGGAGAAGTGCTAGAGATTCTTGAGCATGTCTATTCTTCTGCTGACAAAATGTGTTTTGCCCTGCCAATAGGTTTCCCTGCTAATATGGAATTCCTGTGTGATGCTGTCACTCATTTACATAATTACTAACAGGTGGTTTTGTGTTCCTCATTTTCTGACTCTTATTCCAATTTGTAAAAGTGGTGAACACTTTTTTGTCTGCAGTTGAATTAATGGAGGCTGAGCTTTGAACACACAAAATTAATTCTTAATTTCCACCCAAACCCCCACACCCCCCAAAAAATAAAAAAAATTGGCAGTTTTGTGGCGCAGGTTGACCATCAAAATTTAGCAGATACTTTTTACCTTGCTTTCTAAGATCCCTATCATACCTCAGAGAGGAGCTATGAAAATAAGTGAGTTAATTATAAAGCATTAAGATAGGTGTAATAGAGGTCATGAGGAAATTAATAATTCTGTCTTTGAAGTGAAGTTTGAGTAGTAAGACAGGGGGACCACCCTCTAAACAGTACAGCTAAAGCAAAATATTAAACACCTGCTCATTAAATGAATACCAACAATCTGGAGATGTTTGGGGAAAAAATAGTGTGTGATCATATAATTGCAACCAGTCCCATAAGGCATCAAAACCAGAAAGGAAGTGATTAAAAGACATGCAGACAGCCTTAATTCTGTCAGTAAGTGTGGCCTGCTTGCTTTTGCAACATTAGTTCTTTTAACTTTTTCTTAAAAAAATGTTTGCATATAATAATCATGCATAACACACCTATAAAATTAGCTCTGTAGTTATCAAGACGAACTGCCTGAGTCAGAATCTGGTATTGCTTGCATCTGTGTGGATTTTGAGTAATTTTTTTTAAGTGACATCATATCCCTTAACTTGCTGAGAGTGAAATGTGAAACATAGTGTGTAACCAGTTTTAAATGTCTTTATGATAAATCCCTGTCTTGAGTGGTAATACTGTTTCCTATAAACCCAGTCTTATAATGCTTTGATTAGCATAAATAATTTATGACAATAAAAGTGTGGTATGGCCGAAAATTTGTGCAGTCCAAGGGCAACTTGGAAGCTAACCCCAGTGACATCCTTTCAAATGAAATTACCGGTACTTGGATTTTGTACCAGCATAACTGAGATCAGATTGTGACTCTGCATCTGGATTTTAAGCAGGCCTGTACAACATTATGGTGATTAATATTATTTGTAGCCGTGCAGCCTAACATAACAAGGGTAAACAGAAGTTATTACTCAGTCCTTAATTTGGTTTTCCACGGTGAAGTTGGCGATGGGGATCAGGGAAGCTCTGTCCTGTGTACAACGGTTCACAACTGCCTGAGATGCGTAACACGGAGTTTAAATTTTCCTCCAAAGCACCAAGATATTGATCACTGCCAAAGGCAGGCTGGCTCCATTGGCAGCTCATATATTGCTGCAGCAGGAGCTGCCAGCCCAGGCTCCGTATGTGCAGTGCTGCAGAGCCACAGGGAAGGGCACGGCCTCAGAGGCCTCTCCGCTGTCCGGCAGGTGGCCGTCGGTCCTGGCACAGGCTGCCTTCTGGTGGCTCTTGCTAGAGGGCGGGATGGGACAGCCCCTGCCTCTCCAGCCTGGCAGCCCTCTCCCTGGCTCTGTATGCACATGTTCAGTTCCACTTGTCTGAAGTTGTGGAGCTCAGCCTCCTTTCTGTTTGATGGACGGGTAAGCGACAAGATGCTGAAAAGTCAAAAAGCGTTCATTCCAGCCCTCTGACTCACTATGGAATTTCAATGTCTCTTTCAAGAGCGGCCCACGTTTCTCAGGCGACCGATTAACCAAGTGGTGCTGGAGGAGGAGGCCGTGGATTTCCGGTGCCAGGTGCAGGGCGATCCCACACCCACAGTCCGGTGGAAGAAAGATGATGCAGACTTACCAAGAGGAAGGTGAGAGCAACATTCCCGTTCACTTTCAAATTTCAGTTGTTGCACAATGCTGGAATCCATACCTACTGCTAAGAGTTTGTTCTTTGACATTGTATCCAAGATTTATTTCCCATATTGCTGCTCTTTTGGCTCTACAAACCTTGTTCCAGAGGCAGCTGTGCAGGCAAACGCAGCCTGGGTGAATTATTCAGATAATGGATTCATGTGGAGGGAAGAAAAGTGATGTGTAGGTGTTGTGAGCACATGGGTATTCAGTGAATTTATTTGAGACAGTAAAGATGTTTTAGGACTGTAATGGTGATAGTAGCCTTCAGAATGATGTGCTGATACCAAGAGGGAGAAAACTTGGCAGGAAAGTTGCTCTGTTGCACCGGCAAGGTGAATTACAAGCAGAGCACGGTGGGCTTTGCTGGCTCCTTGGTTCATGTCTATTAAGTCTTGGAGAGAAACCTTCCTCTTGAGGAAACAAAAAGCCAGACTAGCAGAAGTGTAAGGCAGAGCTGGAATCTGGAACAGGCCCCCTGTGTTCAAGAAAGATTAATTTAGTCTGGAACCAACAAGGAGAAACTTTTAGTGAACAGGGGAAGGGAGTCTCTCCTGCAGAAGGGTTTTAAATCAGTTTGGCTCCTTTCAGCAAACAGCAGTGTTTGGTCCTCATATTCTGGAACTCTTTCTTGTTTTGATGCTGAATCATTATTTCATTAAAAATCTCAACATGGAAATAGCTCTGGAAACAGGAATTAGAAGCCAGGTCTCCATAACCAAACAAATCCTTCTGGCACTATGAGTTCTGATTTATTTTTGTTTTATTTTAGCAGTAGACATGAATAGTGCCTCTTTTTTTTCTGTCCCCCCAACCATAGTTGATCTTTTCCATCAGTTGAATATACTAATGGAAAAATACCTAATCTAGAAAAAACATTTCTATATAAGTTAGATACGTATGTGTATGTGTCTATATATATGTACTTTTAAAAAAATTAATTTCTTGCAATTTAAAGCAAATTAAGAAGTGACATAGCTGTTTTGCTAATTATAGTGACAGATGTGTATGAATGTAATACATAAAATATTATTTTCAAGGGAAGACTTCAGGATGTCAGGACAGATTTTTCTCTTTGCTTGCTGTTTAACTATGCATTGTAGAGTAGTCCACAGTAAATACATTGCATTTCTGTGATTTATTCTTGCTTTTGTGCTACGTCTGTTGTTTTAAATCACGTCTGCTTCTAGGTCTTGTAAGCAGAAGTAATAGATGATGAACCCACTGTGTCTTTGGTTAGATGACTCTTCTATTAGATCTTTTTAGTGAGTTTATCCCTTCTTTTTCTCCAGCATCTGCACTTTAGAGGCAAATGCCTCTGGCAGTCCAAATCTTACGCTTTCTATTCTATATTTTTTTATTTATATAGCACCATATCTTCACTATCCAAAAAGTGGAAATTTCCAAACCATGCTGCATGATGCTTAATCAAGCAAGATAAACTTGGAACCTCTAAAACAGAGGCTATTGGGGTTTTTTCTGCATTTTTAATACCATCAAAGAAATTTGCCCAGGTATAGTCTGAATGAATGGATGGATAAGAAAATTATGATATGGAAATATTATAAATTAAGAAAAGAATGTCAAAATGGTTCCTACTTGTTGAAATGATTTTTTTTTGATGTAAAAGACAAATTAGCTTTCAGCTTCTAAGCTCCTGTATTTTAAACATTTTAACATCCACAGTGAAATATAAAGCCCTCAAGGATTTCCCTTTGCTATTCTTCCTATATGCATAAATATTTCTGAGCAAATCTGTGAGCTATTTGTCTTATAACTTTCAATATCAGTTTCCTGTTTCTACAGCTAACAGTGTTCTTTGGACATCTGTCTGTTTTCATTTTTTCAATAATTTCATTTCGGCTACATCCCTAGATTGCAAGACGATTTGTAGTGGGTACCTGTTTCAAGAATTACTGCAGATTTTTAAAAATGTCTGTTGCTAATTCAGCTTTCAAAAGTGTCTGGTTCAGTGACAACAAAGTGGAACGAACTGAATTTTTGTATGCATTTTGTTTCTGTAATTTGCTCCTGGTGAATGCCAGAATACGTGATAGTGGATCCTTGGTCTTTCAGAAATCCTTGTCTGTTTTTCCACCTTACTTACTTACAGTTTTTTTAGTGACCCGTGTGAAAGCAAAGCGAAAAGTAATCACACTGATTTCTGGTGGCAAATAGGAACAGTATTGCTGCACCTATTGGTGTGTTGAGTAACAATTGCAAAATAATTTCAAGCTAAGTCCTAGTTATAAAGGTCCCTGATGGACTCTAAGCAACTCCAGTTGCAATTGGATTAAATGAGAAAAAAAAACCAACTTCTAAGGAAAGTATTAAGTTTGAAAAGATGACTCTTTATAAAAAAATAATTTGGCTATTTGTCTAATTGTCAGTGTAATTACAAGGAGTATATGAATAACCATGCTTTAAATCTGAGAATAGATCATTTATTCTCAAGGTACAAAACTTCATTCCCAATTTCAGTTGTTTTGAACTGGTGTTCTAAACCAAATATGATAGTCTGTATTTTGAATTTAAAACCTTAAAATGGTTCTTTGAGTAGCAGTTTTTAAAATGCCTGGGAAACACTGGTCTCACTAGTAGTCAAAGGAAGTTACTTGTCCAGCATCCTGTGGATCTGATTTTTCAGGCTGCCATATACATCATGGAGCTCCTCTGTGTGTGACTGGGCAGGAATTTTTAAAATGGTAAATACTAGGTGAAAACAGTAATGTGACTTATGTATGATAACTGTTTTAGTAGTTCTTTTGCACAACTGTGATAATGAATTAATTATATTCTTCAGTCTTTAAAATTCTTATAAGAGCCTAAATTGGTCCCAGCAAATTAGTATCTTGCTGCTTTAAATGTTGATACTGCACCAACCGGGAGAATCAAAATCCAGTGTGAAGTCTGGGGTATTTAGAGCCTATTTCCAGAAGCTGTCCTCTTCAAACCAGTGACCCAAGTCTGAAATGCATTGTGAATCAAAGGTAGAGGCGCATAGTGTATATTTTATTTTAATTGCTCCAAAAATTCAGCCTCACACCACAGCCTTCCCAGTACACAAAGGCTGGGGAATAGTTAATCAAGTATGACTCATGTCAAACTACTGGACGTGAACAGGATGTTGTGGGGTCACCAGTCCTGTGCCTTTGGCTGCAGTATGAGGTTCACTCATTCGTTAATAGAGTTTCTTCTCGTTATAAGTGACACAAGGAAATGGCACAAAGATTGTGCTAAAGTGACTCAGACAGCTGTGGCCATGCATAATGATTAGGACCTACTGAAAATAAAATTTGTCTTTATGCATTGAAATTTTTTTCCAGACACGTGTTCAGGTATCTTTCCCTTTGATGTCTCCTCAGCCGAAGTAGAGATTATACTTTCCTTCCAAGGATCTGATGGTCTCCTGTGTGGTAGTGAACTCAATATAGCCTGGATCAACTTTTCATTTATCTACTTTCTAGTCCTGGTAACAGGAAGAAAATGACATTATTTGAGAGCCTACAGTATGAGAGTGGCAGATCTATGACTAGCAATTTAATAACATTTGAATAAGGTTTGTACAGTGTTTCATGTCTTCAAATTTTCTAGCGAAGCTGAGGAGAGCAGCTGCATGGTCTGTAATTATATAGCAAGTAATAAGTACTTTTTTTTTTTTTTTTAGGAAGTGAAGAGATTTTCAATTACAAGTCAAAATTTATGACACACTATAATAACTGTTTAAACCTTTTATACAGAAGAAGTTAGCAGTGCCAGCTCTTCGGGAGAGTGAGGTTAGCTCAGCAAATGTATTTTTCAGTTGCCTTAAAAATGACTGAGTAGCAATCACATAGGCCTTTTTTTGCATTCCAGCCCAGAACAGCTGTTTTAGCTCAGTAAATACATCTTTAATGAAATTACAACCTGCTCTTTTAAGTTGCATTTACAGGCACTGTCTGATTAGATGGATATTGTACTAGAGATGAAAAGTGGCAACTGCACCAGCAGGAAGAGGTATTTGTTTTATGCGCCGCCCACGCAATGGGAGTGTGGGCAGAAAAACCAAGAGTGATGCCTCAGAAGGAAAGTGGTGTGTAGTTTACACAAGGTATATTGCTAAGTGTTAAGAGATTGTAGGTTATTAAACGAAGCAGAGCAGTGACACACAGCAGTGAAAATCATAAACAGCACAGTCAGTTTTCTTATTTGCTGGAGATTAGGAACGTTCATTAAAAATTATTTGGGAATAAGCATTCTTAAAGCACAGAGTTGATGTATTCTAAGATATGTGTTAGCTGCAATAGCACAAGCCTCTGTAGGTGTTCGTTTTGCTGTGTTTTTAATACTGGCCACTTTTTTTTTTTTATGCATATGCATAGTCTGGGCAGAAATGCTGTCTGTCACACTTCTGATAGAACTTACTGAAAAAGCACACCTATGATTTCTCTGCTTTCATACATGGCTTCTTGTGAGCTAAAACTAGGAGTATAACACGACATTTTTAAAATATCTTACTGTCTTCCAGATGCAAATCTTTGAAATGGATTTAAACACAACCAACAGCAAACCTAATGAACTAAGAAAAGCTGGATTTCTTAAGAGGAGCTCCAGAAAGAGCCTGATAGCCAGAGAAATTTTGCATTTGTATTTCTCCATTGTGGTGGGTTGACCCTGGCTGGATGTCAAGTGTCCCCCTAAGCCTTTCTTTTATTCCCTCCCCAGCTGGACAGGGGGAGAAAATGGAATGAAAGACCCATGGGTCAAGACAGGAATGGGGTGAGATCACTTACCAGTTACTGTCGTGGGCAAAATAGACTCAACTTGGAGAAAAATTAGTTCCATTTATTATCAAAGTAATCGGAATAGGATAATGAAAAATAGAACCAAATCTTAAAAGCATCCTCCCCCCGCCTTCTTCCTGGGCTCGAGTTCCCCCCAATTTTCTCTACCTGCTCCCTTATGGAGGTGCAAGGGGGCAGGGAACAGGGGTCGTGGTCAGTTCATCACACCTTGTCTCTGCCACTGCTTCCTCCTCAGGGAGAGAGTCTGCTCCTGTGCCTGGAGTACCTCCTCCCCTCCTTCACTGACCTTCCTGTCTGCAGAGCTGTTGCTCTCTCCTGAGAGCTTTGGTGGGCACCGTGCACCTACCCACCACATCATGAGCACAAGATAAGGCTCTGTAAGCAAGAAAGACAGTAACTTTTAGGAATAAACAGTGGTGCTCCGTAATTTCATTTATATTCTGTGGATAGGGTAGTGAAGTATTTAACTCCAGCCCCCTCTAGATACAACCAAAGGGAGAATGACCTTTCAATGAAATATGAGTTAATAACACTACAGCGCTGTGTGCTTTGTTCGAGTTAATATCTGCGCAGATTGTAACAAAATGCAGTCTAATGTGTATTGAAAATTAATTAGAGTAAAAAGTGTGTTTTAGTAGTGTAATGAATATAATCTTTGGTTACATCAGCAAATTTCTATTGCAATTAATAACAGCAGTTTTAAATAAAGGGTCAGGGGAAAAGGATGTTTTTCATATTAGCTATATCACATGTACTATTTTTCATCTCTGGCTAGATCCTGTATGATTTGCATGCCCATCTTTTTTTCCTTAAGCTAAAGCATTAAGGAGAGATTAAGTCCTTTTATGAGGAGCATAGGGGAGAAGACTGGATATTCTTAATAGCTTGTCAAAAAGAGACAGTGAAAGAAAAAGGTTTAATGTTTGTATCCTTACATACCTCTGGAGGCAGCAGAGGAGGTTTGCAGAGGAAGTTGTTGTAGGTGTCTGGCACAGAGAGAACTGCTCTGTAACTTGCAGAGTCCATGGGGCACAGGTGAACGCCAGCAGATCTCTTTTCTGCTGTCAAGTTTCCTTTGAGGAAAATTATGTAAAATCAGAGCTATCATTTAGAGATAGAGAGGTTTATGAGGGGTAAAATGGATGCAGGGATTGGTTAATTTTTGTGTATATAGCGTCGAGATGATGTACCCCAGTGATGGCAGGGTACCCCCTCCTGTTGCACTTTTGGTTGAATATCCCTTTTTTCTGATTGCTGTTTTGCCTGTCACTGATCCCTTCCTGCTCTGTAAGTGGAAACATATTCCTTACAGTTGTATGAGGAATACATGCCCCAGTGCATGTGTAAATGAGAGCATTTTTTGACGTTTTAAATCCCTCAAAACTTGACATTGAATAAAGTCCTATAATTGCATCGTCCCACAGTTACCCCAGAGGTTTACAGTCTAACCCAGGAGTTGCCTGCCATTCCATTTGTCTGAAATACTAAATGCTGTGAGCAAAAGGGGTAGATGTGTGGCTCTGCAAGACTGATCAGCAGAGAAATGGTTAATAACACTGACATTTAAATTGGCTTCATGTTAAGTGTCAGTTCTCACCACAGAGCTGAAGAAGAGCTATTGTTTCAGCCAGTCTGTTTGCAGATTCATGAAAACAGTCTCCAGTTGCTTACATAAGGGTCAAGGTTGGAAAAATAGCTTTACAGCTCCATGGACAGCAACCATAAAGGAACTGTGTCAACTAGCACTCCTGCCTGCATGTTTTCTCTTTATGCTGTGTGAACTATTGGTGATCTATGAAGTGATCACTGAGAGTGTACTAGAAATAGTATTGTCACAGCAGAATGTTACTTCTTTTTATTCTTTTTTTACTAATTAAACAAAATTTAATGCCAGTTGTAGTAACCTCAAACATGGGTTTATCTGAATTTTCCACTCACAGAAGGCTGCAGGAAAAAAAATAGTCTTGCAGGAAGGGGACACAGTAAAATTTAATGTAGAATTTCACTCAAAAAAACTCCTTCTAGTGCTTAAATATTTTTTTGTATCAAAAAAAGCAAAGTATACTAAGTAAAAGCTTAGTAATCACATGGTTTGTAAACTGTATTTATAAATTTTAGAATATTAAGGTAGCCTTCTTTCTTGTAAAGTGTATGGATATCAAACAGTTTAAGCTCAGTATTATCAGTTTACTGACTACTAAAATCATAGAATTAAAAAGTAAAGATTGTTAAGTGTATTTTTTTCTGTGAAACCCTCAGGAAAGCAGGGAGGAGGAAGTTGGTAGTTATATTCACGTGGGGGTAAGATTCAAGAGCTCTAACCACTGATGCTACTGGAATGTCTGGCCTGCAGGGATTTCTACTCCTTTAGCACATTCTATCTCTTCATGGGATACAAAAGTTGTCATCTCAGTTAAAAACAAATTAACTTGCACTGTCAGTGAAAACACTTCAGTGGTAAAGTTTTAAGCCTAAAAATTATTTCAAGTTCCTATCAGTAAGTTCTATGCTGATAACTGCTTAACTAGCAAAATGTACTTTTTAAGAGTATGACTTCTGGCCCAACTGCAGAGTCGACAGCACTTTCATTAAAACATTAACATGACTTCATCTTTAATTACCACTTCAAGGTTGGTTACTGATTCAAAATACAGATTAGGAAACATTTAATTTCTCTGACAAGTTTGTAGTAATCTCTCATGTGCTTAAGGCAAATAGTAATAAACAGGCAAACAAAAATTCTGTTTATTTCAAACTACTCATGATCTGCATGCTCATGTTAAAAAATGCATCAAGCCAAGTTTAGTGAGTGCATGATGCTGGTCTGGGCTCCGATCTTCTTGCTTTGTTCCAGTCCTTGCAGTAATGTTTCAATTTTTCAAAAGCTGAAATGGACGAAACCAGATAACTCTGAGCATCAAGGGTACTTTTCTGAGGGATGAGTTTATGACATAGGCATTGACATTATAAATCTCCCCAAGTGTCTGACAAATGTGTCTCATCCGTGAGGGAAAGGACTACTCCTGGTGACGGGAGGATAGGTCTCCATGCCAAGTCATTACATGGTCTCTTAGATCATACTTCCACCAACGCTCCAGCTTCTTAAATGTGGAGCTCTGTCTGGAACTAAAATCAAATCAGAAGCCCATTCTGGACAATTATCATGTGGTAATTCCCTATGAGTACGCTTCCACGTGCAAACAGAGATGTAGAGGTAAAGGATGGAACCAGCATAAGTTTAGGTAGGATTTACTGAGTCACTGATTCCCAGACATATGTTTTGTTCTTAACTGCTGTTTGTTTCCAAATTATTTCAAAGAGAATCAAAAACCAGTCTCATTTTTCTATCTTGGTTCTCTTCTGAGCGCATGGCTCCTGATTTTGTAAGAGACTACACATTTTTATGTGCAGTCACACCTGTCTGTTTGCATGTAAGATCAGTGCTGTGGAGTGTAATGCTTCCAGATAATTTGGAAAACACCGTTTCCTTGGACACAGGTATGGTTTCCCAATGTTGGCCCAGTAACTGTAACAGCTGTACACATATTTTATTAGATATAGACCATTTTATTGAATGCCTTGCTTTCAAACATTGTGCAGTGTGGGTTTCTGTTTTATGTTATTGCAGCTGAGGGTGTCTACTCCAACAGATACAAATAATCTGCTGATCACAACCCATAAGAGGTTTTGGGCTAAAGCAGAACCTGCATCAGCATAATTGAAGAAGAATCACAGTAGTGAATAGTGGCCTGTGTATCACAGCTCTTTTCCTGATTTGTTGTATAGAATAAGAAATATAGAATATAGGAACCCTTTTATATGACTGCTTGCATATATGTCTCACACAAAGAAGTTCAAGGTAACGTCACATTGTCTTCTACCTTTCTCTGGCATGAATAGCAGAGCCAAAAAATAAATGGGAATCTGGACATGCAGATGTGAGGAGTAGCCATCCTGTCATCACCTTGGAGATAGCTCCCCAGTAGCTCAATTTATCATGGCTGCAAGCACTGTCTTAGAGCCACACAGCAAAAAGCAGCCTTGATTTCAGGGGCACAGCAGAGTAATCTGAGACCAGTGCACACAAATATATCCATAGCTGTCACTGATTCAGGTTTTCCTAGAGAAAGAAAACCTGACACTCCTTTATCTTCCCCCCCCGAAAGCTGTTACTTGTATAGGTTTGGGCTTCTTTCTTCTTCCACATATCAGTGCATTGGATGGAAGTGAAAAAAACTCAAGTTGAGTCAGATATGCATTGCCAGTGGGCATGGAGGCTCTCCCTTCTGCTGCTGGATCACACCAGCCTGAAGCAGGTAACAGCTCACACTTCCCATCTCACTGCAGCTTCCCTCTGGCTCCCTCCATCTGGCACAGGGAGTGCAGGAGCCAGAGAAAAGCTGTGGCACTATGCTGGGAGCTGAAGTGCCAGCACCACAAAAGAGAAGTGGAGACAGAAGCTTAAGCCTCCTTAACTACCTCCTGTTTACCCTGGTTTTGGCCAGTAGCATCTCTATATTTGGGCTCCCTAATCATCGATGTTGTGAGCAATCTTGAAGCTTTGTGCATGTTCTGCAAAACAGCCTGGCAAACAGGCAAAAGAAAATTGAGCAAAGTCATTTTTGTGCCATCTCTATTAAAAAAAAAAAAAAAAAAGGGCAAGCCTACAATGTGTACATACAAAGATTCTAATTTCTTGTGTAATATTTTTATTTATGAGGATGTTTTAGATGAAAATATATACCTGGCATAAATGAATAAAAATGCTTTGAAGCCATTGGTATCATTCTTTAACAGTTTAGATGTGACTTTTTCCTCTTGCAAAATCCCTTTAGCAAGAAATAAGGCTTTTTGAGTTGGATTTGTTGAGTTCAGCAGTGCATTCTGTGAAGTTGAAAATACACTGCTAAAGCAAGTACATCCTTTATTACCAGTTAGGCCTACTTGGATATTTCGGAATGTAATGACTCCAGCTGCAGATGCATTTTTGCTATCTGTGCATGTAAAAAACAAAAGAGGTGCATTTATTTTTATGCATAGCTGCATGCACATTTTTGAAAATATGGAAACTAGGGGTTCTGTGAAACACTGTGGAAAATTCATATCAAATGAAAAAATATTGTTAAATCTCTCTAATTTCAGCAGATTCTTGTTTACTTTTTATTTTTTTATTTGATAATCATGAGGAAGATTAATGGCTGAGTATGAACGGATAGACTTTTGAATGTGGGGAGAAAAATTCCAACTGTGACAAAACCAGTTCAATTCAAGTTTATTCTTAGATGCCTAAGCTAATACATGAACTCAACCTCAGCACATTAATTTGTGATACTTAAAAACAGTTAATGTGTTTTGTTTTATTTGCTGTTTGGCTGAGCAGATGGTAATGGTTTTGACACAATTCAGTTTTTTATTTTTCTTCTTTTCTTTTCTTGAAAAAGACAAGGTTCTTTTTCCCACTTTGTCACAGCTGGTTACCAATCAATCTCAATTCACGGTACAGTGATGATAGCACATGTTGTTCAGGGGCCAAATCTGATTGGGTTGCATTTTCAGCAGTGTTTCATATCAAAAAAAAACTGTGTCTGTATGGCAGTGACTGTCAGCACACTATTGTACAACTGTCATTAATCAAAACTAGCAACAATGAATGCATTCATATGTGCCAGAGACTGCCAGATTTCACTCAAAATCACCCAATTTCTATTAGAATTTCCTCACCAGCAGTGATTTCTCATGTGCCTCTTGTTTCTCTCTTCCTTTTTTCCGTGCCAGTCCCCTGCCAGCCCTTTCCTTTTTGCTTAATTAAAGGCAGACCTGGTCTATTACTTGTAGAACAGAAATTATGTAACGTGGTGCCCAAAAGTGGCTGGTTTATATCTGGCACAGACTGACTCGCTGTTTAAAAGAGCTCTCCCAGCTCAGTCTGATGACTGAAGTCTAAGCTGAACTGAAAGGTTAAGCCCCTCTGAATGTTTAACAAAGAGAAGTACTTAAAATCAATTGGATGTCCATAAACATGTGAAACTGATGTCTGACGCCCTTTGCTTTTAGCTCAATGTTGCATTAATTGGCTAGGAGTCAGCAATACTGGGGCAATGTGTCGCAAGTTGTTTCTTGACACTGCACATATTTTGAAGACATTGCCTCCTTCACGCACTGGCAACGTTAAGGAGCAATTTAACCACTGCACCCTGGTTTTCTGCCATTCCACCATCAATCCAGGAGCCTGGTCAACGCTCTCTGTGGTTGCTATTAGCAGAGAGGACCTCGATCCTCATTCCCAAGTGTTCAGTAGTACTAATCCAGATGAGAATGAACTTCCACAGAAAATGAGGTGAAAACGTCTTGCTATGGGGATATGAGGCTCTAGGACAGAGAGGAGACAAGGCACTGGTCAAGGCTGAGCAGGTGGATGCTTGAGAAACTGAAAAGATGTTCAGTCTTCACTCCTTGTTATTTTGTTTGTGCTGCTGTGGGTCAGGCTAAAAGCCAGTTTTCCTCCTTTCTCCTTCCTGTCTGCTTCATCTGCCAAAGCTCTTCACTGAACCGTGGTGACTTCTGGGGACAGTGCGGGTGGAACAGATGACTGAGGGGCAGCGTGTCAATACTGCAGGACAGCAGATGGTTCTAATGCCCCACGGGTCCGTCTATGTATGAATCTAATTGCTAGATGGCACGTTCTGTCAGGGTGGTCCAAAAGTAGGGAGAAGCAGACTGGGAGAGATGAACCTGTCCTTGAAGTAATTGTTAACTGGACCATGACAGTGACATGTTTACGCCACCCTCCGTTTGGTGACCCAAGTGGGAGCTGGTGGCTGTACCCACCGCGCCGCGTCCTGGCATGCCATGCAGCTGGCTCCTCCGCCCAGCAGCCTTGGCACAATGTGCATGATTGGCAGGTGCAGGGATAAAGGCTGCCGGAGCCCCGAGGCAGCTGGCTGGCATGCCGGCACCAGCACGTCCCTGACAGGAAGCAGAGTGAGTCAGCTGCAGCCCACAGCACGCTGGAGCTCCCTGTCCCAGCCTGCCTGCATCCCAGTTCAAGCAGCCCCTCACTCACATACAGTCCTGCTGCCTGTTTTGCTCTCGGCAGCATTAAGTGAATGGGATAACAGGGATGTTATCTGTTGTATGAAAAAACCCCAAAACAATTACATAGATGGCTAATTGTTACCCAGCTTTATAGCCCTGATCCCAATATCCAATTCGGATTTGTATTACAACTTATCTTAGGTTTCTCATCATACAGGAGCTGAATACAAATTTATATTTTTAGTCTCCTAGAGCTGGCCTCATGTCAAGAAAATAAGCATTTGCTCATGTCTGCAACTCTGCAGTAGCCAAAGACAAATAACTGCTCCATCATTGTGGGATAATGTTGTCATATTCTTCAGATTTTTAAGGGGGACAATTTGCCTTTTCTGTCTTATGAAAACAGTGATTTTTATTTGCCATCGACTAATGCAGCACAGCGTGCAAAATGACATAATTTGTGAGCAGTCTAGAAGAAATGTTCTTCAGCTGCATGTGGCTGTTGAATGTAGTGTTAATAAATCTGTAGTTCTCCAGAGAGTGCATATTAAGTTCTCTAACATCATAACTTCCTGCCTCCACCACCAGTGGCACTATGCTGGCAAAAAAATTATCCCTACAAGTTTCTAAAGTTTACTGTGGCATTTACTTGTTCTTCCCCTTGGCATATCTCTCATTAATCAGTTAAACCTGAGGTACTGCATATACATACAGCTAAGTGTAACTCCTAAGGAAATGGATATTATATGTGTTTATGTTAATGCTAAGAGGATGGTTAGCCTCCAATTCATCTTTTTAAAATTATTTCTTGCTAATTAATAGAATGGACCTACTGAATATAGAAAGAAGTTGTACTGTGAGTGTGAAGAGTGCTCTTTGTTCTTGGAATTGCTTGTACTGCTCTAATTGATGTTGTGAGCTTTAGTTAGACCTAACAGAACTTTAATGTTTCAACATATGGGATCCTCTGAGTTAAGATGCTTTGAAATCTGTTAGCACACAGGGCTCTCTCTACAAACCTGTACGAAAGGAACCAATAGCATTGTACATTATGTACACAAAAAACTTGTGTTTCACATTCCCAAAGCATCTAAACATGCTCGTAGAGCCTGACAACTATAAGGCCTTTACTGCATAACAAAGAGAAGGTAACTGAGTCCTTCTAAAATTATGTCATGACTGTGTATACAGTGAGAAATAGGATTGACACCTCCTGAAGTCTGGATCTGTCTTTAGTTTTGTGTTCCCATTTTGCTGATACATGTGAATCTGAAGCCAAGTCTAGATTCAAGGTGACTTAATGTATTATATTGAGAGGAAATGTTGTTGAACATAATTTAACAAAATACTATTTAAAGGGTAAAGTATCTGTGCTGATAACTGGGATTTTCCTGATTTGGAAACCAAAGATATGTTATACAACATGAAGTCTGCTTTTGTACCCTAGTGAGCTTTGGATCACAGCCTAAAATACTTTGTTAAGCATGACTTCTGCAGGATAATAACAATTTAACTGAAAATGTTTTTCTGGGTATAATCAATCTAAATGCCTTGAGAATAAATGTTCACTACATGTTGGAGTACATTGTATTAATTTAAGTTTTATACATCCTCATAGTTTTAGAATTATTTCGACAGTAGAAACAAAGAAATGGTCAAAGCACAATTGAATTGTTTCTAATTTCTTTTAAGAAAGAGAAAATGTTATTGTCCACCCTTAATGAATCATTTTGTTGTATTCCTGTGAAATTGATAAATCTGCTTTAATGTGCCTCTTCAATAAATGTCACCTTCCAGAGCTTGAATATATTTTTTTATTGTTTGCAATTGTGTAGTGTGAGATCCTACCAACATGCTCACAGTTCCCTAAGGGATTGCTGCTGTAGGGAAAAACTGTGTATAAAAGGAAATTTCCAAATCAGCAGAAGGTAAAATGTGTAGCTCACATAGTTAAAGGCATGATAAACCTGAGCTGTCAGGTATTGATAACTTACGTCCGATACCTTAATTTTATCTTATTGCTCTAGATCAAGGACAAAGTGAATGATATTATTAATAAAGCCCTAATACTGAACATAGCAATACTAATTTTATGTAAAGTTTCTAACTAATGCAGAGTGCAATAAAAGTGTCATGAAGATTAATGCTTGGTGGAATTATCTAATGCTAGATAATAATTTATCTTCCAAACTTGGCTCCAAGATAGATTCAGACTGGCATTTTCCAGGTGATAGTTTCTGTCCATTTGTGTTGCCCACAAAAAGAGCTTTCATTGTTTTGCTGTGACACAGGTATGACATCAAAGACGACTACACCCTGCGCATTAAGAAAGCCATGAGCACAGATGAGGGAACCTACACCTGCATCGCTGAGAATCGAGTTGGAAAAGTGGAGGCCTCTGCTACGCTCACTGTGCGAGGTGAGTGTTCCCACGGAGGCAGGGCCTGTGTCCCACACAGATAATTGTTCTCTGATGAGATGGGCCACATCCTTCCCTGCCATTGTTTGGGTCCCACACACCCTTTGCAGTGGTGGCTGCTGCACTGATTTACAGCGTAGGGGACATCCTGGTCCTGTTGATATCTCAGGCAAATGTTTAATTGATTTCAGTGGGATAGGATCTCCCTGCAGTCAAAGTCCTGTCTCCCTGTGTTTTTATTGAAGAGCACATGCATATATATGCATAAGCAAGCACTACATAACCATGGGCATAGATATTAATATGGGAGCCATCAGTTCAGGTTATTAGTCACGTTTCTTTCTCTAAGAAGTATAAGGAGTAGAGTAACCATATTTATTAATGACAAACATAATACAGATAATATTATTATGTGATTAGCTCTGCCATAATTAAACTCTCTGCCACTACCCTTTATCTGAAAAATAAACCATAGCCAAAGGAAAGAGAAAATCCTAATTAAATTTTGTAAGTATTACAAAGTAAAGACTAATATATTCTCTCCTAAAATATTTGTGGTCTCTAGTATCCACTCACTGTTTATGCACTGCTCTTTGATTTGGTAAGGAGGTTTTAAGGCTGGTGGAATAACAAGTTGCTTAAATGTCTTTCTTGAGAGTAGATATGGACATGCTAAAGATTATGGGGAGAGAAAAAGTTTTTAAGCTAGAGTAAATAGAATATAATAGTTATTACTTCATTCCAAAAGATAAGCAGCAATTTGGCACAATGGATATCATGCAGGCACTATTTCACAGTTTAGTGGTGCATGCTGACGGTTTTCAGTAGAGCTGTGAAAGGTTAATAAAAACATTTTTAGCTTTATCTGTCCTCCTCTTTTCATACACATTAAATCAAATGTTCAAAGTCTCAATGGATTGCTTTATTAGAACTGGGGTCAACTGACCCAAGAGGCCAGCTTCCATTTCCATCCATTTAATGCATGGACACAGTTCAGTTTAATTTGCTGAATTCAAAGCGAAAAAAAAAAGGCACTGAGTGGCTTTGTAGGGGGAGGGATGTTAGTGTGTAACAAAGGAGAGCATTGTGATAATCTGTTGAAATACTACCTCAGTGTTCACTTTGGACTGTAAGTGACAATACGGCTCTTCCCATTTAAAGTTGAAGAAATAGGTGTGTAAGAGATTGTTCTTCCCTTTTGTAACATGGGAAAATTAGTCACCACAGTGAACTCCCAGAAACAGTCTCACTCTGTTCCTTTGTCACATGCAGGATCACAGTATCCAGTAATTCTGGTAACCAATTCCCTGGCCTTTAAACACTCCTAGAACAGTGTCCACTGTATACATTACTGGAGCAAGCCTTTCAGATTTGCTACCCTGACTTGTCATGTAAACAGCTAGAACCCAGCAAAGAAATCCTTTGAAATCATCAAAGCTTGAACCCAATGAAATTAAAAGGAAAAAAACTCAAGGAAATAAGTAATTTAATCAATTTTCCCGCAGTCAAAGCATGTTTTCATTATCTTGTGTATTTTTCTCCCTGGGTTTGTCATTTACAGTCAAATACATAATGTTTATTCAACATGAAGCCGTGATCTTAGAAATATATTACATGTTCACAATAAGACAGAAAATGAGAAAAACCAAGGAATTCATTGGAGAGAGCTTTAACTCTGAATTTTGTGAAAACAAAAGACTGGGAAATCTCCCATTGACTTTAAAGGGATGATGAACGATGGACTTTTTAATTAAAGAAAACCTTAATTTAGAATTATTAATTAACAGTGTTGTCTGACACAGCCTGTACCATGTCATGTAAAAGAGCAAAACCACTTACTATTTCAAAATTTACCTTGAGCATGCGTTGGACCTTGCAGGTGTCACGTAGTTCCGTCTGCACACCTGACAACAACCATGTAGTCCTTAGCTCCCTCGTTCCTTAGCTCCATCTTCTTAAACCAGAGGATGGGGAAATAGTCAGGAAAGTTGCATCACACTGTCACAAACAACAGCAGAATCTGAGTTCTGTGACCCAGACTCCATGCTCTCTCTTGGAAAGATGCATATCACTCTTACACCTCGTCTTTCTGCAGAAGAAGGAATATGTCCATACTACTGGAAGCCAAAAGTGTTCCAGTAGATGGTGGGTAAGAATGGCAGGAGACTAGACATGGTTTAATGAAACTGGGACAGAGCCATGGAAGGGTTGAGAATTAAGAAGGCTCTTGCAAGCTCTGTTACCTTTGAATTTGCGTGTCTTACATTTGACCCCAGCCTGCACATAAGCACACAGAGCTCATAATCTCCTTAAAAATAAAAAAAATAAGAATTGTGCTGTTGCTCAGAAATGTGTAACTATTGCTGCTGATAAGGTAAGGGAGTTTTGCCTACACAGGTGCAAACTGAAGTCAATTTCATGTCCAAATTTTCAGGTCTTCTGAAAGAGATGTCTGTATTTTATTAGCAGAGGGACTGACAGCCCTCTTCCCCAGCACAAGTATAATGAAGGGCTTTTGCTGTAACCGAGAAATCACTTGTTGCAACAGCAACTTTCAATCTCTGTATCAGCCTGAAACAGAATTAACCTGTCTATCATTTAACAGCAGTTTTTTAGGAAGCAGAAGTTATCTAAGCAGTGATTTGGGAGGTTCTGGGTTGAAGTCCCTGTGGCCATTTCAGCCCATTTGTTATATTTTCATCAGCACTGTCAGTGAGGAAAAAGCACTGTGCTGTAAGCTTTCATGCCCATTATTGAATGAGAAAAACCGTCCTGGGCTTTCTGTACGCCTTACTGCTGTACTGACTGGTCATGCTTAAAATTCAATTGGTATTTGACTCAGAAAGCAAATGCCTTCCATGACATTAGGCAGTGTGAGGCTTAAGTTGATGTGTTCATTGGGATCTAAAAGTTTGTGCTAATGCAATGCAATTTTTCTTTTATCAGGCATTAACAATGATACTTGATGATGGCATGCGAAGATAATAAAATGTTTCTCAGAGAATGGTTCCAGTCAGCTTGTTCAGATGCTGTGCTCAAGTAAATGGGATGATAGTGGCACGTGACTAAACAATAACAGCAGTGAGCATTTGACTTAGGCTGCAATTTGAGGGGTTGGCAATCATGGTAGTATCCATAGTGGAAAGTAACATTACACGTCATGCATTCTGACAGATATTCTTTTCTTTTTTTAATTTCCTTTTTATGTTCTCACTACACCATTGTAATGTCAACAGCTCGCCCCGTTGGTAAGTAACCATCCTTCTATCCATTTTAGCATGGCTTCATGCAATGCTTCATCTTTCATTTGCAACAGCATTTCACTGGCTGGAATAAGCAGCCAGCGCTTAAATAGTTGTAACTGTCTAACACCAGGCAAGCGGTTTTGTCTGACAAAGTGCTATTTCCAAACGTTGTATTTCCTGCTGTGTCATGTACAAGCGCATTTGCCAAATCACCGGCAAGAACCAATCAGTGAAACGGGGTGGGTGTGGTGATGCTGAGCCAAAACCACTCATTTAGATGTTTTTATTGCTCTGTTTATGGGCCTGGTGTAAAAGCCATTGAAATCAGCAGAAAGGATTGTGTTGGCTTTGGTGAGCTTCTACCAGGCCCTAAACAATCAGCTCATCCTGCTTTTCCTGCACAGCAGTAAAAGCACAGGCTTTGCATGTCCCGTCTTTCTTGTATCGTTCGAAGAGTTCTGAAATGAAGAAGTCCTGAAGTTGAAGAGGGGATGGAGTAGATTTCTGTGCTTGCTAAGGAAGTTCATCACTGGTTATTGCCCTTGGGTCATCTTGGAGTGCCGTTTGAAGTGCACTGTATAGGATGCAGACTGTTTTGAATAACAAGTCCCGAGGAAGACAACCTCTGGGTTTTTAATTCCCACACTGAAAATTTTATTATTTCCCGTGCCTTTGGAATTCTGTAGATGCATAAAAATCTTACTGAGGATAATGGAAAATTTGCAACTGTCAGTGGCTGAAATTCACTTCCAGTGTTCAGAAATATCCAGAACATATGTTTCAATTCTCTTTCATGAATATTTACTCTGTGCCTACATGGGTTTAGTTTAATGAGCTGCATTGCTCCTCTGTTATTTGTTGTTTGTATTTAAATGTATCTTTTAGAATAATAGTATGGTTACTCTGATTTTTTTTGGATTAGTGTAAAAAGTCAGTACTAGTGTTTATGGAGATTGCTGAGGGGTTTGGTCTTTATTTACTTAGTCAGAACTTTTGTTAGATATATGTTTGACTAAAGTTTATGAGTTTGAAGTCATCTCAGCTCTTCACTGTTCTAAGTTTGGAGGAAGAAAGATTGGAGTAATTTATAGGTAGAATCCAGGTTAGGCCTCTGTTTCCAGAACAAGGGTGATTCCATCTCACTAACTTGCTTGAACTAGCATTCATGGAGCCAAGCCAAATACCTCTGCAGTCACAGCATGGCTTATCCACACCTGGAGAATTCCCTCTGCGGAATAGAAATTAACTTTTCTCCTTCTGGGATTTTGGTAACAAGCTTTAAACCCAAATCACTACAGTATTCCTTTGGCATTAGGCTGGTTCTCAAGCAATTCGTTCCCAGGAGTTGCAGAAGTGTAAAACTGCGGTAAACTTGGGAGAACATTTTCCTTTGCTTAGAAATGTAGTGTGAATTTAGAGAGCTTCTTCATTCACTAGGAAATGCCACAAGATTAAAAGTATTTTGCTTGTAGATTTTTTTTTTCACTTTGCTCTTAAAAGACAGGCAATATAAAGAATCATAAAGTAGAGACTGTTTCAAACTCTGTGAAAACTACATAAAATAAATGGCTGGAGATTCACAAGAAAATGATAGGTTTCAGCAGTCTTGATGGTGTCTCATTTCACAGCACTGATTCTTTCTTAAGATTTTTCAGGCCATTGAGTCATCCCTGATTCCATCTCTAAAGCTTATACAGCAGGTCTTGCTCTCAAGTTACTTTATGTCCAGGTATATGATTGTGTGATCATGCTGTGGTCAATTCACATATTCCCTGCCTAGGCTATTGTATTTTGTTGAAAGAGAACATCTGTGACAAAGAAATTTCTTCTTTTACATAATTTATTCAGGAAACTGAATTTAGAATGGTTGATCTTGAACTATGTGGGCATATGGTCTTTATCGAATTATTTAATTTAGTCATTATCTTTGTGACTTGTGGAAAGACTGTTGAGTAAACAAATGTAACCCTGAAGATATTTCACATATAGAACTCCCATACAAGTGTATGTAGTGATTGCTGTGTAGAAGCAGATCAGACTGTCAGTCACTTTTATCTGCTCCTGTACCTGTTAAAAAGACAGTGATAGTGTGTACCTTTATTGGCTTTTTGCTTAAGTATCTGAAATAAGAACTAATTTTTGCAGTTCGTAGCTCTATTTCACTCAAGAGTAGGCAAAGAAGGTGGCTACCCATCCTGATTTTTTGAAATTTTAAAGTCTGGTAAGACAGACTAAAGTAAGTTCCCTCTCCACCAAGAAACCTAAGTGATCTTCTGTTAAAATTGTCATTTAACAAGAAGGGTGAGTCAAATCTTGTAGCATTTTTTTGTTCAGGACGTTCACTGGAATGCAGAGCAAAAATACCTCTCCTTACCTAAAGGAAGCTAAAGCAAACACTGCTTCATGTAATTAAGCTCACAGCTTTCTAGGAGGATGACATTTTAGCAGAAGTCTATTTGTCTATTTATGTATATGTTAAAGTGCAGGGGAGCACTTAAAAGTTTATATTCTTTCATGACACCAGAGAATTATCTAGGTATTTCTATCTTCCATCACTGTCTTCAATTCAAAGCAGACATGTTTTGTCTTTATTAGGTTTTAAACAAGACCAAGCAAATTTTTTTCCGTTGAAGAATAGAGAAATATATTTTAATGGTGCAGATTTGTATTTCTCGTTGCAAACAGAATAATTTCCATTTTCTAGTCAGTTTTTGGCTGTTTGCAATGCTTCTATTCTGTTAGATGTGGTATTTTTTAAAATTTCAGCTTGAGTGGAAAATTCAGGAGTGGGATTACCAATGACCATCTTGGGTTCAAGCAGTTACTAGCAAATGGTTCATACTACACAGATAAAATGAGGTATGGTGCTGCCCGAGGTGGGTGGCAGCTGGTGAATTTAAAAGCTCTATGCCAGATTACTCATCATGTTTGAATTTGCTGCTAGGAATAAATGTGTTGCTTGTTTCTAAAATAGATTATTTATAACCTTTTGAAAGGATTTCTGACAGGATTTACAACAGATGGGTTTAGGAAACAAGATATTTGTCCCTATTTAGACCATTTCTATATTTATTTCACTCATTAAATGGATTTTCCAGATGAGCAAGTTAGAATTTTCTCATTTTTGCATTCTGCTGTATTTCTTATGTCAGTTGGGCAGGAGTGTAGCTGCTGAAAGAAGCACAATAGTTGGGAAAAGCCCAAAAGTTTCAGTAACACTGACCTTCTTTTCAAACGCAGTTGCTGTACTGCTTTTAGATGGAGTACCTTCAAATGGAAGATCTATGAAGATCCGTCTGATATCCCAGTTACTTTTTTATTAATAATACAAAAACTCATTCCGATGACAGAGTGCTCCCAATTAATTTCAACTAAGTCTGAGTGAAAATACAGTTCTTTGCATGTCAGTTGTGTTGCAGTAAGTCAAGTTTATTTAGTTTGTTGTCATGTGCTGTGGTTCATCTTCCCAAAAAGAAGAGTCTTACAGCCAAATACCTGGATGTTTTTGCCATCAGGATAGAAGTGAAGTATTTGAAATTAGCTAAGGGAGTAAAGGGAGACCAAGTTACAAAAACTTCCCTATCATGGTGGTGAAGAGACAAACAGATAAGACACCTGCCATGAATTTTCCAGGTTTCCTGGTAATTAAATGCAGTCTATTGGCATTAAGTGCAATGTGACTGTATGATGCATTTCAATCTGCACTGGGAAGTTTTCATGGCATAAATCAGCCTGGCATGACTTAATGGTCTGTTGAGAGTGGTGCAGCATGAAAAACAATAGAAAGGGCTGTATTTTATAGAAAGTGGTATTAGGTTT
This sequence comes from Machaerirhynchus nigripectus, assembly GCA_013397975.1. Taxonomy (NCBI): domain Eukaryota; kingdom Metazoa; phylum Chordata; class Aves; order Passeriformes; family Dicruridae; genus Machaerirhynchus; species Machaerirhynchus nigripectus. The sequence goes on along the minus strand of VZRQ01007802.1, from coordinate 3,606,460 downwards.
TGTGACTAGAAATTACATTGCTCAGATGGTTCAGATTGGTGAGAAAGAATTCTCTTTATTCTTCATTCCGACTCTTGCAGGGAAAGTGTGTACAATGAATGCTTTTATTTTTATTACATTCATGAACATACCACCTTCGCTTGAGAGACTGAGGATTTATAAAATAGAAGTAACGTGGATTGGTGTGCGATAGAAGAGATGAGATCATGCTTGGTGCTATGGTGCCATCTTTCAGTGGCAGAAATCTCAAATTTCTATCAGAATGTGCTCTTTCGCCTCTCTGCTACCACTTACAGAAATTTTCAGGAGAGGGTAAGAATGACAGTGGACATTGAGCTTTTTGGATTTGTTAAATGAAAGAGTAAGACATCATTATTTTTTAAATGATCAGCAAATTCCTCAGATTTAAAGAGAAGAAGTTGCTGTAGAATGAAATTCAGGTTGCTTTGTATACCAGGAAGAGATTAAAATATGGAGCTGACTTGTTATGATTTTTCATAGCCTATAAATGCCACTCTAAAAATCTTGAAGTCCATAGAGTATCTACTTTGTGTAAAGTTCAGTCGCTGAAGTGCAGGAAATGATCAAGAGCCCCATTATTTAATTTTTTTTTAATTGCTGAACTCTAGGTTGGGAAAATTTTAAGAAGTTTAATGTATAACTTCTATTTTTTAACTTTCAAAGTTTCTCAAAGCATACTCAAATGAGGGGGAACTGTTTTCCTATTTCAGTGGCTTCTTAATTCTTAGTATCTCCATAAGTCTTTGAAAATTAGTCTGTAAAAAAGGGCTGTTGATGTGTTGCTCTTCCCAAGCTTTTCCCTTCCTTTTAGTAAAAGGAGTAATTGGTTACTTTTCCTTCAAGAGCAACGTGGAAATCAATACTTTAATCTATTCACTTTTCCCTTTACTTTCTTTGCTCTATTGCTGCCAGCCAATTTACAGCTTGGATATGATCTCAGTGTTACTCCACAGCAAAACTACTGTGTGCCCTATTCCTTGAATGTTAACATTGTCAGTCAGAATAAATAGTCATTTTTCTTCCTCTCTCCTTTCTCTCTCTTCGTTTAACAGTGTCCCAAATTGAGCAGAGTGTCTCCTCTCAGCCTTATTTATTCTCAAGGGTAAACAAACCAGGAATTTGTCACCTTTCTCACTGTAAGTGTAGCATATGGGCCTATACAGGCTCTTTACCCTTCTCAGCATCTCCTTAGCTCTTCTCTTCAGCATGTGAATTCATGTCTTTTTGAAGGAGGTAACCAGATTACACTCATTATTTTGATGAAATCCTACTGTATCAGCAAGGGCTGTGCTTTTCCTTTTTAAACATATTGCCAACGAACCATCCTGCTATCTCCGGTGAAAGAAACAATCAAGACATATTACATGTGTTTTTGTTGGCATAATTTGTTATGTTTGGTAAACTCACAGAAGATAGGAGTGGCACAAGCCATCCCCTAAGGGCACAGTTTATGTAAGGAACCAGGCTAAAGTGGTAACATTTTAGGAGAGCACACCTTTTCTGTGTGATCTGAGCAAAAGGTATATCCTGAATCTCAGGCACTTGAGGAAAAAGCAAAAAATTACAAAGCATTTTCTAAAGTAGAGCAAGTTCTGAGTAATGGAAGTTACTGGGCAGACAGAACCAATGGTCCTTTTCTTTATATACATTAAAGCTAAATGAAAAAAATGGGGTTTCTAGATGAGGTTTTCCAGCAGCATCTGTAAAGTTCAGGGGCTGCTTAGAAGAGGTGATTGGACAAGGTATAATAAAATAGAGATGTATGACTAAATGAGAACAGGCTACAATCTTATGCTGGGATGAAATTAAGACCAATATTTAAACTAAATATTTAAATGCTCTGTAAAACAAAGAGGAGGAGGAGCCCAGGAGAAGTGCTGCTGCTGAAGTCAGAGCACTGGAAGATGGGATGGGGGAGTGGAAAGTAAATGCCTTTCTTTTTGGCTATGTAGGAGGCAGATGTGAATTTTTTTTTAATTAATATTCTTAGTGTATTTTTAATTTTTTTACATTAGTCGTAGGGAAGAATTAAGCTTCTTTTTCACCATGCAGATTTATCCCACTTCATTCTTTTGGGTCATTCAGGGATAGAAGAGAGACTCCATGTGTCAAAATATATAGGACAGTTAGCAGTTTTTATTTATTGATTCTCTACATTTCTTTCACCTCTTGCAAAGAAGGAAAAAATGCTTATGCTTCCATGCTTTAAGAGATTATCTGCTTCAGTGTTTCAGAGCAACTGAAGGATGAAAATGTTGTTATATGTGAAATTCAGAACCTCAAATTAAATTGAAAATTAGAACAATTAGTATGAAAGAAGGTTTAACGTTCTCAAATGATCAAAGTGTGCTCTTTTCACAATGTTGTGTTTACACGTGGTTCATCTGAAAACAGCAACGAAGCAAAGCAAAAGGAGTTTCTCACTTTCCATGGGACAGGAGCAGTGTGAAGGACACTTATAGGAGAACTGGTCCTGGTAGTAATTCCCCCTCTGCTCTCTACCTCTTGCTCTGATTCTTCTTCCCCAGCGTTTCCTTTCGTTCAACCTGCCAAAAGTTCTCCCCACTTGTACCACGTGCTTCTGCTTTTGTGTATTTGACCTGTGGTTGCAGGACACATGAGAACTAATTTTGAAGCAGTATCAATGTTAAAGGTGGTATCCAAGCTATGGATTATCCATGTTTCCCTAGTTTATGGGAAGCTGCTTTCCAGAAGACTCCAAACCAAGCACCTGCTTTGCCACCTCCACCCATGTAATTTTAAAATAATATCATGGGTCTAGTGAAGGGCTTCGTTAATCCACATTGTTATCTCCACAACCTACCCTTTCTTCATTTTTGTGGCAGAACTATTCACCTAAAGAAGAAATCATGAAAGACAGAGAACACTATAAATAGACAAGCAAGAGTTTAAAAAAACTGAACCAAAAACCAAAACACACTCACAAAATGAGATTTATTAATTTTTTTCAAAGGCTGCTGCACTCATACAGCCTAGGGAATGGCAGAATAAGACAGGAAACTCATTTTCCAGGTAACTCAGTTGCAACTCAAGTGCTAAAAAGTTGCTGCCTTCCCTGTGTTTGAACACACCTAATCATTGGAGCACACCATAAGATTGAGATGTCTTTTCTCTTTAAAGAGAATTATTATCCTTAGCTTCCATTAGTTTATCCCTGATAAGAAAGATCTGAATTAGTAATATGCCTAAGCTGTCATTGTCTCAGTCTTCTGTAATGGCTCCTGTGTCGGAGGCTACACCCTTGATTTATCATGAGTCACAGCTAATAGTGCACTAATAACTTTGTGTCCTAACAACCACACATCACTTTCAGTACCCATTAAGAAGATCTGAACTTCTGAGGGAAGAACTGCTGAATCAGCCCAGGTTTCTAGAGTTTGAGGCTGCACCTATTTTGTTTTCCTCTATTTACTCCATCAGCAGTAGCAGCCTTGCAAAAGATCTTTCAAAATTTCTAGACTTTTTTTATCTGCACTTCTTGGCAGCTCTTGCTAAACAGTATTACCAGGTGTATAAATAGGATTTTACAGGTTTAGTTTGTATCTATATCACAAAATCATCTAAACTTCCAATATCTGCCAGAAAAATTTAACCAAGGACACACAAAGGTAGAGCATCATTAGTTTCTTTAAAGACTTTCTGTACTGCCTTCAATTGTTATCTAAGCTGGTATCAGGAACCAGCAAAGCAGTCCTACATATAAGTAGTTCTACTCCATAGATGGTGTCAAGGGTTACCTCCATTTTCAAAATATGTATTACTTCACATGGAGCTCTGCGGGCTTCTCCTGTCCTCTGTGTAAATGTCTTAGAGGCAAGTCCTGATTTGAGAGTGGAATAGAGTTTGATCTCTTAAAATATCCACGTGTCTCAAAGGCAGCTGATGGGGCCACAGGAATATTGTCACTGCAGTAAGGATTTGAGAGGAGCACTGAGATACCAGCTCCAAGTCTTTGAGGGCTTTGCAAAAGAAGACTGTGATGTTGATAGGGTTTCAAAAGTCAAAAAGCAGTTTGGGAAAGGCAACACTATCTTGTCACCCAAATGACTCCCTTAGCTCCAGACAGTACCAGGTGTAACGCTGATTGTTCAAATGAAATTAATTGATTGCTGCAGATGTACAAAGCTGAATAAGGCTATAGGTAGAAATCTTAGGTTTGTCTGCTGTCTCTTCCCTGCTGGAAGCAGAACTGAGTATTACAGAATCTTGCTACTTTACCAGCCAGTGTGTTTCTACTTGTTCCTCAGAGACTTTTCCCCTTCCATTTTCTGAGTTTTCTTAGAATATTTACAAGTCAGCATCTTTGCCCTTGCCCCTTTGAACCAGTCATAGAAATATACTGATGGATAATAAACAATTCCAGTTTAAAATTAAGCACTCATCTTTATCACTTTAGCTTGCCTAAGTAATCTTCATGATGAATTTCATGTGCAGTTCACTATCAACTGAAATTAGTTGTAATTAAAGGTTGTCAAATTTGTAATTTAAGCCCTTGAAATTTGTTACTGTCACTCATTTCCTGTAATACGTTTTTTTTTCAGTGGATTTGATCCAAAGTCCACATAAGCCAATAGGAGAATTTCTACCAGCTTCAATGAAGTTTGAATAAAGTCTCATATTCCATGGTAGAATCATAGAACCATTTAGGTTTCAAAAGACCTTTAAGATCTTCTAAATGCTTCCAGGGATAGTGATTCCACAACCTCCCTGGGCAGCCTGCTCCAGTGCTTGACAATCTTTTTGGTGAAGAAATTTTTCCTAAAAAAATTTCCTGTCAGGGAAAAAAAAATTTCCTGTCATGGAAAAAAAAATTTCCTGTCACCCTCCTGTCAGGGAGTTATAGAGAACAGTAAGATCTCCCTGAAGCCTCCTTTTCTCCAGGCTGAGCCCCCCCAGCTCCCTCAGCTGCTCCTCACCAGACTTGTGCTCCAGACCCTTCCCCAGCTCCGCTGCCCTTCTCTGGACATGCTCCAGCCCCTCAATGTCCTTCTTGCAGTGAGGGGCCCAGAACTGAACGAACACAGGATTGGTGGTGTGGCCTCAGCAGTGCCCAGCACAGGAGACAATCACTGCCCTGGTCCTGCTGCCACGCCATTGCTGACACAGGCCAGGTGCCATTGGCCTTCTTGGCCACCTGGGCACAGCTGGCTCATGTTCAGCTACTGCTGACCAGCACCCCCAGGTCCTTTTCCTCTGGGCAGCTTTCCAACTACTCTTCCCTAAGTCTGTAGCACTGCCAGGGGTTGTTGTGACTCAAGTACAGGACCCAGCACTTGGCCTTGTTGAACTTCATACAATGAACTTCAGGCTGTTGCAGTAGGAATACTAGAGAAAAACTTGCCACAATATCTGCTTTTAATTAAAATCACCGAGATAATGTATGAACCTGGTCTGGGTAAGGTACTGTGAGCAAGTTATGATAATAAAATTCCCATAGGATCATTGAATTCAATGTCAACTACAAATCACAAGATCAGCTGAGAAAACTGTGTCACTGGGAAAAATTGTTGCTAGTACTTGATACAGGATCAGCGTACTTTTTTGCTATGAATTCACATTTTTATATATTAAGTTTCCCCTCCCCTTCTGAATCTTCTGCCACATTTCGTATCAGATGACCAGAGTTCACCTACAAGGGATGAACTCTCTGTCTCAGTCAAGCTTCTCTGCATCCGCAGCTTTATCAGCTCCTGTTGGCTCAGTGTAACCTTTAGTATTCAGCAGCAGTACAAGGAAGAAATGCATGAAATCCATCCTATCAGATTAGAGATTCTGCTAACTATTAAAATTGGAGTAGAGTTGAGAAATCCCTTTGAAATAATATTCAGGGTTTTTTTTTGGTATTCTTTTGCTAAAGCTCTTTAAAAATGGAGTAGGGGCTACTTTCATATACATTTATTAACGGCATAAAGGATACATTCAGTCATGCATAAACCACCAACATCCTAAAAGAGTGCAGCAGAATGCTACTCTTCCAATTTTGAACAACATAACTAATGCTCACTACTGCTCATGCTTTTCTATCTCCATTTTAATTCCTGCAGTCGAATACTGTTCTGTGCTGTAAAAACAGTTCTGAACATGATGTGATTAACCTTAGGGTCCCCCCATCCCCTCATCTCAAAGCCCCCTCGTACATGGCCTGTGCTTTCTATTCATGTTCAAACATCTGATTTCCATATCATCTATTAGCATAACAGAGCTTTAGTGTGACATTGATTGAAGCCAGCGCTTGCTGAATGCAGTATCAAAGCATAATTTGCCAGAAATCAAATCTAATTTGCTGTGTACTATTTAAATTTCCCCAAAAAAAAAAAAAAAAAAGGAGTTTCAATAGAAGTATATTGGGTCTGTAATCTTAATTGCTCTTTTTTTCCCCATATTTTTGGCTAGTCTGCTGGAATCCAAGCAATATATTTCATTTTAGAGCCACTGTCTTTGACTTTCAGATGTCAGTTAAGCAAGAGGTTTTCCACTCTGCTTCTTCCAATCCAGTTAATGTTACATCTGAAATAGTAAAAAGTAATTGTCTGATAGGCACAACACTCAGTTTGCTGCTTCATAAGTTCTTTCAACAGATCCTTCTAATGATCCTAGTGTTTAGCTTGAATTAAGCATTAAAGTACCACATAACTTTAACAGCTGAAGCATATCAAGTCTGCTATTACTTCTCTAACTGTACCTTTTCAGAATGTTTTAGAAATTCACCTACTTTGAGAGCAGCAGTAATGGCTTGAATAAATTTTGCCCAGTGTTCCACTGAAGCTGCGCTTTGAGCAAGTCATGATCTCATTTAACCCTTCTGCAAAATGGAAGTAATAATATTTATCTGTCCTTATAAACAGCATCCATATGTGAACATAATGGGCTCTCTTTTTAGGAAAATTGAAGAACCCAAGTGCTTATTCTGTCAAAGAAGCCTCGCTGTCTCTGAGCAGGGTCACACTGCATTCTCTGGGGATAGTGACAGTCTTATTGTTTGAGTAGTTACATTTGACCAAGAATTACTCCTGCAATTATTAACTGTTACTTTCAGTTTTCAAGTTCAACTAGAAATTGACAGATAAAACTGATAGGGTGAAAACACTGTTTAAATGCTCTAAACAATGGTATTTTGATCAGAGGCTGTCTGTAAACAGAGCTATAGCTGAATATGACAACAAACCATGACAAAATGAAGATTTCCTTCATCATAGAACCCCATCTTTGAATAAATTTTTAAAAATGCATGCAAAGTTTTATTTTTCAAAAATTGTTTTTCATGTCCTTTAAAATTACAGTGCTAAATAGTTTGGCTGAAGGAACTGGTTTTGTGCTCAATTTAATGGGAGTAAAAGCTCTGATTCATTTATTTTTACAGGGAATTTCTAATAATTATGGCAGCAGAGCAAAGCTAGAAAAGATACTGTTGCATAACTATATGTCATTGTTTGCTGGAGTCTTTAGAAGTCTTGTTCTAGTAACTATGAGGCCAAAGATCTGCTCATGTAGTATGTCAGATGGTGGAGAGGACTTGGTGTGTGGCAGAGAGAGAATAGAGCAACGGGGTCAGTCCATGTCTGAGCTACAGACTTACTTTCCTTGTCTGTTTAGGGGAAAACAAAAAAAAAAAGCATCCAAAAGAAAAGAGGAACCTTTTACTGATCTTAGGAAATGGAGAGCTGTTGAAAATTAGGGATAGGTCAAAAACTGGAAACTAGGTAGAAACCAGGGTGTATATCTCTCATTGTTCCTTGACTACCAAATTACCTTTATTTGATCCTTGAAAGGTCTGCTACAGCAACAAATTCACTTGCGTTGTATCTGTTTAGAGCTGTGAATTATTGATTTACAGTACAGACCTGTGTGTGTGAGAATGTTTCAGATGAACCTTTAAGCTTGCCTACCTTGCATTTACTCTGTTACATGATTTGAAGGACAGGCTCATGGAAATGCCATGCCCTTCTTGCTTCTGTTGAGCTGTCTGAGAGCACAGGGTGTGCAGCCCCCACTGCACCAAGCAAGCCTAAGACGTGAATTTAGGCATCCGTCGTGCTCAGGTTTGATCTGTGGGATGGTATCCTGACACCAGGTTTTTAGTCACCATAGGAAGATTGTGGTCTTGAAGCCACTCATAACCCTGCAGAGACAGAGGAGTCAGGCGTGTATAGCTCCTGTCAAATGCAGGTGTAGCACCTGAAGAGATTAGGAGGTTTCTTCCCTCTGCTGTGCCTGAGGTCACCGTTGGTTCTCTATTAATATCCTGGGCAATGAACTCGTGTAGCTGAGGAGCAAACACTGGGCTGATTCAGTGACCTTTATTAAGCAGTGGTCAGAACTGTAGAGATACTTTAGTGTAAGGTGTGTCTGTAGGAACAAAGGTTTCTGCTTCACAGCTCACAGCTCTTTTCATCTTTCCCTTCCTGTACCACTGAACAATCACATGCACTGATTACCACACTGCCGTTCCCTGGCACCTGTGGGGGTTGCACGCAGATATGCTGAGTAAAAAAAGGTGAGGGAAACCCAAGTAACTCGCTGCAGCTCAGCACCTGAGGAGTGGTATAGCATGAGCTCAGTTCCTAGAGTATGTATAGCAACACCTTATGGAAACCTCAAAACACGTGGCTATAAACAGGCAGCAAGAGGACACCTGACCCGTAGTCCTGTCTGTTCATAGCTTTAACACCTGCTAAGGTGGAGGAAGAGGTGGACACTTCTCTCCAGTGAGGCCCAGACCTCTCTTTAGGAGTGCGAGGCAGAAGAAAATACTCTCTACCTTTTAAATTGATTGTGATTCATGTTTATTAAGGGCTTTACAGTTCGTGTTTTAAGAGTGCCAGCACTACTCAACTGATGCTCTTTAGACTCCCGCTGATCTGTAAAGCCTTGGGAAGTACCTCATGAGATAACTGCAAAGTGTGTTTCAGGAAAATCAGGTCTGCTCATGTTTCTATGCAGTTAGCAGGTTTGTGTCTGTGCTGTCAGCAGGTGTAATCGGAAGCTGGGTCTTGATTGCTCTTTGTGCCTAATTAAATAGTTTGTAATTATAATGCTGAAAATACAGTTTTCTAAAACACTTAAATTCTGTTTACCTAAAAGCTTAGTGTTCCTAAACCATCCCTCTGCACAACCACAAAACCAATAGTGGAACAGTAGAAATGAGGGTGGGGTAAGGGGTATAGGTTTGGGGTTTTTTTACTTTTTTTCCCCTTCTTCAGCCTGCCCTAAAAGTTAGCTAGCCTTTTGATAAGAATATTTGGAGATGCTGCTTACATTTTTAAAATATGCAAAAGAGTACAAATCCAGTTTCAGTGAATTCCAGTGATGAACCAAGACTGGAGAGTTTTCGTGTCACCCACAGAAAAGTCATTTGCTTCTCTACTACATCATGCTCAACATAGTTACTGATTTCGAGCTTTTTATCTCAAATCCTCTAACACTTCTTCCCCACTCTTCTTTCTACTCATTAGCACTTTTTCTCTCCCTTCACATTCCCACCATTCTCTATTCTCCACCATTACCCCCCAGACAAGTCAAATTATGCCCCTCTCTTAGAAACTGTTCACTTCTGACTGTGCTTCCTGGTCCCCTATGACTGAACATTGTTAATGCCAGCCACTTGAAAACATAGCAGTCCTTCTTCTTTCTTGTTTTGACTCCAGTCTCCTTTTTTCTTTTCCTTGTGTCTTCATTATCTCCTGAGATACTTATTCCTTCTTACTCACCACTCACCTCTGCCCACTAACTCTTCAACTTTTGCTTCTCTCTAATCTTTAAACTAGCTGAAACCTGGGTTTACTGAGTTTGTGTTCTTTTAGCAACCATTCTTTTTACACCAAGTCCTCCTCCCCCATCCATTCTTGACCACACTGCTTTCTGAGAGGAGTGAGGGAGCTCTTGAACTTGTCATCCAGACCTTTCTCTCCTTTCTAAACCATTTTTAGAAGTCCAGAGGGGCAGATTGAGAAAGGCAGCCTGTTTATCCTAATTCATACCTTGCAATAAATGATAGCTCCAGCAGTTCTGTGAAGTGTGAGGGGATATGAGGGTGCTGATACCTTTCCAGAGTAAAGGTAGAATACATCCAGAGTCAGCAATATAAACACCTGACTCCTGATCTTTAGGATTGAATGTCATCAAAATTGACTCTAGCATGTATGGTTGTAATGTTTCTTTCCTTTTTTAATTTTTTTTAATAACTGGGGATGTCACATACATATATTGCTGCTCTCTTTGTCGCTGTTGTTGTTTCTGTTTATATATTAATTCTGTCTATACTAATGAATGTTTCTGGTGTCATGTCCTCTGACATAAAACAAATCTCCATAATGTTGTCTCTTTCCTTTGATATTCCCTATCTCTCCCTTGCAAAAGATCCTAAACTTACACCATGGTTTTTCTTACCTTGTAGCTCCCCCACAGTTTGTGGTGAGACCACGAGATCAGATTGTAGCCCAGGGTCGAACTGTGACTTTTCCTTGCGAAACTAAAGGAAACCCCCAGCCAGCTGTTTTCTGGCAAAAAGAAGGAAGTCAGGTAAGTTGCAAGCACCCTGTAAGTCTTTCAAGTCTTTCTAAATAGCTAAATTGTTAAATTTTAAGGAAAATTATTTACATTCTTTCACAGATTCTTTTAATCTTTCACAGAAGTTGGTCTCTTTAACTGTCACCATTCTCTACTGAAATTTGTGTTGCCTTTTTTTTTTAATATTTTGAAGAACACAAAGGCCATTTAAGTTGTTGAAACCTGTGCTAGGCACTGTATAGATGAGTAGAAAGCAACAGTGTATATCTTAAAGGCTTTTTGTTCTGAAGCCCCCAACAAACAGGTGGGTGAGACAGGCACAGTAGATAAAAAAAGGTATGACTCAATTTTGAACTAATCAGAGCCAGTAATTGCAGTTCACAACCTGTCTAGACATGATCAAGCGGAATGTATCCAGCAAGCTGATTTGCATTGGCATTCTCTCATAGAGCATACAGATACAGGTTTTGAACACACAGATGCTTTCTTCAGTAAAATTGTCTCATGAAATTTCCAGATCTGGTTTTGGAAATATTTCCCTGCTAATTTTGAAGGCAAAATCTGTGAGGTAGCAATCGGCGTTGCCATCAGCCCATACTAACTTCTACAGCTTAGTATTTGAATATGATGCCACAACATTTCTTTACTGGAGACATTGTGTGTACCAGCTCAGATAAAACATGAAATAAGAGCTGAACCACAGGTCCCCTGCTCTGCCCCACCTGCTTCTGCTTCACCTTCTCAGGACATCAGAAAGCTGGTCCAGAATGACAGGACCAGGCTGACAGCATTTTGTGCTCTGCTGTCTTGGTGGCTTACAAAGACACAACAGGATTGCTTTATGGGTGTAAGCTTGTCTGAGTGTAAGTTTAACCTTCAGTGTATATCTCTCAGCGTAATATTTAGAGAAATTTAGATCTAATCTCCAAGGATCACATCCTGGAAAAGCACAGTATTGTGAGTCTCACTAAGGTGACATTTTTTCCAAGGGGAAAGTAGAATAGCATATTGAAATTAAAGTAGGAAGTACGGATGTGCTAGCAAACATTTCAAACCCCTTCCTTGTAGAGCATTTTAATAACATGGTAATGTTTATGTAAAGTGAGCTTATAGTGTCACACTTGAATCTAATAAAGTGGACATCCATCATGCTGTAATAAAGAGAAGAGCTTCTAATTAAAGTAGGACATCATTTTCAGGATTAAAGTCATTTAGCGTAATTGAAAAGTGTTAATACTCTATTTTATCCTCTTCCATTGGTATCACTTCAAGGGTAAAAACATTTTAAGGTGAAAATACATCTTGTGTCTTTAATTGAATGTTATTACCTACTGATTGTACCGTGTTGAAGCTGCTTAATTACAAACCTGGAAAATTAATTACCATATTGAGAACCAGATCCCTGAGGGTTAGAATAGTCTTTTTTGGCAAATAAATGCAACATAAAAATTGATACTTGCATGGTTTATAATCAAACCTTGAAACATGGCTCAATGGGGTTTACAACATTCTCATGTTAATCTTAATTGATCATCAGTGAAGTAACACAGGTTGGGGTTGCTGTCTCAGTGTGTAACTTGCCAGATTTTGCCGTGAGATGCCACAGAGTGAGCGAGTTTCCACTTGGTGTATATCATCATAGCAATGGAGGGTGGTTTTGCCAAATTACATGACTTTTTACCTTTGCATCCCAACTATAAATTGTTGCTTGTCTCTACACTGCTGTTTCTGCTTTTAGGGGAACTGTTTGCAGCACCTTTGAACAGTTTCAGTGTTCAAAGTAATGTTGTATAATCATGTTATCCCACTCTGGTAATTGTAGCGCATTTTTGGTTGTGAATTCATTTCTCGATCCTGTGTTTTTGAGCACAACCAGCTGGAAGGGAGGGGAGCTGTTCCCTCCTGAGTAATTTTTTGTGCCAGCTTATGTGTAAACAGCTGGTCCTTTGTGCTTGGTGGCCTTTTCCCCAGAGCTCAACAGCTGCCCGCCGATGACATGCACAAGGGCAGGGCCTGTGTAACCTTTAGACTGTGTGGATTAAATTCTTCCTTGAGATAAATTCGGTGGTACTGTATCAGGGATGGCTCTGGTCCCTCTGTTTGCAACCCAGCATGCCACCGTTGTGCCCAGATGTGCAACCTGAGAGCTAACTAAAACCAGTGAAATTGTGACAAGCATTTAAAAAGGGGTTGTACTGTAATTTAGGACAAGTTATACTTCATAGTTATCTGGTCTTCGAAGGGAGGAGTTCTGAGACTGGTGAACTCCTCCTGATGTGTGGAATATTCACTGGGACCTGGTAACTTTCCAGAACAGAGATGCTGAAGATAAAAAGAAGGATTGATTCCCCTTTCTAATGCAGTGATAAAGAAGGTTCTGGACTATTTTTCTCTTAATAATTAGGAGCTTAATCCTTGCACTGTCTTTTATATTGTGCATCTTTTTACTTTACATCATAAATGATAAATGAAGTCAAGACCAGCCATGTCAAATTTCTCCTCTTTCTCGTAATATTTACTGAAGTTTTCATAATACCCTTTTCCAGTAGGTATCTGTACCAGGCAAAAGTTATCTGAAAGTTTCAAGGCAGTTAAGAAAACAGGGCAATTATTTGAGACCCAGTTATTTTAGTCCCATAGCTTAAAATTATTTCAGAACTTTTAACACTTTTTTTTCCTATTGGATCTCACATGTTTACTGGGTTCATATGGATTTTTGATGAAAAATTTGCTGTTATAAATTTCTTAAACATTGCTATTGAAGGGCAGTAAGAGAAAAGCCTAGTGCGATGAGTAACCCAGTAGGTTAATACAATTATAAGGATACTTGGAATGTTGAATCTTGTTTAAAGCATATCCTTTCCTTCTGCTGCCAAAGCCGTAAAGGTGTGAGTTTCACTTCAGAGTATACTTTGTTTCTTATTTGAGTTCTTACTTGTTTCTTAAGCAGTTTGTTACTTATCAGTTCCAAATAATTTTTGTAAACCATCAAGGTCTGCTTCAGAAAAAACAGATCTGCAGAGAATTAATTTAATATCCTACTCTACACTTCCAGATTTTATTTTTAGTCCATACAGACAAGCTTAAAAGTTAGTAGGGAGTCATCATTAGAAAGCACAGCAGAGCTAGACAGAGCTGCAGTAATGACTGAAAGCTTATCACAGCATGGTAACAGTGTTTCGGGGTATTCCTGATACAAAAAACTGTATTTTTCATAGAGGCTTTTTGAGTTGACATAAAATCCAGACCCTGTTTTACTGGAATTACTGTTGTTTTAATTATTGTTCAAGCTGTTCTCCTTTCTGTCTCATTGGGCAATGCTGCTGACCTTTCTCTTCACATTGCCTTCCTTTTCCTGCTCTTTATTCACAAGAGCTGTGCCAGAGGGTATAACTTTTTCCCTGAAAATACAGCTCTCACCACTAAAACCTTTTTGGGTCTGTAGTATTGATTTATTCAGTCCTTCATCATATGCAATGACTACTGGAGCCATTCCAGTTATTATTATTGACGTCTCTCTTTTCTCCAATCCAGCCCAAAGGCAAAAACTAATCTCCCTGTTTTGTGCTAACTGATATCTTATCCTACATGAAATTATTTTTTTCTCTCTGATGATTTCCACATCAGATTAATACCCTTTCTCTTCACCCTCCAGGCTGTATACTGCATTTCTCCTTTGGTGCCTCACAGTTTTAATTTGCCTTTACTTCTCCTTTAAACTCTCATGTTCTGCCAGCTTCTACTTTACGACATGCTCCTATCTCCCTCCCAGCTTTACTTATGTGCCCTGCTTTCACTTTCTCCTTTTCTCAGAACATGTTCACAGCCAAACAATAGTGCTCTGCTCCCTCAAGTCTCCAGGATTCAATGCTTTCTGCTAGTTTTCTAGTGTTTACTGTAGTATTATGTCCTCTGGTTTGATAGCCAAGTATATTATTACAATTGCGTTCAGAATGAAGATGAATGTGTCACAAATATAAATCGCTCAAGTATGATTGTTGGAAAATGTGTCCTTGCCTACACCCCAGCCAGAACACAGCACTGTGTGCTGTCAAAAGGCTGTTTCTATTTCAAACGGTGAGTTGCCCAAGGCAGGGAAAGCAGCTCTATGTGTTCATAAAGTCAGAACCACACTTACTTTTTCTCCTCGATTATTTATAGTACTTTTAAGGAAAAATCACTGTCTCTGTAGCTGAAGGAAAAGTGGTGCTTTCGTGTTTTGAATTGATGTGAGATGAATTGTCTTTGCAGAACCTACTCTTCCCAAACCAGCCTCTGCAGCCCAACAGCAGATACTCCGTGTCACCCACCGGGGACCTCACCATTACCAACATTCAGAGGTCTGATGCAGGCTACTACATTTGTCAAGCACTGACGGTTGCTGGAAGCATTTTAGCAAAGGCTCAGCTGGAGGTTACTGATGGTGAGCTGTTAGAAATTCCTATTGTTTTTTTCCTGTTAAAAGTCCTTTAAAAGCAGTGTAAATAAAGGCGTATGAGACCACATAAATCATACAAGTAAATGGACGATTTTCTGTAGGAAATAAAGTGAGAAAAGATCTCTGTATTTGTCTGTGGAGTAAAAAAGGCATCAAAGTCTTGTTTGCCTCTTGCTTGCTTTCTGGAGGTTTGTTAACAATGGAAAAAAGGGACAAACCAGCTTAAAATAAGTTTGGTGAGAAATGAATCTGCTTGGTTTGCTAGAGCTAAGATAGGACTGCAAAAAAAAAAAATGGGGAATGAATAGGTTTGTGATTAAAGCAGTGAATTGGGGTGCAAAAAAATCTGTCTCCATTCCCACCACTCTTCAGTCCTGTCTTAGACTAGGGGATGTGTCCTTAGCTCGATTGAATCAACAATTGCTCTGAAGGTGGTGGAGTACTGTTAGGTTAGAATGCCACCAACACATAGCCCTTTAGTCCCTCCATGAATAAGGCACCTACCTCAGAGCTGTGTTCTAGGAATGCCTCAGTAGAGGTAGGTGTGAAAAAAGTCATGAAAATCCATAGGTAGAGAAGAGTTTTCAGGAAAGGAAAAGCACTACGTGGTCTGTCTTGGTGCTTTTCATTTCAAAATTTGGGGGTTGAAATTCATCCTGCCTTGAGGTTTCCCATCTACAAACACGAATCTTTTTCATATGTCAGGAATCCTGTTGATATCCCTCTTCATCCTACTGTGGGTAGAAGGCAGTTTGCATCCTTTAATGTTAGTGAAGAAAACAAGAGAATTCCTCTCATACTCAGAGGCTGTGGCATTCCCCAGCATCATTATTCCTTATCTTAACTGACACATTAAATATCTCCTGACAGACTTTGATGAATTTTTGCCATTAAAACTGTTGTTATATGCAGAGGTCTACTTTTACTGTTCCCTTAGAGACCTGCCTGCACCATGAAAGTTTGAAAAGATGTCTAATTTTGAATAATCTGCCTTTTCACAAGAGCATATTCATCACAAGTGACAGGTAGAGAGGTTCAGGCTCGTGTTATAGAGGTTTGAGCATTAATTTGATGCCTTTTCATTGTTTTCCAAAAGCTGCCTATATTTTTATGACAAGGGGAAATAATTTCTGCCTTATCCTTGCATCTTTTCAAGCACATTGCTTTTCTGTAGTTTCTGGAGACTAAAGACTTGGCTTTGCTCTGCAATCTCTTTAAGTCCTTTTTCTCATGGTCTATGACAAAATGATGCATTTTCATTCAATTCAAATTTAAATGTAGATTAAAAGGTCATTTAAAAGGAATGGAAAGGCAATATTTTTTAATATCTGTCCATAGTGCTGCCTGATTCAGGGCCGTGACTGTGATTGGAATAAACAGAACACACAAACATTGGCTGGGAGGACATTGAGCTGTTAAATGGTCACACCTGCTGATGCTGCACAGATTTACAGCAACAGGCGCTGAGTGGATCAAATCAGGTTCAAGGATGCTAGTGATGAGAAATTTTTCCTTTTGACAGCCAAGGGCTTTGGTCCATCTTTATCTATTTCTTGTGCGGGGAAAAATATAAATCCTAATTGATCTCTTCGGAATTGTCATTAGTTTGTTTAACAAGCCACGGGAAAGTGTCCCTGCTGAAATGCAAGCTCATCTCCGGTTAATTCTGATTAAAGGCAGCGTGCATTGCACATTGCTCGAGGAAGCATTAGCTGCTGGCTCTGCTGCTCGAGGAGTGCAAGGCCTGCCTTCCTCAAATGCTTTCCAGAACCCACTGTCAGCACGATCATTATGAAATAATACAAGATTGCTTTATAGAAATACCATTTCATCCCGGAGTCAAAGGGCGGGTGAGGTCAGGAGAAAAGTGCCAAAACAACATTGTGGAGCTGAGATTATGTGAATAAATGTACCATTAGATCACAGATATTTTTTTAATTGCTTTTAGTTAGGAAGTTAACCATAAATGTCAAAATAATCTGTTTTGGTTGATGCTGAGCAGAAGTTGTGGGAGCTAATGACTTTTATCAGTAGGGAAATCTAATTTAATAGTTTTAAGAATATAATGAAAGATAAACTCTGTGCATGCTAGCTATATGCTTAAGCAGTAGTGTTCTAGTTTTTGGCTGGTGATTTCAGTTTTACTTCCTAGCCCAGAATTTTTCTGTTTGGTTAATGATTTAATAATAGTGGCGAGCCATCTTTTTCATTTTGAACACATTTTTGTTTGATCCAGAGTAATTTAGATCCAATTGAAGTTCCTACACAGAATGAAAACATGTCATGTGCAGAAAAACAAGTGCTTAATTATACCATATATAGCAGTGTTTCAGTTGTTACATTTTTGCACTTACAAGTCTTTACTGGAAATATTTTTAACTCAAGTGTTCACATGAGCAGAGATTACTAGCTGTGATGAAATGTGCTGAGTTGAGTGATAATTTTGCTGATTATGGACTGTGCTAAGAGCCTTCAGCATATTTGAAATTCAAATCTTGTATTTTCTTGAAAGGCTATCATGTAATTCACTGTCTAACGCACATCTGGAAAAGCAAAATAATTTTAAAAATTGAACAATCTTAGCAATCCTTTCAAACCCAAGAAATGAATATGCAGCTCACAATCTTAAAACGACAGATCATGCAAATAAACCAAGTGCTTCCATCTCTGTTTGTGCTCAGCATAAAAGGAATAGTTTCCAATTAGTATTGTGTTAGTATTTGTCAATCATGCGCAGAACATTTTGGAGAAGACTTTCATTTATCCTCAATAAGTATTAAAATTTATTAATAAACATTTCACAGTTTGCTTGTCTGCACATCTGGCCACCAGGACTCTCAGCCCTCATCCAAGGTCTAGTACATGTTCCTTAGCAAGTGTGACAGTTTGAAACAGGAGAAACCCAGAACAACTTCACAGCTTCCTCTGAAGCTCTTCTGCCAAAAATAAAGACAGACGAGGGATTGGTTTTCTTTTGGTCGGCTTTTCCACCTTTCAGAGAGCACCCTGCCCTCTCATGAGTGTTCACTGTGTGAATTTCCTTACTTGTGTCTGATTTTACTTATTAATTCACCAGGACAATTTTTGGAAATTTTGATTTTGTAAGTGCCAAAGTAAAGACTTCATTTTGTCTTTCTGTTATTTTAATTTCCATTGTGATTTTACCACAATCCCCCCAAATTTAAATATGGTTTCAGTTGATCCAAATTGCATTCTTAGTAAATAAACTGTTCATGAACAAATATAATTTGTTCTTTCCTTATAACTTGCTCCAAAATTAAGATGCATTTTAACACAAAAGGAATCTGTTAATTTTTAAGTTACCAGAATATACAGATATATGGATACTGGCAAATAGTTTCAAAACCTTTTTGAAAATTAAATTAATTTTGAAATCAACTTCTGTTTTGCCATTCAAATATGTTTGTAGGTACACAAAAAGTTTTTGTGGAATGGATGTAGAAGTTTCCAGCTCAGAGAAAAGTATCTCAATGAAAAAAAAAAAAGTAAATTAAATGTTTTAAAAGCAACTAATAATCCCCACACCATTTTGTGGCTATTTTTCACTAGCCCTCTGTTCTTCAGAATGCTTCTAATATATATGTAATTTTAAACTCTAACCAAGTTTTGGATCCTTACTAATGAGGACCTAAGTAGTAGGAATACAAGCACACACATGTTTTAGCAAAGATTTACAAGTCGTAGTTGTGAAGACAATACAGCCGTTCACAGATCAGTGAAAACCCTAAGTGTTCATTTAACCTTTAGCCTTAGTGTCATGGAAACCTGTAGTGGTCTTTCACCCATAACACCCTTGGAAATGAAGATTCCTTCTGGCCAGGAGGCTTTCAATTACACTATTGATCAGAGCTATTTAAAGGATTATGAGCTCCTCATTTTGGCTGTAAAAAAAAAGTAATTACATGCCAAAGAACAATATCTGTAGTGCAGTAGGTTTTGGAAATACCTACATTGCTACACATACAAGACACTTAGACAAAGCAAATAACTGCAGTGGAATAGCTATACACTTAAATAGTTATTTTTCCTTAATTTTTAGCTACCTAGAATACTGGGATTTGTTGCTTTAAATTAAATCTAAAGGATAACTTGCACAGCTAAGTTTGAATTTGAATATACTGATGCTGCAGCTACCCTGATAGTCCATGTGAGCTGAGATAATTTTTATTTCACCAAATGGCTGAACTGTGTAGTTGTAAGGAATCTTAAAGAGATTAAAAATTTTGTATCAAGGTGAAAACACATTACATTTTTCTTGTTATATAGTGTTTCCTGTCCTATCTCTGGGTTCAATGGGTGATATTTCAGAATTTCCAACATAGCTTTCACATTTTGGTGTTGCGAAATAATCTGCACTGGCTTTCTATTTTCAGTTTCAAAATATGTATTGGCTTTCTATTTTCAGTTTCAATTTCATTGAATGTGATGAGCTCACACTCCATGGTGTGATTCTGATATTAATGATTCTGTTCTTTCTAAGTCTTGTTAACAAAAAAAGGTAGGTAGTATTTTTGCAACATTAAAATCTCAGAAACAATTATTTTAGGCATAGAATGTACCACTAATATATCACAGATATATTTTATTTAATAAATAGCGTGATGAAAGCACTTTGCATCTGTTGACGGTTCCAGAGGTTTGCATCTCAAACAGCTCAAGTACAACAGAAACCATATTGCTTCATAATAATTTGTTTTCACTTCATTGTTAGAGTCAGGTGTTGTGTATGGACTATAATAAACAAATTCTCAGCTAGACTAAATGATTCAAACTCAATTGACATCAGCAGAGGCAGCCTAACTTACACCAGTTTAGAAGTTAATCCTGCCTGCTACAATATTTAATACCAATCACACAATTGTTCAGTTGTTTAAAGATTTAAAACAGCAGCAGTATGGCTGGTAAATGTATTAAAAAAAAAACATTAAAAGAAAAGAGTTCTCAGTTCTGTTATACAGATTTTATGCAGGAGTCCTAGCCTTGTTTATATTAAAGTATTTCACATTCAATTTGTAAAAAAACATTCTTTAGAAACAAAGGTTACATTTTATTGCTTAACAGATGGCTTAGAGAATAGGTTCAACAACAAAATTATTTAGGAGAAAATGGTCTTTCAAGAAAAATGAACATGAGCATTTTACCTCATCTTCAAGGTATCCCACTGGTCATGGAATGAGGGTTATACACAGCTATGCACTCGCTCACTGGTTGCAGGGTCATTTAATCAGTATTGCAGGCATGCAAATGTAAATTATCAGGGAAAAAAATTAGGAGTTCATGGCTTTAAACGGTGATGAAATGATTTGGTAAGTAAGCTGTTAAATGGTGTGATTGAGTTTGAGCTTTTCTCTGCTGGAAAGAGCAGTAAAATCATTTAGACCACTCAGATTATGAAAATGTTTTATATAACTCTTAGATATTTTTGCTGATGAAAACTTGCAAGTAGAGTAGGAATGGGGGATGTGGTTGGTACCCAGGCTAGAATAGCTATGGTATTTCACTTTCAACTCAACAGATTTTCTTTCTTAGACCATAAATTCAGTAAGCAATTAAGCACATTTTGATGTGACATCAAAGGTGTGCTTTGAGTGCTTTCCCAAACTGGAAGAAAAGAGTGATGCACATCAATTCTTTTCTGAATCAAGGTCTTAATTTTCATCCTATGTTAAACAAATGACTCTGATGATCTTTGCTAACAGATATTTTTCTATCTACACGTTATCTCACAGTTGTGAAATAAAACTCTTACTAAAATGCTTTTCATGTATGCCAGCTAACTGTTAACCTCTATCTATGGCTCCTTCAAAAATAATGTTTTTAGCCTCTTAGAGGCTGACTTGAAGCAGCCTCTCAAAACTGGTCCTGTGTGGCAGAATAGGGCTCTCAGCAGCAGCAGAGGATGTTAAAGGAGTGGATGCCAATGCCTGTGCCACTGTTCAGTCCTGACAGATCGGCCTCCGCCCATCATCCTCCAGGGCCCCGTCAACCAGACCCTGGCAGTGGATGGCACAGCCCTGCTCAAGTGCAAGGCCACCGGTGACCCCCTTCCTGTCATCAGCTGGCTAAAGGAGGGATTCACCTTCCTGGGCCGAGACCCTCGAACATCCATACAGGACCAGGGGACGCTCCAGATCAAAGCACTGCGGGTGAGTGATGGCAGCACAACGAGCGTGACGGGTTCTGCGTGGCCAGTTTGGGGCTCTTGGTGTGTGCCTCGGGCAGCCCTGCCGCCTCCCTGTTGTCTTCAAAATTAACTTGTCCTTTTTAGTGTACAGTTCCCACCAAGTCATCATCCATTCTTTGACACTGTGTAGGAAAGGGCAGGGGAAAGAAGAGCAAAACTGATCTCAGATATTTCTATGAGAATTCCCTAAACACAGAATTGATATTGAAAATCTTATGGATGTTGCAATAGAAGACATGAGTTGGGGGTAGATAGAAGTATAAAAGGACAGGCCCTCCTTATCTTTTCAGTTGGTCTTGCCCTGAAGCCATTGGCCTCTCTGTCAAAACTTAGAGCAGTTCCTTGGCAACACCTGATCATAATTTTCCAAGTACTTGTGCTAGCACATGATCTGGAGCTCATCAGGGTTTGACCATGCACTTTCTCCATCAGCAACTCATCAGTCCTGTGCTGGCTGATTTATTCCAGTGTTATGCTTCCTGGAAACGTTCCACCAGGCTGCAAGTGGGAAAAGACAACTAATACTGTAGCGTACATGCAGTCATATGCAGAGAGATTTCCATTAAAAATTAAATACCTATTGTAATATTTCCATTTTTATACAGGAGATAAGACAATATCCTATAATACCCCGAATAGGATAATGTCATATCTTGTCGATAAATATTGCATCACTAATCTCTTTTTTGGCTTTTAATTTTTCCCTGTGCAAAGATAAACACGTGTATTTGTTGTGTGTATTTGGACAAGCATGTATATGGAAAAATAGTAAGTTATATGTCCTTATTTGTCAAGAACTTGAGGACAATTTCAGAAACCATTTAATTTAGTCAGCAGAAATGACTGCACTTGATTTTGCCATTCAAAAAAATGCCAATAAACATAGCTACTAATGACAGGACGTCAAAGAGCAGTTTTGTTTTCTGATACCATCTGATCAGTGATTGTAGATGAATTGTGAACTTCCTTGGAGCAAAATGGAATTTATTAAAAAATTTATGCTAGCTTTCCTTGAGTAAACAATTTATCCTTCCTCCCTGGGCTGAAGGCAGGTTTAGGCCATGAAGGTTAATGCGTTTTTCCTGTAGAGCTGGATTAAAGAGTGCGCTTGAATAGTCAAGATTCCCCAGTAGTGTTAGAAAGCAGCAATTAAAGGTGGAAGCTTAGTGATTTCAAACAAACTTTCAGGCATTGATGATGGGCTTCTCTGGAGTGTCCACGTGGCAGAAGCTCTAGGGATACCTGTCTGCATGCTGCTATGCAAACAGTGAAATTGGTTCTGAATCGTGCCAGTGCATTAATCTCACCGTTAGAGGCTGTGTCTGTAAACTAAAGGGAAAAAAATGTGCTTGCAAGAGGAGAAGAAAACAGTATTAGTAGTGAGTGTGGTTCTGAAAGACATGAGGCTCTTATTGATCCTTAAGTGGCTCATTCACTGGTAACCAATTTTCGTTAAAGGTTCAGAAAGGCATTTTTTAGAAACTCCTCTACAGCAGTAATGTGCACTGTTTGTTTGACTCCGATTTAAGAGCAAAAACTACACAGAACCATAAACACCAGTCTTCTCCTGTGCCTTGCAAATTTTATGAACTAAATATGGGTTTAAATGAGGAATGTTTAACTTTTCTCTCAGGTCTACCTAAACAAGGACTAGCACCACTTCCTAAGGGGAAAAAAAGGGCCACAAAAATGTCCAAGTATGCTTATATACCCAAGTTCAAAAGAAATCGTAATTGCCACCCACATGTCCTCTGCCTTCTGACTGAGGGTGGATTTAGATCAGGTATCAGGAAGAAATCTTTACTGTGAGGGTGGTGAGACGCGGGAACAGGGTTCCCAGAAAATTTGTGGATTCCCCATCCCTGTTCAAGGCCAGGTTGGCTGGAACTTGGAGCAACCATGGCAGGGGAGTTGGAATGAGGGGATCCTTAAGGACCCTTCCAACACAAACCATTCTCTGATCCTTTTCTGCTATTTCTGTTGTGGCACAATCAAATGATTCATGAGCCTGCAACGGTCACATAGAATGAACAGAGTCATAACATGAACTTTGAGATTTTTCTGATGAGCCAATCTCTCAGTTGCCCTGAGCAAGACAACTAAAAACTCACATATGTCACTCACTCAGAACCCCTTCAGACAGGTCAGCAATGATGGAAAACTCCCTTCTGCTCTGTAGAAATTCACCACACCAGGACTAGACACCCGCTTTAACTAAGGAACAAAGTTTTATTTTTCTGAATAGTGTCGATCTTTCCATTCGCCTCCCCTGTTGTTTTTTTTTTTTTCCATGGCACAAAGAAAGTATACATAATTGAATTAACAACACACTAAATGAGTATCTAATTCATCCACGGCCTGGAAGTTAGATAATTTGCCATGACTTGCAAGAATTCTGCAGTGTATCTCCAGCTTGCTTTGTATGTTGTTTGCCTTCTGCAAGTTACTCTGTTGTGTACACCACATACCTCATTGAGTATGCCATACACCATCTGTCACAGTAGTACACAAATGAAGTTGAGAACCATAGCCTTGAGAAATATTCCCCATTATCACGTAATGAAGAATTATATATTTAATAAAATCTCAGAGGAAGCAAAATAAAACACTGCTTCAAAATGCTATAAGGCTCTCTCCTCTGGAAAATCTCTCCTTTCAAGAGTCTTTCTCATTTCATTAGCAGCACTGCTATATTTTGAGTCTTTGAGCCATTGTCAGAGGGGTTTTCATTACTGCTTGTATTTCACAGAAAAAAATCTCCTGAAATGCAAGTTACGCTCATTCAGAAAATTGAGCTGGCATTAATGAGTTGCTTCCTCCCTGAAGAATGGTACATTGCAGTCTCAGTGTATCTGAAGGAAAACAGCAACAATATTCGTACATGACAAAGCTAAAAATCAATTAAAGTCTATATCAACAAGTAATCTGAAGAACATCTTGCTTTTTTGCCCTGACATTCCTTTTGTAGAGTGACGTATAAGGACATATGCTATAGTGCCAATCTGCATTTAACAAAAAACCCATTACAATTCCTTAAAGTCCAGTAAAGCTTCTTGGATGCAGTTCTCTTTCCATCAGGTTATGTGATGGTGAACAAGATTCTTCTTAATCACTAGAGTCAGCACTTTCCCTCTTCTGCTTCTACCGCCAGGTCCCCATGTTTTACACGTAGTGGAAGGAGAGCTCCTCCATATGTTTTGTGATTTGTAAAGTTACCATTTTCCATCCATCACTGTAGTCTTCGCTAGTTCCTGACTCAGAAATCTTTATTTTAACTTTAAATAGGGAATAGGAAGAGACTTGGCAAATTTGCTAGTAAAACAGTTTATACAGCGGTGAGATTAATATTGGCAATCTAATTCAAAGCAGTTTCCCCAAATAAATTTAAAATATTTGAACGGACAAGGGAATCACAATAGTTTTATACAAATGCAGGATTTTTGCTACCAAAGGGCCTTGCAAGCCTAAATTAAAATCCCATGTGAAACAGATGAAAGATAAGCATGGTGCAGGATCTAATTTAGTGCTGCTCTTTGGAAATTGCTTGGAGGACTGTCTGTGCAGACAACCACTGTTAAGTTTCAGCAGCATTTGTATGTGGGGTGTATAGAAATTACTTCATCTGTCATAAGAGTCTAAGGTGATGTAACATCCTTCCTGGCACTGGAAACTGGACCTCTGTGTCATCACGGGATAATGAATGCTGAGATTTTACCATCTAAGAGGTTAATTGTTACACTGTTACCTGATTTCACCTGCATTTGTTGTAACCAATGCAAACACTGACACTGTCAAGAGCATCCATTCTGCAGCATTTAAAGTACCATTAACAATATGAAAATTAGAATTAGTAAAGTATTAGAAGCAAGTAATCTTATTATAGTTCTCTAAAAGCAAGCCACCATTAAATGATTGCTTGAAAATGTCTAGTGCCTTCCAGTCTGGTGTAAAATGTAGGCTAAGTCCTTCTTAGCAAGGAACATTTAGAAAAAGAAAATTAGAGTAAACTTAGCTGATTCTAAAAGGTTGTTAAAGCTGCCCTTATGCCCTTTTTCTGTCCAGCTGTCTGATACTGGGACTTACACTTGTGTTGCTACAAGTTCCAGTGGGGAGACGTCCTGGAGTGCTGTGCTGGATGTGACAGGTAAGCGATGCCCAGGGATGTGTTCCGTTTGGCACGTGAGGAGAGTGTAGACCATATGACAGCAGTCTGAGTCAGATCATCTGTTCTAGAACTTCTGGGCTTGACATGGAGAAGTTTTGGGTGAGAAGGCTGTGTTCCTTCACACACCTTGCATTTCATTGCTATTGTCTTATAATGCCCAGTGGTGTCGCAACAATTTTTGGTTTTGTGTCCAGTGACAGCAGTATGCTTTAATTCTTCTAACAGAAGTATTGATAAAATGTGGGTTTATCCAGTAATTGGCTTGGGCAAGAAAAGTTCAAAGTGCTCTCTGTGAGTGCTGCAGTCGATTTGGATACAGGAACTTTCTCGGCAACGGGGTTTTTGGTATTTTATGTACATTTCAGCAAGCTGGGCTTTTTTGTTATTCTTTCTTTTCTTTTTGGTTTTGTGTTAGTGTTTGTTTTTGTTTTTTCTATTTATGTATAAACTTTCGAGTTTTGCATTTTTTTTCTTTCATGATGTACTTAAAGAATGATAGCTCTTCATCCAAAAACACGTGGTAGTAATGCAGTTGTTGACTTAGTTCTTTATAGATTAAGAACATCCATTATACTGATTTTGCAGATGTTTGCCGTGTTTTTCATTTTAATCTTCTACTTTGATCAAATTATATAACCAAGGATAAAAAGTAATTGTTTTGTATTTGCCCTTCACAGAATCCGGTGGAGCAACAGTGAGTAAAAATTATGATATAAATGACCTCCCTGGGCCACCATCCAAACCTCAGGTCACTGATGTTACTAAGAACAGTGTCACCCTGTCCTGGCAGCCAGGGACCCCTGGAAGCCTACCAGCTAGTGCATATATCATTGAGGCTTTTAGGTATGTGAATTATACCACTTTTAAGCTCCTTTCTTTCTAATTTTGTTTAAACCCTGGTACCAGGATTTTGTGGTGTTCTTTTGGACTCTACACATATCATTAGAAGCTCATTAAATGACTCAGCTCCATAGAAGGCATTGATTCATAGTCTTTACATTGATTTTTTTGTAATTTATCACTTTTTTCGAAGTGATTAATTGAAGGACATCTAGCTGTTTCTTCAGGTCAACAGGAATATCACAGAACAATGCAGTAATTATTTGTTACTTTTCCCTTAACACTGATGATCAGTGAGAGTGTCCTGTGGGAATGCTGCAGGTTCTTGGCTATCATAGTACAGATAATATGAAAATAAATGAGTAATCCTGAAGCCTCTTTGCAAACTTTAATTGCTGCTCTTGTTAAAGCAGTACCTATTAAGGAGTCAAAGTGCTTTAAATTTGTATTTTTTAGTGTTTTGAATAGATGAAAACTTCTAACTGAAAACACCAGTGTTGGTAATTCGGATTTTATCCTGCAGCCTGAGGCTGAAAATAATCCATGTGCTCCCCTCCACACAGCAGCAATTACTGTGTGGTACAAAAGAACTCCTGGGCTCCAGTTCAGCAAGTTTGTTTGAGACTGGGCCATATTCTGACGTGTATCTCTAGGACACATTTTGGTTTAAAAATATGCACCTTCTTAAATGTGTTCCTTAATCCAGATATTAAAAAAAGTGACAAATACTTCAGTTCATCTCTAAGTTAAAATTCATGCAAGAATTTCTCAAAATCACATGCATGCAAATTTTAGCTCAAATGCTATGTTGTATGTAAAGAACAGTACTGTATTTGCAGTTTGCTTGTTTTGTTCTAGAACTTACTCTTTATGCATTGCATGAATGAAGTGATTCAAACAACATAAACCTTGTAGCTTTCCATTTCCTTTTTCCTTTTAATATATTTAAAGATTTTTTAATCAATGTTGTACAACAAAGCACAGTAAAATAAAATTTTCTCTTTAAACTTTTCTGGTGTTTCTCCCTAGATAAGCTTTAATGGCATCCCATCAATAACTTTTACAAAAGCCAGACGTTTTCATTAAAAGCTGTTTTAACAATCACATTTGAAATCTTTTCATATGATAGATTGTAATCTAATTATAATACTGTTGAGTTGAAAATGTAGTGACAGAAATAATATTCACATACTTTCCTACATTTCAAAGCATGTTTTCAAAAATTTTTAACTTTGAGTGTGAATTTAGTTTGAGGAGAGTACTTTTCTTCCAATGACAGTTTATTGACACAGTTTAGTTAGTGTCATAGAAAATTATCTTTTAAGAGAACTTTCCTTTCTAAGGCTTTTGTTCAAGAGTAGCCTGTGTATCATTCAAATTTACTTTACGGCTTTCTACCCTTTCCTTTTGCAGGTATTTATTTTAGAGAAATAGCAAAAAGGTTTACTTCTATCGCAAAGAGAAGTACTTTTGACAGCTGCATTGTTTTTTAGCCCATCTCAATGAGTTAACTGAAACAAATATTTTTAATTTCACCCTGAATTTACTACTTTTTTCTGTACTTAGAGTCGAGTCAGGGTTAAGAAATAGATCCTTTCACTTCTTTATTTTTCTCCTGTATTAGCTTGTAATCTTCCACACTCTTCTCGTTGCAGTCAGTCTGTGAGCAATAGCTGGCAGACGGTGGCCAACCACGTGAAGAGCACGCTGTACACTGTGAGAGGCCTGCGCCCCAACACCATCTACCTGTTCATGGTCAGAGCCATCAACTCACAGGGCCTGAGCGACCCCAGCCCTATGTCAGATCCTGTCCGAACTCAAGGTGAGGGGGACTTTTAAGGCTTATGTGCTTGAGCTAAAACCGAAGGAAGGAACTGAGGGTTGACTGATAGGTCAGTCTGGCCATTTGGCTTTAGCACACTCACTGAAGGAATCATTATTTGAGCTTAACCAATAAAAATAAAAGTAGTCCAATGTTTGCTGCATCAGTCTGGGGCTTAGGAGAGAAAGGTTACGTCCTTAATCCTTGTACAGTGTAGACCTTTTGGTTTGCAGTTCACTTAGACTCTATTTGTTACTGGCTTCTATTGAAAGCGATGTGAGTTAGCCAAGCTTTTCTGAAAAGCACTCTGAATACCCTCCTCTCCTCAGTGTCTTTTCTCTTCATGTCCTTTCTTCCTCTCCATTAGTGTAGTAGGGGTGTACTGTGATAACAAGTGTTTATAACAGGCAGACACTGTGTTTAGAATTATTTCTAATTGAAAGAAATGCACAACATATCCATAATGTGTTGATTAATCTGAGCCAGCATTTAGGCAGAGAATTCATGGAAATTAAGACATCTGCATGCTAAGAATATATAGAAGTTATTCTGAGAAAGGTGTAGGCCTTCTATTTATATACACCTGCATTTCTGAATTCTTTGTATTAATCCATTGCATAAACCAGGAGGGAAGGCTGAAGTGAAATGCCTTATTTGTAGGATGGTTATAGGTTTGGTAGCTGTGATCCTGCATTCCTATTGAATCAGCTATTGCATCAAGGTCTAACTGAATATAACTGCCACAAACAGATTTCCCTTCACAGCATGGATTTTTGTTTTGGCTTTGACAAGACATTGCTTGAATACCTAATTCAAGAGTGTAGTTCTGTGTTAAACATGTCGTAATGCAGGAATTCACAGTTCTTTGGAATCATAATTTTTTGAATCCAAAGTAATAGCTCCTGTCACAGTTAATTTAAAATTAAATCCCCTGTCTCTGTTTATTCTTATTCAGAGACTTCTGTCTCTGAAGATCTAAAGGTGCCCATGGAGAGCACATCCTGAGTCAGTCTCCAGCATGTGTGTTGGAAGTTGTTTGGGTCCTTTGCTGGATGGAAAGAGATAAACAAGAGTAGGGTGGTATTTCTTTATCACATAACCATGCAGTCTCCCTCATCCCAGCCTAGTCCTGAATAAATCTGTCCTGAATAGTTATACCCTCAAAATAATAATCATGGCTGGAAAAGGAAAAACAGAGCTGCCTTCTCAAAAGCTGGAGGAGTAAGTTGTGCAGGATTTCATGGTCAGACTATCCATGGAGTATCACAGGTTTCCTTCTTTCTTATTTTCCCATTATTATAGGGTGACTCATGCTTTTCATTGCAACAGCCTTTTAGTCTCATAACTTATCACCTAGCTAAAAAAAAACAACTTTGTTTGGCATTTGAGTGTCAAGTATAGACTTTTTATCTGACATACTGACAAGCAATTTGATTTCAGTAAAAACATGTCTTTTAATTAGCTACAGCATGTGTTGCAGCTTCCATTTCCAGAAGCTGTTTAGCAGTCAAGCACACTGAGACATGTACAGGATTTATAGCTTCTTTGCAAGCCTGCAGTTTAATAGAATTAAATCATAAAATCAATTGAAAATTAACATAATGTTTTGATGTGATTTCTAATTATGCCTGAATTCAATCCAGGCTCACAGAAGAAACTGACACACGGTAGAAAGCCTATTCACAGTGGCCATGGAGAAGTAACAAAGCAGCTATAGCAGTGCTATATAATAGTAATTTGCAACAGGTGTCTATGGTAGCTTTAATAGCTGAACATTTAATGTCCTGGTATTCAATATAGCAAATACATGTAATAGGATTTCATGTAAATTTTCACCAGTGAACTGCAAGTAGATAATCAGATACTTTCAAAAGGTTAACCTAATATGACTTATGTGAAATAAGGACAGAGAAATCAGTAACTACTCTAAGGACTTGATTTCTTGTTGAATTATTAATATATGAAACCATACACTAAAACACACTTTCAAAAAACTGTATATATTCCTATCTCTGAAATTTAAATTAATAGCAAATAATAGTATATTCACTGAAAGCTGATAAAAAGGGGGTTAGAGAAAATATCTAACCAATTTAATTGTAATCAGGATGTAGCTTCTTGAACCAGTTTCGTTTGAGTCATGATTTTATTATTCCAATACTTAATCATACCCTTAGAGACAGATCAACTGCTTTTCACCAGGAGCCTTCTAGTAATGTGAAAATGACATTACACTGGGAGCATCACACATGCATATGTTTTCAAGTGTACATACCAGAAAACCAAATTCCACGTGTACATCTTGGCATTCATTTCTTACTCTTATTAGTCCATGCTATTGTGTTATTTCTGGACATGTGTCCCATTAAAATGATGAAATGCTGTTCATACAAACTGCTGTGTGAAAATGCCTTTTTCTCTGAAAGAACACAGGTACATTGCTGGTTGTATACCACAGAATGACTTAACCTAAAATGTAGTCATGGATAACTGTAGGTTTATTGTAACAAAGATCATAGCTTTTTGTAGGTAGAAGCATAAATTATCATCCTCTAGACTAGTCTGAGACTCAGTTTTATTTTATAATATTCCTGCTTCTTGGCTGCCTCAAATAAACATAATTTACTAGATAAGCACCTTCACTGACCCTCATATTTGGATTATATTCCCTTTGGAGATCCATGGAGCCATTTTAATTTGGGTATCAATAGAAGCCTGTGGCAATATTGTTTATTGGTGACTCTGAACCCATAACAATCCAGAATTATGAACGCAAATTATTGATCATCAAAACCTACTCACTTTCAAGATCTGGAGACGTGATTAAAACTCAGTTGATGTATTGAAATATTTCATTCTTAAGACAACTGTTATTTCTTTTACATAGCATTTAGAAGGTAAAAAGAAAACACCTGATGCCTATTCCCATATCTAAGTCCATCAGAAGGGGAAAAAACTTTGATGTATGTATTTTTTTCACAAAGACATGGTGTTGATCCAAAAAATGAGGAACTGTCTTTGACTATTGAATCCCAAGGGAAAACCAAGCAGAATTCAGAGATGCCTAGACAGGCATGACCATAATTTATCAGGCCTTTTTGAATATCTCTGTAATCGGATTCTGACTAGAAGAAACAATTCCCCCACACACTTTGAAGGGCACATAATCTTGAAGAGAAAATTTTTGTGGTAGATTGTTTTTGTTGGCCTTTTAGTAGAGGAGAATCAGTTTGGCTTCCTAAATTAAATGTTTTGGTTTTTTTTCATGTTTGCACTAGATTTCATTAGCTACGTCTGTAGAGGGAAAATTTGCTTTGCAGAGGAAAATGCTATTTTTAGTCTTTGTCTTCTTGTGTGCATGGCATGTGGGGAGAGGAAGCTTACTGAAAGTTTGGAAACATATAATGACTTAATGTCATGTGTGCTCTAACAAAATAAAAAAACACTGTTCATTTTCTTCAATTATACTAACCAATTTGGTTCCAGACATCTGGGCAGCATTATTATTATCTGAGTGCTTTGGAACTAGTGAACATTGCATTGCTCTCATCACTTACCAGAGCTGAGAAAACTTTGCCATCTAGTCAGAATACTCCTGTAAATGTATTTATACTTCATTATTTCCTAAGTGGCTAGAGGTGAATGGTTTGTTTGCATTATTCGATATTCGTTTGAGTTTGTGTTTAAACCTTAGTGCTGTATTCTTTTAAAAACAGTGCTATAAAGGATGTCCCAATCAGGTCATTAGGCTACTCAGTAATTTTTATTGATGCCATATATAGCTCTTCTCATTAAAGTAATGCTTTCATACCTGGCAGATATCAGCCCCCCAGCACAAGGTGTGGATCACAGGCAAGTCCAGAAAGAGCTGGGAGATGTCATTGTGCGGCTGCATAATCCTGTTGTGCTGACACCCACGACAGTGCAAGTCACCTGGACGGTAAAGCTTCTGCTGTTGTTGCCTTAACAGTACTTTCAGTCTGCCTATTTTGCCTATTTATCCCTTTAGCGTTTACCACCCAGAAAAGATCCAGTCCTGAGCCCAATGTGAGTGCCCTGACAATCCAACATACCGCACGCAGTGTATGTGTGTGTGTGAGTGTGTGTATATACATATATACATACATATATATACATGTATATATGGCAATGAAATAGCCATTTTATTTTCTCTTTCCAGTCAGGCAGGTTCCATGTCTTCAGTCTTCTGCTCAAAGCAAGTTAGTTGTTTGGCTATAAAAATATTATAAAAATGAGTATGCTTAAAGGATAATTGATCTGTGGATTCATTACTCTGCATGTCAAAAAATAATCAAACTTAAACATCAAGAAACTGCTGTATGAAAAAGTGTTTCCTGCTTCAAATCATAGTGGTCTTTGACAATACCCTATTATTTAGTGACCCAAAATTCAAAAATATCTTTCCTATAGGGCACTTGTAGTGAAGTCAGAAGGACATGATGCTAGTGCCTAATCCACTGTGTATCATCTGGTGTTCCAGCACAAACCTTACCCACAAAGAGTTGATATCCTTTCATTAGAGAAGACCAGAGTCTTTTGGGCAGTGCTTAACAACATTTCTATTTGAGGGGTCAAACTACTGGGTAGAATTTCTAATATAGTGTTTGGCTTTCAAATTGCTCTGTTTCCCTTCCTGAGGTTTGATGGAAAGGATTTGTAAGAGTAGGAGAGAATTCCTAGGGTACTGCGCACCAGAAAAGAGTGCTTTGCTCTTGGGGCATCTGCCCAGGGGAAGGAGAGCCACGAGTGGAAGAGTGAGAGAAAAACTGCCCTGCACAGCACCAAAACAGTTGTATTCAATAGGATGAATTCTGCTAAGGGGGCATTCACAATGCTCAGGGTTTTTCTTCAGCATGTCGTATGGCTAAGAGCTTAATGTGTGCAGGGGATTACACAAGAGGAGATAAGAAGTGTGGTGATAGATTGTGTATTATAAGGATTACTGTTGTTTTTGCACAACTCAGCCATATTTATAGGGGCTTATGTACCATCCATGTTCTGACAGATTTCAGTGGTTAGGGTACAGATTAGAATAAATAGAGAAAC
Source organism: Machaerirhynchus nigripectus (assembly GCA_013397975.1). Classification (NCBI taxonomy): domain Eukaryota; kingdom Metazoa; phylum Chordata; class Aves; order Passeriformes; family Dicruridae; genus Machaerirhynchus; species Machaerirhynchus nigripectus. The sequence continues at coordinate 3,573,375 of VZRQ01007802.1, read as the reverse complement.
CCACAAATTTGTCTTTCGTGGAAGATTATTTAGATTATGTGTCACTGCATTTTGCCATTGATGATGTCAACATGCAGCTTGGCATTCTTAAAATGCTGCATGTTTCAGCTACAATACCTCCAGGACAGGCTGACTAACCTTTGTAGCAAACCCTTTCGCCCCAGCAGATGGATCAGTAGTTCAGAAACTTTGGATGTCAGCAGAGAGTAATCATAAACCTGTATCACAGCCGTGTGGTGCTGCTTCAAGTCCTTTCTTAGGTGTGACAGCTATCAGAAATACAGATTCATAGGCTGGCCCTTGGTTTAACATATACTGCAAAAGGAAGCTCCAATATAAACAGAATTCAGTTTTATATCATGTAACCAATGCCATTATATTTTAATTAAATAAATATGTTTATGCATTTGTGTGTGTGTGTGTGTGTGTGTATGTATGTGATACATATATTCCTCTAAAAGAATTTCTTGGTGCCCCTACTGAACAAGTAATGAGTGAAGAAATGGTAAGGTAAAGGGAAATTGTTGGAAATGCTATGGATACCAGCTTATTGGGAAGATCCCTCAAAGCAGTGACCCTATGCCACCTGGCAAGCACACAGACCTCTGTAGAGGCATTTTGGAATTGCCCAAGGGAAGAAAGACACAAAGAAAGATCTCTGAAGCAGCTAATTAGAAACTATCCAGCAACCAGAACAAAACCAATTAATTAACCATAGTCTCTAGGAAAAAACCCCACTCTATCCAGAGAATAAAGTCCACACTATTAATATGAAATGGATAGATAGTGTAGCTATCATATAAAAGGAGAGAAGTGCCATGAGAGTCATAAGACTCTTTGTGCTGGCTTTATGCAGTTCAAAGGGTGGATGGCAAGGAATGTCCTTGGTTGCTGAGTTTCTGGCATTCTGACTCACAGCAAATTAACACCATTTTCTCCCTCCTTTTTGAGACTGTTTTGGTTTTGCTTTGTCTTTATTTTTTTCAAATTTGAATATTTTTTCAAATTTTTACAATTTTCAGAAATAGGTGGCTGTGTTGCAGTTTTAAAATATGCACATATTTTGAAAAGAAGGTCAGGCTTACAAAGTCAGTGTTAAAAAATAAGAAGAGGAATGTCAAAAGTTAGGTTTTCATTGCCACTTAAATTTATTCCTCTTTTGTATAGTTATTAAAATATAGCTGTAATTATCTGGTCACATAGAGGATCTCTTCTTCATGGAGCTATTAAACATTTCTTTTTATCTTCTTTATTCTCTGTCTGGTGCCAGGTCTTATTAAATTCATCCCATTGAAACCTTGCATTGACTAAAAAATTATTATTTTCTCTCACATGCTTGCTTATCTGTCATGCTCTCAACTGTAACATTTGTGTGCTTTACAAATAATACTGAATTTAACATCACAATGATAAAAATATGTCATCATCCTAACTTTACACATAGAGAGGTGAGGTGCCGAGATGGTTTCTGCTGATGAGACTTGGGGAGTCAGATATGCCCACTGTTATCAAATGGCTGATTTTAAGCCTTGGACATGATTTGTCTTTACTGTTATTAAAACATTTCACATTGCAAGAGCATATTCTGTACTCCAAGAGCTTTTTTACCTGACCTCAGCTATGGGTCAGCCCTTCTAGCCTCAGTGGGCATTAAACTGAAAGTTTCATTAGTGACCAAATATGAAATGTTCCCCAGCATTATGAAGACGCCCTGTGGCACAAACAGGAATAAAAATCAGTTCTTCAACTTGGCAGAAGAATTGCTGCTTTGAAGTCCTGACTGCCTTCTAGGAGGCTACCAGGCAGAAGGATAATTTATTTACCTCTTTTTTTTTAATTTGATGTAGATTTTAAATGAATGTACTTCACTGGAAGCTTCAAGAGTCAAGTCCTTTAGACAGTCTTCCAGAGTAGTGTCCCCATTTGCCTTGTTCCTGTACGATCCATAAATGCTAGTGCAGTTTGAATTTCCAGAGACTCCCATGAGTCCTTGCCAGGGAGTTCAGCACAGCGTGTGAGCTACTCTGCCCAGCTGGAGAATTGCTGTGGGTATTGCTGTGGGAGCAGAGGATTTCTTAGGATATTTTGGGATAGAAATTTGCATACCACAGAGCATGTTGTAAAATGTCTTTAGGGTGCAGATTAGCAGGTTTGCCTGAAAGGAGCTTATATCTGCAGCATAAGCTGTATTATGAGTTTCTTGCCATCATTTTTAACAACCTGATAGCCACGGAACCTGTCTCCTGTTCATGTGCAGGTTTGAACATGCAGGGAAAATGAGTTTCCTGTTCTGCAGAAATGGTTTTGTGGATGCCTCCTGCACTATGGACTCATCATAAAAGGGGATGAGAAGGAGCACACAAGACCAGTTTTGCTTGTAGGTCACATTAGGTCACTGCTGAGCAGCACCTGCCCAGGAACTGCTCTCTCCTGCCTTTTAAAGGAGCATCTGCATGTTCTGCCATCTGTCCTTTGAGGGAGAAAGTGTGTCTTTAGATCAGCAACTGTTGCAGATCTTCTGAGCTGGTATCACCGACTAGAAATACTCCCTGGTCCCAGTATTCAACGTGGAGAGTTCTTGCAATTGCCGAAATAATGCTGAGTAATTCATATAAGGAAGTGGCAACCATTTACATTCTTTATTCTTTCATCAAATCTCAGTGCATGTTCCTGCAGCTCTGCCTATGTGTGAATGTCTGCCAAACTTAAGAGTTGCATAGCTGAATTAATTTCTTTAATGCCAAGCATATAAGGATATTTTTAGCAGTCTGCTCTTGGCATGACACATCATAACCACAGAAATGAAGAAAACAGTGAAGTCACAGTTACTTTGTGTTATATGTGGCCATGTGTACAGGTATATAGAGACATACACACATATGTATGCACGTGTGTGTATCTATATGTGAAATATACCTGTCCTACCCCTCACAAATATTTCTGGTTAATCCATGTAATTATGCAAGAGTAATTTTTTTATTAGTTTGAAAACTGAACAAAACCAAAAAATCCACCTTTCTCAGTAATTAAAGTGCCCTCTGAATAGTTTTCCAACATTTTGACCTTACAGAAGGCCCTGTTCATTCAGACTAGCTGTAATTGGGCATGAGTGATAGCTTTGTATCCTCTCCTTGATACTGAATGTGACTGGATGTTTATAGAAAACATTAAAAACGCGTAATACTTTCTTTCATTGGTGCCCTCCCAGACCCTGAATGATGGAACCACTGTCAATAATCTGATATTTGGGCAGATCGCTCTGCACTGCTGTAATCAAGCTACTAATTGAAAGCTCTGTGAAACTCAAGTGAGCCCCAAATCCAGCTAGTTTGTAGCACCCACAGATGTGACAGTCTTGTGGTACTACTGCATTCTGCTTTCCTATTCCCTCCGCTGTTCAGTCTTTCAGCTTAGGAACTTACAAGTCTAGGAGGAAAAGATGTGTAAGGAAAATTTGTATATTACCTCTATGGAAGTAGATACAAAAGTATGATGGGCTGAAAATTTGCATTCTATGGGTATTCTACAAGGGTCTGGCTCTTCTCAGTGAGTTGGTGGGGGTGTTTGTGTTTGTGCCATGCTGTACACAGCACTTTCCTTACTGTGTTGTAGCAACACAATGCTACTGTTCACTCAAGCCAATTCTGAATTTTCAGTTTTCTCCACTAGGCAGCAGTCAGTAGAGCTTAAACACAGAGCAAAGACAAAATGGAAAGTTCTAACAAAGTTATACCATCTTTCAGTGTAGCTTCTAACTCAGAAGTAAGGCAAGAATCAAACTCAGCATTCGATTATTAAACGTCATAACCTTATATTGTAATTTAGGTTAGAAATCTGTATTACAAAGTGGATGAAAGCATTATTTTTGCTGAATTTTGTAGTAAACGTGAGGTTCATAAAGTCTTTATGTCCATAAAACATTTAGTTAATCAAAGTCAAACATGGATAAAAACAATTTACTCTGATTTACAGACTCCCTTCATCTGGAAACAGCTGCTTAATGTTCTTCTTAAAAACACAGCTTGATTCTTTCGGTATTAACAAGCTATTATTGTGAGTTATATCCCTCTTTCAGTGCATAAATTCACTTAAAGTGAATGCAGAGAAGTTTATAAAATGCAAGCCTAATGTTGTTGTAACATATGTTGCAAGGTTTTTAACAGTGACAGTTTTGATGAAAGACATTTCTGCCTTGCTTTCATAAATAAAGCTTTCTTCTTGCTTGCCTTGCTTTTTAATGTCTAAGAATCTGTGTCCCTTCTGAATGCCTCAGTAAACTGTAACAAGATTATAGGAGGAGCGCAATAGAGCGTGGTTTGCGTTCTCAGCCTTAAATTCATTTATTCTTAAGAGAAGTCACACAAATGTTTCTCTAATTCTGGAATGTCTTTGAGCAGGCAGATTGACAAGAACATAAGAAATATCCTACTTGTTGAATCTTAGTTATAACACAGATTTACCAAACAGCCAGCTGTATAGTCTTGTTATTCGTGCTTCACTTTCTTTCCTCCCTATTTGGTGGCTGCAGAAGCAGCTGGGTTTGGTTTACTTTTAGCAATCAAATTGGTTTTGGTTTTTTGGTGTTTTTTTCCAGGAAGAATTTGTGCAAGAATCACAATGCCTTGGCTGTGGGGCTTTTTTGGAAGAAAAATAAATGCATGCAAGCTCTCCAAGATAAAACACATATAAAGGTTTCAATAAAAATCCTATTTATAGGATAAAATTGCTAAACTTCCATGGTCCAGTCTTGAATTCTGCTTGCCTAGCAACAAATACAATATAAACCAAAAGCAACATTCCGTCTCCATCTGATGGTCTGAGAGCATCACAAGCCCAGGATGCAAAGGGACTGCTCAGGCTGTGAATGCAAGGAACAGTACATGTCTTTGGAAGTTGTTTTCCCTGCATCTGTCTATGTTTATTTTACTTCGCTGTGCATCTCATGAGCTGTGAGCCAAGTAATGGACTAATTGTAAGCATGTAGGGTATCTTCAAAGACTTGTCCTTTTCTGAAAAGAATTTGTTTTTCTTTTCTTCTCCTATTTCAGCACATCAGTAGCCAAGATGTGCTTAGTAAGTTTACATGCTGCAAGCCTTATGCCAAAGTTTTCTTTTCATGATTTATTGCAGGGGTGGAGCCCTGTTTTGTGATTTAAGGTGGTATTTGTCATGATATATAGAGCTGGAGAAAGCAGAACAGAAAGAAATATTCTGTAACAAGTAATGTGAGACAAATGTTCTTTGTAGACAATTAATCAACAGTGACTTACAAGAAGGTAGTTTGATTATTAAAGTCAACATCTTAACTGTTAATTTTCTCCTTTTGATGAGGGCAAAATTATTCGAGGCGAATGTTTTGTTTTCTTTTTTACACAGTTTTTTTTGTTTACTTTAATATGTTTATTGATGCATTATTCAATGGCATTTCTAGGTTGACCGCCAGTCCCAGTTTATCCAGGGCTACCGAGTCCTGTATCGCCAAACATCTGGGCTGCCTGCTCCAGCTGTGTGGCAGAACCTGGAGGTCAAAGTCCCCACCGAGCGCAGCGCCGTCCTCGTCAGCCTGAAAAAGGGGGTCACTTACGAAATTAAGGTTCGCCCTTATTTCAATGAATTCCAGGGAATGGACAGTGAATCCAAGTCTGCTCGTACCACAGAGGAAGGTGAGTGAAAGGGGCAGAAAAGCAACGGGCTTTCATTACTGGCACTGGAAGTGAAACGAAGAGTGGCCATTTTTGGTTATTCTGTGTATGCATGTGTTCATCTCTGTTTCCTCCATGTGATTTCTGTTTCTTCAATACCAAGGTGACATTAAAATTTGATATAATATTCAGCTTTGTGCTGCAAATATCCCTTGAGAAAGCACTGTACATTATTCTATCTCATAAGGTTCTACCTTCTAAGGTACAGGTGTCTTTTGGTCTTCCAAAAAGTGTGCACTGCAGCCCTTCTTTTGTAACCAGCACTGCTGCAGTAAAAGACTTTGGTCTGCACTTTGAAAATAAAATAAATGCAAGCTCTTGCAGAGGACTGTTTGATACCAAGCACATCTTTCTGAATGGGTAATAATGTAGATGAACAGTTGGCTGGGAAATGAGTAGTGAAGGACACGTATTTAGCCAGTCTGGAGAAACTCCAGTCTCAAGGGCACACCACAGTTTCTGTTAGCACAGTGTTCATGAAACTGCCCTGTTCAGTCCTGCAGAGGATTTCCCTGAGCACCTTTCGAGCCTCTCTGAAACAGGATTCAGGCAGAGTGAACAGTTTACACTACTGAAAAGCTTAAGCTTTTATATCTATAGCATGTAGCCTTGTATATAGTTGGGCCAAAGCATATGCACTCCAGGACTGCTGGATTTTGTTGAAAAGTAAAGGCAGTGGGATGAGATATAAGTAATTTAAATATTTGCTTTTAGAAACCTACCTTTCTACCTATGTACTGCAGTCTTTGCCTGGAGAATCTCTCCCATAAAAGTAGGATGTTTCTTACAGTGAGGGTTCATCTTCTCTCTGTGTCACTGAAATTTTTCTTATTTTTTTTTTGTAAACAAGAGAAAGAAATTCTGGTGAAGTTTTAAAATGTCCTTATGGTTTCAGTGGGTTTTGAGTGCACTCCTTCCTTCCTATTGAAAGTGCATCTTAATAATTTACAGTAGTCTCCTGAGGTTTAATTTAGTGCTGATTGCCAAGTACTCTTTAATCCTAGAACAGACTTGCTTATTACTCACTTTTCTCTTTGGTTTGTTATGATTATTACCCAACGTGTAAGTAAAACTGAAGATAACTTGGTTGCACTTCACACTTTATGGATGAGGAAATTCACTGTCCTGCAACATGTAGAAGAGTGTGCGGGAAGACATTGTTCAAGTCTGATTTGGAATTTGGGATTTTATGGTTCCCAGTTCTTTGTTCAAACTAGTAAGCCTAAATCAGTTAGTGAAGACAATGTTTGCAGCAGTGTGAACAAAGCTTTTTTTTAATAGAAAAAAGAAAATTTTAAAAAGCTTTCTACAGGTGAAATTGCTTTTCTGGAGTTAAAATGTAGGCTTTTGTCCTCTCACTAGCAGATTTTCTTCTTGTCCAATTTAAATTGATTTTTGGTGTTTATTTACTTCATCTAACTGTCTCTTGCTCAAGGTAAATTAAGAACTACTGAAAAAGAGACAAGGTCTTACACCTCCTGTCTATTTCTATAAAATACTTGAGGAATGACATTCTCTTTTATAAACCTTAGCTCCCAGCAGAGCCTGTCAGGTAATTTCTTACCTTAAAGGACACTTTGTTCATGTGGAATAGCTTTTCACACAGTGAAGATTTTAAAAAAATATTCATGCCTACAGAAATGTCTAACTCACAGCCTGGAATCTGCTTTGTAGATTAATATAACCTTCAAGGAGTCTGTTTACAAGTATCTCCTCTCAAAAAACATCAGCATGGAACCTGTAATATTATCACCAAACAAATGTCAGCTCCTGTAAAAAATTCTTCCTCTTCCTTGGGTGATAAAATTAGGTACTTCCATGAGAAAATTAAGACATTCAGTATATGTAGTTCTACAGATATTTCCTTTAGTTCCTCGTATTATCTTTGTAATTATATTGGTGTTCATGTATTTCAAAAATAGCATCAACTAAATGTTTCATGACAGTGGTTTGCTTCTCTTGCACTGAAGAAAGATGGCAGTCTATTTAAAGGTGCTGTGTCGCCTGTGATTCCATTTAGAAAATTAGCTTTTTTTAGACTTGACTTTTAAAAAATGTCAGCTATACTATTTTTAGGACATAATTTGGAGGAGTGATATGAGTGTTGGAAGTTTTCTGCGAGATCAAAGCAAATATCCCTGGTAAAGGCAAAATATGACCAAAAGGTAGTGGCAGCTTTCTGCTGGATTGGATTTTACATGCAATGTTACTTCTGAGGCCTACCTCTAAAAATCAATTTTGCTGCAGTTAGACTTTTCCTCTAGATCAGACATTTGTCACAGTTCAGTATCCATCCATCTCCTGCCTCTTTGGCCTTGTGAAGGTAACAAATGGAATTCTGTTTGGCTGCGTCTGGAAAAGATGAGCAGCGATTTGGGTTCTTTCATATCTGTAAGAAGAAGCTGAGCACTGGAATAATTGACCTGTCAAGAAGCAGGCAAGGTGTTCTCCACAAGCCAGCAGCAAGGGAAATGAGAAAACGGTTTTAAAAATGTTATTTTTCAATGTGATCTATTTAATAACTGCAGCAGTGTCAGATCAGTGGCTTAATTTATATCACGGTGCCAGCTTACAGAGTGATATTATCAGAGAGAGGAAGCTGAGCTGTTACATACATACATGTGTACACACATACAGTGGGAGATAAATCAAAGATTTTATTTTATAATTTTCACTATTTCTTTCATACTTTCTCTAGAGACAGATGATTTTTCTTCTTTTCAATTGCATCCACTGTTTTAAATCTCCTTTGGAATAACATTGTGGAGCAGTACTTATCCTGCCTCTTGTTTGTCACCAAAATATATGACAGTCAGGAAGGGAAGTCTCCTTAGCTTTTATCAGCTACTCTCTGTCAGTTTCTCCTCACCTTAGTGCAGCTCTTAAAATGATATTTTCACAGCTGCATTCATCAGCTGCAATTTTAATTTTGCTTCAAAGTTATCATATGTCCTCAAAAAACCCCCAGAAACCAAGACACGCTGGTAGAATATTAACTAGAATGTTCATGCAGTGTAAATGCAACGACAAATGAGTACAGTATGGGCTTTTTTAAATTTTAGAGTATAGTATTCATTTTACATTTCTTTTGCATTCACACTCCCCTCTTCCCCCAGGTATGCGTATATAAGACATTATATTTCTGAATGCCCTTTTTGTTTCAGTAATGAAAGTAAATATGTTTGAGCAAGTTGTTCCATTGTACTTAAAACCAAAAATTAGTTTTACAGTGCTAAGCTCTGCCATTTTTTATGCTTATTATTTTCACATAAAATATTCTAGTTAATATCACACACATACATTTATTCATGGTTTTGTTGTTACTGAATAACTTGAAGAATTTTTAAATGCTGATTTTTTTACTGTGTGGCAAATTATTTCACTTGCCATAAAATACACAATGCAGCTATTTACTTCACCAATTTTATGCTTTGCAAAATTGCAAGGAGTAGCCCAAAGCCACCTTTCCGTGCTTCACTCAGTCTGGCTAAGAGTCAAATTGTCCACAATACAGCTCCATTTCTCCCCTCCAGTTCACTGTTTCTCTGCATCAGGCAAGGTCACAAGGACTACCAAGCACTATTAGCTTTGCAGCTGAAGCAGCATCTGAAAATGTAGTTGTTGAAATTTGCAGCCTCCCAGGACTGTAATATGTGTTTCATTTTTCATCTAAAATATTTTTATTTCTGCTGTAATCTTGTATGGTTCCTTGTCCTCCCCTCTGAAACCCTAGTTTGAAGTCGTGTGATTCTTGCAGCAGAGCACTCCAGTTTTTCAGGGTTATCAGGGTAAAGATTTGAGCTCGGCTCCATGAGCCTCTGCCAGGTCAAGTGCTGAGGAGCTTCCGATGTGGGAACATAGCCAGTCTCAAAGAGGCCGTGGAGAACAATAGGAATATCTGAATTTTGACTCAGGATACTTGAGCACTTCTGATATCTGTAGCTGTGCTTATTTGTGTTAAACCTGCCAGACTTTCATACAGAGATGCCAGGGGCTCTTGGCTTTTCTCAGAAGCATGGTCCAAGGATGGGCATGGACTCAGGGATATCTGTGAAAGATAAGACTATAGTTCTGTTGCCGTAAAGTTCAGCAGTGAGGGAGTCACTCTGACCAGGGGGCTGGAGTCAGGGAGCCTTGACACATGATGTGAGATGTCCAAACCGAGGTTGTTAATCTAGATTTGGGGCAGGAGAGTGATAAATATTTTAGGTTCTGGTGTCATGTCTACCGTAAGTTTTCAAAATCAGCTTTCATATTTCATATGAAATGTTTTAAGTTCAGATTAAAAGCAATGAAAAATATGGGGAAGACAAATTCCATAAGTGGTTACTAAACACAAAGACACCTCCTTAGAATAGAAGGTGTCTAAGCAACAGGCTTCTGTGAACTGGGATATTGTCCTGGAGAGGTATCACTCTATGCTTGCTTTATTAGTTCACACTTTCCTGGCCTCTTTCTATTAGTTTTGTTGAAGACTGGGTAGATGGACTGGGAGAGATGGAATCAGTAGATTCCAGGACCGGTTCCAAGCAGCTGCTATCAATCAGCTTTTCCCCCCAGGGACTATGCCTTAATATAATACAGTCGACCTCGGTGGCTTGGCTTGCCACTGTGGTGGAGTTTGAACACTTGCCTGGGAGCAAGGGAAGGACGAGGAGGGGCTGCAAGAAGTTTAGGTGGCTGAGCAGAGCCATATTGACAGTCCTCTGCCATGGCAACCACAGCCATGGTGGGAGAGCCCCATATGGAGATGCAGCACATGATCACAGAGGGGACTCTTCCGTAGTGGAGCTCTTGCACCACTTCCCAAGCAGCGTGTCCTGGGCCAACAGAAGCACCCTGCTGCTGGCGTAGCTGCAAGAGGGGCTTTGCCAGCAGAGCTCTGGTCACTAATAACTATGATTTTTTTTTTTTTTTCACAAAAAAAATGTTTCTAGACAACTAGCAGGGCTGGCAAGCAGTAGTCTTGTAGAATTGGCCGTGCTGTGCAGTGACCAGCCAAACAGCTGTGAGTGGTTGAACTGAACAGGTTGAACTGAAGAGAAAGCAATTTGCCTAGGGGAAAAAAAGGACATAAGTGTATAGCTGACCTAACTTAGCACCTGCCCTATTCACTGGTATTTGATGTAAAGCCATGAACATTTTAACCCCTTTCCATTTCGGAGTTGCAAGTTGTATGTTCTATGATATTGTCTTCCTGGAGAACAAATAGAAAGCAAAAAAGGATCATTAAATGTTTGCTGCTCACATCATTATTAGACCATGTAGAAATAGAGAAACCAAAACAGTCTTCAGGCCAGGTGAAGCAGCCTCACATGTGACTTAATTGATATATCCATAGTTATCCATGCATATTATGGAAAACAAAGGCAAGCATGAGAACGATTCCAGTGCAAACTTAAGAAATGCCAAATATAAATAAATGAGGAGTGATTTGTATTGATTCTTCATTGCCACAAATTCCACATTGTCATTCAGCCCTATGCTTCTCTCCAGAAGGGCATTTTTCAACACTGTCAGTGCCTGACAAAAAGTGCATCCCTAGGCCTAGAGGGAGTGTGAGTTTTCTGTACTGTCTGCTTGCTCTTGCACTGCTTCAGCAAAATCCACCCCCTAGCAAATGGATTAATGCCTTGCTTCTGTTTGCTCTCTCTCCTCGGTGTAGCTCCAAGTGCCCCTCCTCAGTCTGTCACTGTCCTGACAGTTGGAAACCACAACAGCACGAGCATCAGCATCTCCTGGGATCCTCCCCCTCCAGACCACCAAAATGGAGTCATCCAGGAGTACAAGGTACACACGGTGTCTGACGGGAGGGTTGTGTGTTTAGGGAAACAGCCTGCTTGAATTACAGAACAATAGCACTGTTTATGGATTTCAATTCTGACAGCATTTACAGCTGCCCATATGATTATATGGAGAAAGAGGACTGACTGCTTATGGATTTCTTTATTATTTTTTTTTTAAGCAGTACTACTGTTATATTAAAAAACAAAAATACCATGAGCTTGATATGAGAGCTGTAATTTCTAGGCAGTTTACAGTTCTTTTCTTTCTAGCTTTTCCCTGCTGTGGAACAAAAAGCAGAGGGTTGGTTTTTTTTTAAGGGGCTTCTGCACTCTAAAGACAGGCAGTGAAGTCCCTGTCTTGGAGTACCTTCAATCTGGCAGCAAAGCTGGCAGGAAAGTTCCTTCTTATTTCCCCTGCAAAAATGCTAGTCTTAACACTTCAAGGTCAAAGTCAAGCACTGTGGCTTTGGGAGAATACAAGGCTTCTTCCAAGTGCTATCTCTGTCAAGCATCACAAAGTGCCAGATTGTTTGCTCTGAAAAACAGGTTGAACACAACTAGTATATCCAAAGTTTATTACATGAGAGTTGCTTGCACTAGTTGTATTTTCCTCCTCTTTGTTGCTATGATGGCTCAAAGTATCCATTCCTCATATATTAAATGTTGTTGTAGTCCGTAATTCCATACTAAGATCACTTTTGCACAAGTATATTTTCACAACATGGAAAAAAAGCACTTTGTTATTCGGGTGGAGAAAATGGTTGGTTCAGCATTGTCACAGGTTCAGCATTGTCACAGCATGGAGCATAGTTTGGTAAATTAACCTTGCTGTGGCTGGCCTAATACACCAAGTGTGAAATGTTTAATTGAAATGGAGCAGGGCAGCTCTCTTGACAGTCCCACAAAAGGTGGAAGTGGCAGCTGCAGCTTATTTCACACAAAAAGTTATTTTTTTTTTCCCCTGCTGTATCTTTAGGGAACACAGCATGAAGAAGAGAGAAAGTGCTTGGTTTCTAAATCAGCTAATGGTTCAACCTCATCCGTCTTTTCTCTTGGTCAAAGGGATGCAGCAAATGCTCACAATATTTATGTTTAGCATAGCACTTCTTTTGTTTTGCTTTTAGTCAATATCAAGATTTATTAATCCCAGCATTTTATTGATCTAATTTTCATATCAATTAATAATTATCCTTTGGTTTAATTAATCTTGATCCTGACTCCGGTATAAGTCAATATAAACCATCCAGGGCTTATAGGCAAACGAGTAAAGCACACTCCTAAACCACAAAACATGTAGATTTGAAACAAAGTGGGCTGATGGCTAATAAAAGCTGTGTTCCAGGTGAGTGCTCAGGCCTCTGGGCTGTGTATAAAACCAGCTGGAGTCACTACCTATTACAGCCCTCCTGTGTTAGATTAGGTGGCTGCCTGAGTAGTGAACTGGCTGCAGTGAATGGCGCAGAGAGTCTAATATTTCCTTGAGTATAAAATCATTGCTGACGTTCCTCAGTGCATTTTCTGACAAACTGAGAGTAGATCTGTTGATTCCACTTTAGCATCAGAATGCCTGTAAATTTATTAATTGATTGCTTTTAATTGGGGGCACCTCATAGTTGCTGTAACCTAAGACCAGGACAGAGAAGGAATGAATGCAGTAGTTTCTCACCCTAATGCATTCTGGCTGGCAGATAAGAAGATCTCCTTGGGTTTGGGAAAACTAGAGATTTCATTTCCTCTTCAAAACTTTCTCAGCATTTCACAGAAAAAAAAAATAAATAAGGTGTGATAAAACACTGAGCAGGGTCAAAAGTAAGTGTAAAGATATTATTGCTGTTGCTTAGAAGCATTAGTTTGTCACTGATAGTGGTTCCACCAAAAGTGCTTTCTTCTGCATTTATTTTTATGTGAGTGTAGATGTGATATATTTATGCACTGATTTTCCTGAGTAGTAGTAAATGCTTTCTTTATTATACAGAAGCAGTATTTGCCGATAACATTAACGCAAGAAACATGCCTAGAAGTTAGTTTTGAAACCTCTTTGGAGAAGCCTATAAAAAAATACAAGAGGGAGACAACACTCTGAACTCATAGACTGTTCTCATCACAAAATGCCAGTTGTGATTATAGGGCAGATTTTCTGTTTAATTAGATAAATATTGAATGAGAAACTGATATCTGGATTGCTAAACAATGTAAATAATCACAACAGCAGCGGTAAATGTGAGTCTGTACTTATTCCATTTCAGAAATTTCAAATATTCCTCTTGTGCTGTGAAAGGAAGTTGAAAAGAATTTTGAAAATTGTTCATTCTTTAGTGCTTTAAGAAGTGTTTCAACCTGTGCTCATATTATTTGGTATCCTTTTGCTATTCAGCAGGAAATTTAGAAGGAAAAATTTGGAAGGTTTTTTAATAAAAGGTTTGATGAACAAGATTTTGATTAATGTATAACACCTCTTTTCCACTTGGATGATCTGGTCTGTGCTTCTAAATGTAAGCACAGAATTTGCACTCCATGGAGAGCCAGAGTCCAGAGAGGTATTTGCAAGCAGTCTTTGCAGCTGGCTTCGTCCTGTGCTAATCTGGGATAGGTGCTGTGCTAAATCATCCCAATTTCAGCTATTCCTGGGCAGTAAAATTGTTGAGAAGTGCCAAATAAGTGATTGCCATGAAGTACCTTGATATGTCATATCTATGCGCGATTGTGTGAGTGTGAAGGATTTCATCTCTTTTAACACATCAACTTTTGTCCCAGATCTGGTGCCTAGGTAATGAGACTCGATTTCATATCAACAAAACAGTAGATGCAGCCATTCGGTCTGTAGTAATAGGTGGCCTATATCCAGGTATCCAGTACCGCGTGGAAGTTGCTGCAAGCACCAGTGCAGGTGTGGGAGTGAGAAGTGACCCACAACCCATAATAATTGGTAAGTGATTGTCTGTTCTGTTGTTTTGTTTTGCCTTTTTTCTTTACTTTCTCTCAGAAATGCTTTCATACATCACTTCTGGAAGCATAAAAACCCATGGAGCAAAAGACGAGATTTGCCTAGAGCTGTTTAGTTAGCTTTTACGTCCCACTGCCTGATGATGTTTTGTCTTCTCTTCCTGCAGAGTTCTTGCAGACAACGAAGGGAAGTATGTTCCCAAGACATTTCAGAAAATGCAGATTGTGTAGTGAAAATGATTTAATGTTTCGGGGGTTTTTTTTCAAATTAATTTACGACTTCTGCATGTTGGCAGCTTTGTGGAACAAACAGCCCCAGGTCCCTTTTCCTTCTGTTAAGATGACCGCAATATTGCCTTACTCATTCCACTGCTGCCTAAGGCACTATTTACCATTGTTTTCTGAATGTCTGAAGTCAGTGTTTCTCAGGTGTCCCAAGCAGACAAGCCTCCTCTGTCAAACAAAAAGCGGTCTCTAGACCAAATGGAGAGCAAAGGTAGCATTATCATCCCAGCCTTTGAAATAGTTGTTTCTTCATAGTGGTCTCCACACAGAATTAATTTCCTGACCTGAGGGTAATACAGATTTTGTTTCTTCTGAAATTTTTCCTCAGTATGAAATATAAAGGCAGGAAAAATAGAGAAAAGTAGGAGAAGTAACTATGTTTAGCAAACCTGAAACGAGCTGTGCAAAGCAGCACCTCTTTTGAGTGCAGAATACAGGAATTTTGTTGCCTTCACCTGTATGATCTAATTTAGGTATTACTTATATGGACTTTTGTTTGTGGGACTTCTGTTGTAACTAAATATTTTCTTTCTAGACAATGTTGTCAATACACTGTCCCAAACATGGACTAGTCTATTATGTATAGACTCTTAGAAAATGCTGTCCCGTAAGCATTACTTTAATGATATTCAGGTTCCCCCATTCATCAAAGCAGAAGCCAGGATACTTCAGCTTTGAGGTCTCACTGGAGACAGAAATAAAAGCATGGAATTGAAGGTAGCACTTGATTTAGAAAAGGCAGACACAAAAGAGACAAAGAGAAGAGGGGAAAAAAAATTTCAAGTAGTAAAAGCAAGAAATTGACTTCCAAAAATGCAAGAAACCCAGGGCCCCTTTTCCTTATTTCAATAAGGGGTCCATCTAGGTAGGCACGAAATAGACTGCACTTAGTCCAGCAAAGCACAATAAGTGTGTTGCATTTTAAGTACGTGAGTAGCCTTGTGTCACTTAATGTGTTGTGAGTTGTACTTGCACCAAAGGTCTTTGCTGGATGATTCCCAGAGTTCTTAGTGATACCTAGTTGTTCCTTAAACGATCCCAGAAGGTCTGCTTTTGTCTGCTGACATCTTTGCACATTTGAGAGTCATTTGCATGAAAAGTAAAGGATAGTAGTTTTTGTTTGTGTTACATTTCTGTTCTCATTTCTGTTTCCCTTTTGGGAGCCTGGAGCTGGACGTGTTTATTACATATATAGTCTGTATCTCCCTTTTGTTTAGGTCCTATTTTATTATTGATTATGAATTGCTGGCAGTTATTTCTCAGACTAAAAACTTGCTTGATAAATGTAACAATGTTTAAGTGACAGCATTTCTGGAAAGCTTGAGTTGGTGCCATTCAATGTTTTAATGGGAATCAAAATCATAAAATATGGAAGTTATTGTTTTAAGTAAATCTAAAAAAAACCCTAATTACATGGATTTAAAATGAGCTAATGAATAAACCTCAAAACATCATAATGAATGGGAAAACATTATTGAGTTACTATATTATAATAGAGTTCTATATGGTCTGGTGCTTTAGCTATACCATTTAACAACTTCAAAACACAATGAACAGCTCCAGAAATGCTGAATTATGGAGAGAAAACTTACTTCAGTGGTGCAGAAGAGTTAAGCTGTGTTTCTGAGCAGTAAAACCTTAATAGTAATGAGATACACAGTACAGTGTATAAAAAGAAAGATGTTACTTTTTAAGTACAGGATTCAGTCTTCTAAAAAGTTGGTTTGGGTTTTTTTTTCTGAAAATAACTGTTTTTCATGGTGGATAATCAACTACTGGCCTCTTGAATAATTTTAGATAACAGACCTGTGACAATCCAGAAAGTAAAAACAGGAAAATAGGGAGCAGTAGAACGTATATTATTCCTTTACTTAGAAATTGTCTCACTGTTAAAGGTATCTTGTGCCCATACTTGAAGCAGGATGTTGAAAAATTTTATGGAAGACTCAAAGAGAATCAAGAATAAAACTTTTATGATCACTAATGATACGCTAAAAAACATTCCCTTGGAAAACTAGAAATAAAATTGGAGATAAGGGCAATGCTGGTTAATGCTATAGCTATTATTTCTCTTCATCAGTTGGCCTGCTCCCTCTTACATTCCATCATTGGCATAATAATATGAGGAACAGCTGCAAACTTTCACAGTAATAGGTACAATCGAATCTGATGTGTCTAATTAATTTTTGGTCCAACAAATTAGTTTTGTTCTTCATTACTCTCCAATGGGAGGAAGACATTATATTTCATTATGTTTTTGTCTTCAGGAACAATGGAGCGTTACAGGTCGCACACTTCCCTTGTCTATGTTCTAATTAGTTGAACTGACAGCATTGTTACAGAACCACCTGCAGTATATGAAATAGTACACTGCTACCTTAGATGACATAATTATTACTTCTGCTTAAATATTATATAAAGAAGTACAAGACTAATGCTGTTTGTTCCCCCAACCTCCAGCAATTATATTAATTTTATCAAAAGTCAGTGGGTAACATTCATCTATCTCAGTTTATTTTTCCATCATCAAATTCACAAAGCATATGTTATTTTGACATCTAAATGAATTATTACTTTTGCAGTTGTAATTGCTAGGCACAGAAGGGTAAGAGCAAACAGCCAGACTGCAAACTTTAGAAGGTAATTTGGAGACAGATTGTATCTTCCCCTAGAAGAGAGGCAGAGCATACCACTGAAACCTCTCCCCAGGTTCTTTGCAGCTTGCTCCCACATCTTGCATTTTCAAACGACTGTTTTCTGGTCCTAAGAGAAGACAGGATCATCAGATGTTTTTGGAGGCTTTAGTGAGAAGAACTCATTCTTGAGTCCAGGAGCATCCAGTCCCAAAGCTGGTGTCTCCAGAGCACTTCCCTGCCTGCTCTTCTCCTTGGTAGCATGGCTGTGTCTGAAGCAGTGCCAAGACTACCTGTTTCCTCACTGTCCCACTGCTTCGGCCTCTTCTCCAAAGGGCACAGAAATTAACTGCAAGTTAATGGTAATTAGAGCAACTCCAACTCCCATGCTGATTTCTACTAGAAAATCGATTTTGTGTCTGGAAAGGCATGCCATAGAGAGCCCCTTTCTATTAGTTTTACTGTCAGCACTTCCTCTTTCAGCACTGGGGTGCACGTGTGGATTGGCTCCAGGGGCAGAAGAAACATGGAAAATCAGAAAATGCAGCCACTGCTCCCTCCTTTCTTCCCTTGCCACAGCTGCTCACTCAGTTTCATTCTCACGTCCTGCATCAGGCCTGGAAGCCACTGGGCCTTTGGCAGTGGCAAGACAAAAGATGCAAGTATGGGAAAGGACAGCTGCAGCTCCCAGACCCTGATGTTAGTAAAGCTTCCCAGCATGGCCGGTGTAGACTGGTGCCTGACACCAGTACTGTGTAGTGCCTTTGTGTACGTTAGCAGGCACAGTCTGGCAGTATCTTTCTGTGGGACCTATTCTGCTCGCAGGAAGCCTGGTTTTTGTTTCTTGCCCAGAACGACTGAAAGCAAGCCAAGCACTAGCACAGCTTCCACAGTCTGATTGCAAAAGCAGACAGTCATCAGTGTGAAATACTGGCGTGGTGCTGAAAGAGAGGAAGCCTAATAAACTCACTGGGGTCATCAGCAGCGTGATAGCAATGGCACTGCATTTCTTCCTGATTAACTCAGCCCAGCTCTGGACACCACTGAGGGCCTGAAGCTGCACCTTGGCAGGGGCAGTGCTGGGCAGAGCCAGTCCCAGAGGGACCTTCTGCACAGGATCCCCTTTTACAAAACATGGCTGGTGTGAACTCGGGGTCACCTGCAAAGAGGTGTCTGTGGAAACGGGAGTGGAAGTGCCTGACCTCTCGGATCTGCTTTACCAGAGACCCTGAGTGCTGGCTTTGGGCTGAAGCCAGTGAGCTGGTCTTTTGGAAGAAGTAAATCCAACCACTGCTGAACTATAGGAAAGGAGTATGTCCATTTTCACAGCATGGCATAATGATACAATACTTTTAATAATTTCCTCTGAGTGACCATTTCAGTGTTTTACTGCAGTGTTCAACTACTTTTATGTGTGTGATAAGACTCTTATAATTGAGAATCATAGTGTTTGCATCTTGTTTGTCTCAGTGGAGTAGCTGCTCTTGCAGCTCTTCAGCGTGCATACAGGCATGTGGTAATATTGCATAAACATTTCAATGATTGAGCTATATAAATGCTTTTACCAGAAGTGATGGATAATCTTTCACGAATTCCAAAACTGCAGATGTGGGCAGTTTATAGAAAATATACACAGAATCAAATTTTGGGGTTTTTTTTAGAAAAATATGTTCTGCATTTCCTAATTTTAAAACTAAACTATTTTTGACAATTTGAAAGTGCTGGCCCTAGAACTGGATGCTTTAGCATTTCCTGGATTTCCATTCGGATTTTTATGAGCATTTGTTTTCAAGCCAAATGCCAAGCTTTTTCTTTTAGACGGGAGCCCTTTTAGAGAAAGAAAGGCAAAAAAATGATGAGAGCATCTACTGGAATTTGCAGTTTTCTACTGTAATATACAATTTAAGATCCTATATAGTGATTTTTTTGATGCATGTCACTTTAATTGGTATTCCAAGTAATAATTATTTCTTGGAGGTTGATGTTAAGAATTTGTCATGCATATTCTAGGTGAAAAAAAAATCATCTGTTGCTGTGATTGTTTAGTGCTTACAGTTAACTCTGCAATTTTCTGCTTTGTGTCAAAGATGGTACACTTAGAATTTGTATGAACCGTTTCCCCTTGAAATAATTGCTGAAAAATGCATCTTTGCCCCAGTGGAAAGTGCATTTATTTTATTGTTTATTTCAAATTTGGAAACTAGCATTCAGGGAAAACAAGTGGGTTAAGTAAGAATTTTTGGCCTTCTTTTGATGTTGTAGCATATTTTGTATTTGGATTACTCATTTGGAAAAAGATATTTATTGATTGCTTGATTTATTTTTTGATTATTTTCCTGCGATCCATTTTTTCATGATTGTATACCGTCGATAATTATGGAAAATAAATTAACAAATATGTATATTGTTATAAAAAAGTTCTGGATTGACATCTGTTAGATTATTTGGGGGTGTGCTATAGGTCTATCTTTGCAAATATATATCTGCAAAATGTCTATGGATTTGCTCTCTAGAGACACTGAGATTCTGGTGTGCATTGCTACTTCTGATAAAGTTCTTCTACTGTGGGTAATTCTTTTGAGATCCGTTACTATTTTTTACAAAATTTTAATTTGTAGTACTAGTTCCTCTGTGTGTTACAGAATCCAGAATAAATGCATTCTGTTCGATTTCTCTCATGCAGGAGGTCGTAATGAAGTCGTCATCACCGAAAATAACAACAGCATAACTGAGCAAATCACTGATGTGGTCAAGCAGCCTGCCTTTATAGCTGGCATTGGTGGTGCATGTTGGGTCATCCTCATGGGTTTCAGCATCTGGCTGTACTGGCGAAGAAAGAAGAGGAAGGGGCTCAGCAATTATGCTGGTAAGAGCAGTGACTTTATTGCCATCTCACCAGGTGCTATCATGAAAAGAACAGGGGCTACTAAACCTACCTAAAAACCAGGCTGAACTTACAGCAAAAGTGTCATGGGTGACTTCTGTATGCTTGTTGTAAATGTATGCTGTGAAATTGCTGGTGTATGAGAAGCTTTAAATGCATTGCTCGGTACCACATTTCATCATTATCATAAGGCAGTATTTTTACATCTCCAGCACATCTAGCATTATAAAAAGTACAAAGACAATTAACTGTTCCTCTTGCCCCTTGCTCAGAAGGCACTCTGTTGGCAGTGCAGCATTATTTACATGTTCAAATATGAGTTAGGCTAGACCCTTAGGAAGTTAAAGAGTATTTGTCTTCTCCTTCATTCCTGTGCATTTCCATGTCTCTGGAGCCATGTGCATGGCAAATAAACGAAGGTACTTTATCAGTGACTTCATACCTGTAGCTGGAAGAGAAGAATGATGAATTAGACAGAGAAGTGTGATCAAAATTTACTTAAGGCAGAAGCCATAAATAATTTTGTCTTGGAGGTAAAACATCTTGGAATGTTCTCTTTCATTAAATGTTTGCTCCAGTTATAAATTAGTTTTTGAAAACTACGTTTGGAAAATTAAATACACTTGGCAAGTGAAAATATTTTCATCTTTCCCCAACCTGTTTGTTTTGTGTATCATTATGTTTTCAGCATTCTTACGAATTTTTGGGAAGTCAGGTGAACTGTCATAAAATGGTTTGCTCTGAAGCCTAATTTAACACACAAAATACACCAATTCTTCAAATATTGCAGTAGGTTCTCTTGTAGTTCTTATTAACACTTACCAAGAGAAAACATTTGCACAGTTGAGGACACATATTTAATGTTGACATTATATCACACTAAAGTTGCACAAGTGCTATTTACAAGTTATCAAATGCAAAACCAAGGACTCAGGTTCCCTAAATGGCTGAGCAACAACTTGCCAAAAACCCACAATCAGTCACAGCCAAAATGTCCTCAGTTCAGTTTAGCCATTGTCAGAGTCCTCAGGGTCATGATTGGGCTCATTAAACCAGCAGGAAAATACGTTATCCTTCCTGCTGGATTTGTTTCATACTGGCTTAGTGAAAGGACAAGAAGACATCAGACGAGCAGTGGAAAGAGAGAAAGGAGAGGCCGGTGGCTTTTGGACCTTCTTGGTTTTTGTGGAACCTCACTTTGTGTCACCACATGAACTCTGTCATTCATGGGTTGTGCTCTGTTCCAAGGTGGCTTTTTTCTCTCCTTTAATGGCAGTTTTACTCTCTGAGAGGCAGGGTGGTGTTAATTGAGAACTTAATATATATCTCACACACTTATACATGTCCTTGTATGAAATATCATTCTAGATCCCAAGATTTCTTATCCTAGAGACAGTTGTGCTGTTATTCCTTTTAGGAAATTGTGCTACCTAACTCTGTGGACACAAACTGAGATTAGATTTTTCTTAAAAAGGAGAATTATTAATCCTGTATGTGAGCTGGCATATCGGGGCGAGGGAGAATTGAGAGCAGTCTTCTATAACTTGAAAAGCATAGCTGATAATAATTGTAAACAGCGTGTCTCATGCAACTCATTCCTTCTCATGGCATTTGCTGCATCTAAGTGTGATGTGAACATTGATTGCATCATGAAATTGTGTATGCTTTCAGCAAGGAAAGTAGATAACAGATCATGCTTCAAAGTACATCCTAATGTTTACAACTTGGAGAACAGCATGTCCGCACAGAGAGTCTTCAAATGTGACTGTCAAAATTCACTGCTCATCTTTCCAACCATCATTTCTCATTGGCTGCTGGCTGGTTGCTGCTTTAAGCTCAGCTGTTTTGTCCTGCTTATGATATTCAACCCCAACTGAGTAATTTCCAGAGGAAACCCGTGCCCTGCAATTAGCGCTTTTTGTCAGGGTGTGTAACTCACAATGTGTTTGCTTTCTTGTTTTGCAGTTCAGTCCTTCACCTTCACCCCTGCAGGTACTGTCCATTAGTCTGTCTCTTACCTCACCAACACATCTTTGCAAGCATTAGCTATCGAAGTGTTTATGAACATGTGAGATATGCAGAATCAAGCCCAAGTACAAAGAGAAATACTCTGGCTGCCTATCTGTGATAAAAATGTAGCATTAATTCTCCTTCTGATTCCAGGGAACAGTAAAATCTACCACCATTAATGTCTCTGTCACTGTAATTCTGCATACTTACTCATCTAACTCTCTGAAATACAGTTTTGAAAGTAATTTGCAGGACCAGATGCTTGAACTAACTTAGCATAAACAAGCATTATTCATACATAACTGAATTTTGATTTTAAAGCTCAAACAGTTTAGCAGATCTAAGAGGAGAAGTGGAACTTTCTTCTGCTTTAGCTCGTAATTAAGTATATGTTTGCCTTACTGTGAGGTGTTCAGACCTTCAAACAATCTAGTCACTAACTGGTGCATTCATTGCCTTTATAGGGTTTTTGAAATCAAAACATTTGGGTTTTTTTCTTACTACCCAGCTCAGAGCTGGTACCCTATTTTTCTTATCCCTAACAAAGATACCATACGGTAGACTTTTATCATAAGCATGATTAAAGAGATGTGAAGGATAAACGAAGTGTGGCTGAAACAGCAGGTTGCAAACAGCTTCTTCAACATATGGATAGCCAGGAAAAATAGAGTATACAACTAATAGTAGTAATTAATACAAACAATTAGCTTCTGCTCTCATACTTATGCTCGAGATTTAGAAGCTCAAAAATAATTGTACCTCAGTGTTACAGTGTAAAAGGCTGATAAATCTCAGCATTTTCCAGCAGAAGCCTGTCAAGTTTTTTGGGTGTAGTTTGGCCCCCAGTTGCCTTTACCAGAGCTGTCTCCTCATGCTCAGTAGCTGCTCTCTCACTCTTGCTTGTCTTCAGCCACAGCTTCTGTGTTCAGCTTAGCAGGAAAGAGCAGGTGACCAAAGGTGGTGGTGTGTGCCCCAGGAGCCCATGACATTCTGAGGGAGAAATATCCTTGTGGAGAAGCTCCGGGGGCTCAGGATTGCTCCCCGAGCTTCCAGGCAGGTTCCATCATGTTACTGTAAGCTATGGCACAATACATCACACCCTAAACACTTTACTGCCTTTTCTTTGAGGCAAAACATAGGATTTTTTCCAAATTTAAATAATACATCCTTGCATTTGGTTCCTATGACTATGCCACTGGCAGCTGCCTTGAACTGTGGTGCGTTTTCACCATTGGGTTTGTAGCATGCGTTGGCATGACATGGGGTTGGGCTGGAGCCACGGGGTCAGAGCATGATGTAGTGCTGTTGATCCACATGTGCTGGGCAACTGGGATGTATCAGAGGTACTGCCAAAAACATTCTTTTTTAAAAGCAGTTTTGACATCTTGTGGGCTTTGCAGAACTATTCTATTTCCTGGCTTATAATAACTGTTGGAGGAATTGAGAACCTAAGTCGTCCAGTAGTCATGTCCAAAAAATTTTTTTTAATTTAAAAAAAGGTTTTCCTTATGACAGAAGATAGTGCATGTTTCTTATCTTTAGACCTAGATTTCCATAAGAAACTTTGTTAATTCTCTAATATTTGAATTTTCCCTTGATAATATCATTTAGAAAGACATACCAATGCTTGTGGAGTTTTGACACTCACAACTGTATGTTGTTCCCTCAGAGTTATGTTTCATAAACACTTTGGGTTTAGATACAATTATTTAGACAGTGGTATGTAGCTTGTAGAATCTCCTCAGAGACAGCTGTCAGTGAATTTTTACTAAAGATGAATTTATCCTAATAGACTCAGATTTTAGAAGATGCGCACTTTTTGTTCAGACATCTGCGTTAAATTCTTCCTTCAGACAGTTGCAGAACATACAGATTTAACTGTGTGGTAGAGAATCAAATCTATTAGTGGAACAACCTTATTCTTACTTTATTTCACACACAGAAAAAAATCCCCTGTTATTTCTGATGTGAATATTTTTTTGCTTTATTTTTCTTCATCTGTATTTGCCCAAGTGTAGAATGTAGAACACTAAAAATAGTTGTTTAAAAGTCCTAACCTTGCAGTTTTATAATTACTTGCTAAAAATGTTCTTTCAGGCCATTTTCAGATTGTGGGCCATTCACTAGGACCATTTGTTGTTTGTATTCCATTATTAGGGTCCTAAGATGTACAATTTCTGCTTTGTGGCTAAACCACTGTAACGCGTGGGAGAAGAGCAAACAGCAAATGTCAGGCAGCTTGTAAAGATTTGTGTCAGGGAAGAATAACTGATTGAGCTAAATACTTTTAGCTTTCTGTCTTTGTGAACATTTTCATAAGCACTGATCAATGGCTCAGGTGGTCACAAATAAAGTGACATTGATAATCATAGCTAAATCTTTTTATTTTATTTATTTTCAGTTGAACTGACTCCAGTAGTTACTGAGCCACAATTCTGCACATCACTGTTCTTCCACTTCCCTTTCCACCATGACTCACCAGGCCTTGATTCTCAGTAATTTTAGTGCTACAAAACTTAAAATTTATTTAATATGTTTGTTAGATTACTACTGGTAAGCAGTAGTGTCATCATCTGCAGCTGTACAAGGACTATGCATTTTTGTGACTGTGACATACTCTCAGCAAAACCAAATTTGGCACAGAGACTCTGAACACAACTGTTGCCCCGTTTCAGCCATCTCTCCTGTAATATAAACGATGGATTGGTCTTACTTTTGTGAGTTTGTGTGAAAGCTAAAGTACTGCTGCACTGGGATTTGTTTTTTTTGTATTTTTATGGTGACCCTTTACTCAGATTGCCTGGATATAAACATGCACTATGGGCTTCCATGTGATACAAAGACACGTGGCACAAAAGAGATATCTGACCACTTTTTGTATAACAGATCGATTGTTTCAATACTGTATTACAGTAACAGAACAGAATTGGTATATTTTATGTCGGAGGTTGCAATTCTTTTTTCAGATTTCTGTGAAAGGGCATGGAATCCATTTGTAGGAAAAAAAAAGAAATTTCATTTATCTGCTTATCTTTCCTGTGCCCTCTAACTTGTTGTGCCAGTATCCACTCACCAAAATATTCACGTGTTTTCAAGTGCCTAGGCCATCAGTCATGCAAAAAAAGTAAATATGTATGTTAACTTTATGAGTAGGTAAGCTTATTTAATGAACAGTGCTCCTTGGGATTAAAGATTTTATGAAACTCAGTAAATAGAAAACAAATTAAAAATAGAGAATCATGGAACAGTACACATTTTATGTGCAACTCCTGAAACTGTTAAATGAGGATAAACTGTATGACAGAATCATCCAAAGGTAGACAGAAGATTTGATGGAATTTTTATGTGCTGATTATCTGCTCTGAGTTAATGCTTATTAAAAGAGGATTAATCTACATTCATATTTGAGGAACAGCTTATCAGTAAAAGGAATGAGACTTGGCTGGCAACATTAAAGTTTTCATTTGCAGTAGGAAAATGTGGCCTACTAGAGATAGGCGTACAGAAAGCTTTCTAAAGCTTTCTAAAGCTTCCTTGCCTCGGAATGTCAACTTACTATACATTCATATTTTTCCAGTTCTAGCAGGCATGAAGATTAAGTTTAACCTTGTCAGATAATATTAGTAAATGGTTTTGGTACCTCCTTATATATTTAATAAAAAGCATGTGAAAAGCTCCTTAACATTTGCTGTTTTTCATACAAATATATACAGTATGGTTTCCTGAAATATTTATACATTTAAAATGCACTTTGGATTATATTTCTGCATTTTTACAGTCCTTGAAGTATAAGCTGGTGGGGATTCCTTCAAAATCTCTCTATGCAGGGGTTATTTTTTCATCTTCTTTTGAAAACCAATCTCATCCCTGCAGGTCTTCAGCCTTTCTAAGAACATGTATCAGATGCAAAGACTGCTGAAAGAGCTTTTTTGCTTCCTTGGTGATAAAAAGCAAGGGAGATGGGTGGGTCAGTGATAGGGACATCCTTCCCTTCCTCCTCTTACATTGCCCCTTGAAATTGCTCCGCTGCTTTTTGAAGTGGAGACAGGATGAATAAAGCCAGCTGTCTGTGTGTTTTATTTTTACAGTGACATCTACAAGCCTGCATTGCATTAAGTATGCTCCTATTCAGGCGTTTAGACTTGTTTTGTAATTGCAGAAATCAAACTGCAGGCAAAAATGCTGACAAAATGTATGGCAGGAATGATAAACATAGTGCTTGTGTTGGCAGCCTGACCATATCTTCTGTTGTTAGCTGTCTTGCCTTTCACAACATTGATGCTGAAAGAAAGGCACCTTCTCTATCCAGCCTCAGGTAGTCCATTTATGGATGGCATCAGGAATTTGGGGGGTTTTTGTAGCATCCCAGTGACATGGCCACACTTCAAGAGGAATTTTGGAAAGCTTAGTTGATATTCCAAAGCCTTTTCCACCAAGCATTAAATAAATAAAATGCTTTCTGGTTTATTTTCTCATTAAGGTTATACCCATGCATACATTGGTGTACAGGGTAAAGGGTAAACAAAAAAACCTGTTTTCCTTCCTAGCTCCACACACATCACATAAACCAGACTCAGTATTCCCTAGGAAAAACCATGTCACTGCAAGCTGAACCTTTCTTTTAAAGATGATGCTTATATTGGGAGGGTATAAGATTATTTAACACAGGAAAAATTAAAAAAAAACAAAAACAAAAAAACAGGAAACAGCTCCTACCACCAGGACACATGGAAGAAAAAGGAGCAAATTCTGTGATCCTGTTTTTTTTCTCAGCAATATCCTATGCCACAGCCAACCTGCAGCAATTATGGCTCTAGCAAACAGGTTTCTGTGTCATGTCTTCTTGGTACAGTTCTCATGGCATGCTTGGGAGTTTTTCCATACCTGCCTACACAGAAAATAAAATGTGTCAGGCAAACATTGCTGAAATCTCCTGCTAGCGCCTCCATTTTAGCTTTGCTTTGTAAAGGTACCCAGGGATATAAATATTTTGTAGACCACAAATATTGTTGAGGTTTTTTTTCTCCATATAACATGGCCATTTAAAATATTGCACACCTGTATGTGCTTCCAATGGCAACAAAATTACTTCAAAATAATTTCTGGTAGATGACAGTCTAAACAAGACCATTAATCCAAGCAGTTTTCAGAAAATATGTTTTACTGCAGTTCCCTTAGATCTGTAAACTTTATTTATAAAGGTTGTTAGAGAACGAGCCTTTGTTTCTCATTTTCCTTATTTCTTGTCACTTTGATAAATGCAGGAAGTTGGAGAAATCAAGCATTAAATTTTGAGGAGAGGGGGAGAAAGGAAACAGCATCTAATGTACTTTTGACCAAGATACTTGGGAAAAAACCCAGGCAGTACCCACATCTTTGCATAGCCACATATGATATGCACAGCACTTCAGGTTATTCACTTTTAAGCAACGAGTGGTACACTCATTTGACAGCCTGTTAGATACCACGTGAATGAAAGTAGCATTGCCTCTAAAATTAATTACCCACAATGTTTTACCACGTCTTGTTTTTCAAAGCAGACCTTTATTTAGTACTTTCCATACTTGCATTTTGATTTTCTTTTCATTAATTGGTTTGATTACACCCTTTCAAAATTCAGCTATTAGCCATTTTGATGTGACATATGACTGCAGTGATTTTCTGATATTGGTATTAGTCTGCTGTGCAGTGAAGGGTAATTAATCACCCTACTATTCTTCCAGCAGAGCTTCCAGAGGGGCCAGTTTTGTCCCCTTCGCTGAATGTAGACTGTGAAATTACCCTAGGAGTTAATAAAGTAACAAGGATTCTCTAAGGTATCAGAAGAGTTTTCCCAGTGGCTTTATGTCATTGCTTATTTTTTTAATGAACACAGAATTTCTATTGGGTGTCATAATGTTGTCTGATTAGAATAGTGAATAATAGAGAGCCTAATCCTGAGTTAGCATAGTTTGGACTAATACTTGGAAAATCTTGCAAATACTCTGGGAGCTGTAAATTAATGATGGGGACACCTGTCTTACAAAGGTAAATAGTATTTCTAAATGAAGGTCTATCTTAAATTAAGCTGGTCACAAACTCTTCCACTCCTCACTGAAATTCAAACCTTCATCCAGTCAGGGGCCTGTAAGGAGGCAGGTGTCCAGGACATTGATATAATTTAATAGTCTGCCTTATCTGTGCCTGACAGTAAATAATGGGATATTGCCACTGAGAACCAGAGTAGTCTGTTGGCCTTGTTTCAAAATATTTTTTCAATGTTTCAAAAAGGACCATCAAATGTTGTCAATTAGCATCTCACCAGTAATGTGGGTTCAACTATATTGCCCCGAAATGTAATCCTGCTAATAAGATAGATAAGGGAGAGGCTGGGTTTTGTCAAACACCTGTGAATGGAGACATAAAAACAACTGTCTCCCTCCGATTATGTCCTTGGCATCCCCCATGGCTGGAAGACTGGAAACACTTCTTCTTCCCAGTGACACTGGCATGTATGCATTTATGTGTGGTTGCTAGTTCTTAAACTGTACTTCTAATGGAAAAGGTGCAGCTGGATGCTTTTTTCCATCTCTTCAGCTGTAATAGAGCTGCCATCTCTTTGTGTTTGTTCTGGGAAATGGCATATTTGTGTGGTGACATTATATTACTGCATTACGACATGATGTTATTAACTCACTGCTGCAATGTCATTATGTACTGAAGCAGAAGCATGCCAAGAAAACAATTTCATCACATGGCTCAGACTTGCAACTCAAAGTCATATGAAGGGGCCTGTGGTGAATTCAGGCCTTATGCCCAGGTGGCTGCTTTGCCTTGCAAGGTACAGAGCAAGGTGGTGTCAATCAGTAATGGGCAGTGAAATCCTAAATGAACTGTAGCCCTGATGTGCTTGATCCTCTTCTAATCATTTCTGTACTTTATTATGGGATGATGCCAAGAGACCTCCGACCTCGGACACTGAGCAGTTTGAGTTGTTACTTTTATTTATTACTAACTGATTTTTCCCTGTCTTATATGTGTGTGCGTGTGTGTGTATGTTTGTTTGTTTTGTTTTTTCCAACCAAAACACAGTCACTTTCCAAAGAGGAGATGGAGGACTAATGAGCAATGGAAGGTATGTTTCTTTGTAAAAAGGTCTTTCCACCGTGTTTATCTTTAAAATAAGGGATGTGAAAAATGCTATAGGTGATGCACTTGGGTCGTGTCCCATCACTGGGAAGACTGATAGCGCTAGGAGGAGTTAAGTAGCTTACCACGAGGTTTAATGACCTATCTGTTGTGCACTTTGGAAGAAGCAAGCCCAGATGTTTCATATCTCCCAGATGTCCTGGAAGAAATGAGTAGTAAATATCACAAAGAATGTGTTCATTTGTTACTGGGATGTTTATTGCATTAATTAGACATTAGCAAATGAAGTTGCTGTTGTTTAAGACTCCTTATTGGCTCCCCCTAAATTGCTGTGAGTGAACAATTACACTTAATCGATCACGAAATAAATGATTCATGGATGATGAATAGGCTGTAGATTGATAGGACTGGATTCCACAACTTTGGCTACTCAATTGAAATTGATAAAAGCTGATAACGGGCCCATATATCCTCATCTATTTTCCCTTTGCCAATATGGAGATTGTAATTAGGCCCTGGTAATAACTTCCAATCTCCTGTTTAATCAATATTTTAGCAAAAAGAGATTAGGCCTAATGAGAGCGAGTAGATGTGGCAAGAATGCGGCTGGGTCGTCTTATTGCCGTTTCCATGGCAACCGATGTTTCTCTTAGGGATTGTTCCAGGCAGGGGTCTATAATGTTCAATGATCGGAGATGTTGCTCCAACTTCATGAGTGCTTTAATAACCCAGGAAAACTGCAGAACTGTGGACTGGCTTTTTGTTTTAGTTTGGGAGAAGAGGGTGTCTGCAGCAAATTATTTGTTTTCCCTGCTAAATGCAATTACAAGCAATCCACCTGCCTTGCTAAATCTCTGTTTATCATGGGGTGAGAGAGACACGGTGCCTTAAGGCCGGAGTGTGCCTTCTCTTTCCCCATGCTCCCTGTTTAATGCTGCTCTCAAAGCTGGGAATTACAGGGATGTAAAAGCCATGCAGTAGTGGCACACAGAGATAGCTATGGACTTTCCATTAATCGTCCTCAAACCTGTTTGCCTCTAAACCATCCAAGAGTGCTCAGAGAAAGAGTTACCAGCCTGTAGATGACAGGCATGCATTTGGGATGCAAGGGAGGGAAGAAATAGTAGCCCAAAGTCCTGGAAATGGCTGATATGGAGCAATCAGTTTGAGTGATGGCTCCCTTGAGGTGGTAATTTATCATTCAGCCCTGGTGTAGGATCCCATGATGGTGCTGCCTAACTCCTGTTTCACACAGACAACGGAGTTCATTTGGATTCTGGCAGAGTCACGACGGATGCCTAGTCCCACTTCTACTGACAAAGTTGATTTGTATATAACCTTAATTAACTGCTCAAGGTCTTTAAATCATCAAAGGCTATACAATTGTAATTTGAAATAAATTAAAGTCTCCTAAGCTGTTAGTTACCTATGGTGTTAGAAGAACAGGAATGTGCCCTCTTCCATCACTACTTGTCTCACAGATATTGTAATTTTAAAAAAAAATATATATGTATATATATTTGTGTGTATATCTCTTTTTCTTATTCTGCTTCAGTCGACCAGGTCTGTTGAATGCCAGTGACCCCAGTTATCCTTGGCTTGCAGACTCTTGGCCTGCCACAAGTCTGCCAGTAAATAACAGCACTAGTGGACCCAATGACCTTGGGAATTTTGGTCGTGGAGGTAGGTTTCCTTTTATTAAGTCACCCGTTATTATAAAATAGGCTTCCATTAGTTAACATCCATGATGAATACTGTATAATATTTTTATCATTATAGGTCTTTCTGTGTGTTTCTTTCTTTCTAGATTTGATTGAAAATTGACTTTGAAATGCTCCTTTTGCTTTATCTCTTCTTACTTTTTTTAAAATGTAGGTCTAGTTTGTAATTTGCCCTGCAGTGGTGAGACAGGGTCTGCTTATGATGTCAAGAGAAATGTATGTGTGTCTCAATCTTATTCCCTTTTGTGTGGAGATGAGCAAGAGCAGCATAGCCAGGGATGAGGATGTCCCTAAGAGCAGAGGAGAACACAGGGGATGCAGGAAGGACGTTTCTTCAGCAGAAGGACATGAGAACTTTGTTGCTGTCACCTTCCCCATCCTCTTCGTGCTGAGGGCCTGCTCTCAGTCTCAACCATAATCCGTGAAGAAAACTTCAAAGGTCGTAAGCAACTTCCTTTTTCACTGGAGGAAAGGATACATGAAAGGGAACTATTTAGATCTTTTAGGGGTTTGTTGCCATTTTGACTTGAGAAAGCACCTTTGGGGGAATGACATTTAACTCAAACAGTAATTTCAAGATGTAGAATTGGGATTTTTGGAAGTCATAGTAGTATTCACATCTCTCTGTTATTTCCTTGGTTTCTGTGATAATACAGATAATTCTGCATACTGGTGTCCAGAAGACTTCCTAATGTAAATGAGTATATAAATATTTTTAAGACATAAATAGATAAACAAAAATCAAAGCAACACTATACATCAAAAATGCATTAAAATGCAAGAAAAATCTATAAAACTATCAAACTCATAAATGTGAAAACAATTCAGCTTTGGACTGTACCAGAATCTGCTTCTGAAGACCATCCCTCATATTGGTTATACATTCCCGTGCGAAACCTCTTGCCTGTGGTTTGACTACTGTGACTTAAAATGACAACAAAACACACTAGATTTATATTGTGTATAAAAATGTTGTAAAGTTCTTGTCAGAAATATTTAAAAGTAAGCAAAACTTTTGATAATATTTACAAGGCAACTGAATTTCTGCCAGCTTCTTTGTTGTTGAGTATCTTGAAAATAAAACCCTTCAGTACTTTTCCATCTTTTCTTAAGCTCACATAATACAGAAAAATTACCATTTTCTTTTAGCATTTGGCTCTATACGACTGAAATTGGAAGCATTTTTTTAAATTTTTGGCCTCAATGTGGATGAGGCATAGGTCCAAATTCATGCAAGAGATAACAACAGTTACATTTGAAATTCAGCAGCTTAATTCCACCCGTGATCTTTACAGTTGAGCTAAAACTTTTATCCTGACTGGTTTGGGATCACATATCCCTATCTGTTTCAGCAGTTGAGATTAGATGTTCCTGAATTAAAGATGAATTAGAAGTATTTTAACATGTAGAGATGGAGTATTAACTATATAGATAGAACTTGGGCCTCTTTTACTGGTTAAAAGGTCTGTGATAATATAAAAGTTCTGTAAGAATTTAAAAAAGAGTAGGGTGGCAGTCAGTCACCCTGGAAACTCAGAAGCTGAGGCAGGCAGTCCTAACATTTCCCTTAGGAGTGAGATCCATGTGGTGTCCTAGACTAGGCATTTGAAAGCAAGGCTGGGAGTGGGAAGCACGGGTTAGGTTTGGAGTCATGTAAGGCCACACAATGGTATTCCATCTCCTGAGGCAGCAAGAAAGAGCTCCCCTGCGCAAATATTTCAGCACTATTTCACTTATCTCAAGAGTTATAAACAAAAGTTGGATTTTGGAGAGTTTTGGGGAAAGTACCCAGTGGGAAATGCGTCTTCATCTCTGTATGATGTAAATGTGCAGTGTGGTATTTTTGCTGTGACAGCTTGCTGGGAAAACCACACTTGACTTCTACTGGGTGACTGTGGCACGTTGTAAAATCTCTACTTAATAGCTCTTTGAGTGCTTACTGTGTACATCTCACTGAGGTCACAAAAGGAATCCATGCTTGTACTGAACGTTCCCAGAATGTCTGGAGAACCTCAACTTATCAGTAAGAAGGACTGAAAGTCCTTGGCGGGTGGGAAGCTATGCAACTTCCCTTTCAAGCGTGTGCACATGAATAGTTCTCCATTTTAAAATGACTGTCTAGAGATGATACCTCTTCAGTTGCCAGAAATAGACAGATTATGTCTGAGTACTTCAGAGATGAGCATTTTCCTAGTTTTTACTTCCTTGATTCTTCAAATCCAACACAAACAGGTTGAGCTGGATTTACTTCACTTTATACATCAACAACAGAATTTATTTACTAAACTTCAAGCCATTATACTTCGACGAAACCAATTGTGGAAAGGAGAAATATTCATATTGTGGATGAAATGCAAAAAAGATAGGACTGCACTTGTCTCTCACGTCTCATTTGCACATAGATGTATTTTTTTTTGTGTACTGCCCCTGGAAAGTACATTGCATGTGTGCAGATAGATAGTAACAACCTGATTTTGAAACATGGGCTGTAGTGTGCATCAATTGTCATTTTTGTGGACTTCCAATTTATCTGCAGGTGTAAGTTAATTCAATTAAGATCTTTCAAATGCTTGATTGTGCCCATTTCCCTGCTGTATGCCAAACCAGATCATGCTGATAGACCCAAATTTAATGTCTCTTTCTGCGGTGTCTCTGCTGAGCATTTGCTATTGTCATATTTATTGTTAATACTATGTTGCTGCCCTCAGACTGAAGATGTTAGTAGGGTTCATGTTGAAATGTTCACTGTTACACACCTGAGTGCAAAAGAAAATAGTTCTGTCATCTAAATGTTCATCCCAGGAAACAGAAAAAAAACCCTAAACCCTAAACAAACCAAGAAAAACAAACAAAAAATCAAATCAGTGTGAGAAGACCATGGTGTCGCATCTCATTGCTGGATAAGTCTTTGAGACAGTAAGAGAACAAGTGTGTTCTCTGAGGTTGCACAAAACCCACATCTTGAGTCTGTAACTGAGCTTAAACCCTTGACTAGGTGCAAGAATCATCTTTTCTTTCTGGGCCTTAAGGTCCATAAAGATGGCTGTGATCCCTAGAATGGGATCTGAACATCCTCACTATAGGAGTACGCATTATCTCAAGTATGATCTAACAGTTGGAACCCGTATCTGCCATCTGGCTGTAGAAAGAAAATGGCATATAAATGAAGGATTTTTTTTTAAGAAGTACATTCTGGAATTGATTCAACTTTCCAGAGTCTAAATAAATTGTAAAAATAGTACCATTTGATATATTGACCTCTGAGAGAGCAGGAAGGAGGGTTATCTGCTGAGCTGTGGTTCTCCTTGGAACATCATGCCAGTCATCATTAGATTCTTCACACTTCACTAGTCTCAGTTTCTAGATCTAGTATTCCACCAGCAAAGGTCACTTCAGTGTTTAGTAAGGAGAAAGACTGCCAATCTAACTGATTAAAGATAAAAATTGCAGTGTGGGATAGGATTCAAAATATGGAGAAAATTCAGCAGATATTTAGTCAATGTGCTGTAATTGTTTTCAGGTAAAGGTGCTGGAGTTTTTGAACAAGTTGTTCTCCATTATCAACAATGCTTCACCATTTTGAGGGACTGATCACCTAAATCCCTTCAGAATAACAGATTTTCTTTCACGTATCAGGAACAACTTGTTTTTGTCAGGTTTTTCTTCTGTGGAAAAGAAGAAATGTACTGGCTAATGTCAAACAGAAAATTAGATAAGCTGATGCAAAAAGCTTCAAGGAGATCAAGGTGATGCCCTTAAAAAATTACTTTGAGAGTTTTTCTATGTATTTGCCGGGCAAGTTCCCTCTGTGATTTGTAAATTCTCTCCTTTCATCATTTCCCTGAAGCCCAGACAGTTTCACTGGTTCTGACAAAGAGTGAACAATTGAAAACATTCTTCAGTAGAGAAATATTCCAAACTTCACTTTCACAGTTGAAGGTGTGGGGAAAAAAAAAGGATGGTTTTAGGCAGTGAGACGTGAAGGACAAGTGGTAGGCCTGTCACAGCTGCTGATAGCTTGGCGATGGTTGTACATCATCTCCCCTCCGTTGGCTCATGGACCTGTCTGAGCTGAAATGCAAACGTGCAAAATGACACGTTTATTTCTCAGCTTAAACCTTGGTACTTTCATGCTTCCTGTGCATCAATGATTTATTTTGTTCCCCTATGTTCACCACAGATGTGCTGCCACCAGTGCCAGGGCAAGGAGATAAAACTGCTACCATGCTTTCCGATGGAGCCATTTACAGCAGCATTGACTTCACCACCAAAACCAGTTACAACAGCTCCAGCCAAATAACGCAGGCTACGCCATATGCCACCACCCAGATCCTGCATTCCAACAGCATCCACGAGCTGGCTGTCGATTTACCAGATCCGCAGTGGAAAAGCTCAATTCAGCAAAAAAATGACCTCATGGGATTTGGTTACTCTCTCCCAGACCAAGGCAAAGGCAACAATGGTAATTACAGCTCTTATTTTCCAGAGCCCTTGGCTTTATGTACTGTATCGTCTGTGCATGGATTAGAAAAATTTTTTTAGCTGTCAGACACTGTTCATGTTGACCTGAACTAATGCTTGCGCACCTTGCATGTGTGCTGAACCTCACCTGATCACAAAATACATTGCACTGTGCTTTTAATGCTCTTTGTCCTGTGTTAGTCACCAAGCCACCTGCCTTCCATTAGGCTAGGGTAGGTGTACCTTTAAAAATAACCAAGTTAAAACGTGCCACCCCACCCCATCTGCCCTTGACTGCTAACTGCATGTGTCGCATGTGCTTGTGCTGTTGACTAATCCCACGATGCCACTGTGACCTCTGCCGTTTAACCCTTAGCCTTGCTTTACATCCCTGACTACCGGGTGGCTGAGGGACTGGCTAATAGATTGCCACACAACCAGTCACAGGATTTCAGCACCACCAGCTCCCACAACAGCTCCGAAAGGAGTGGCAGCCTCTCAGGTTGGTTCCATCGCCGTGCGTAGGGGAGTGAGGGACGGAGGGGTGTTGGCGAGCGGCTCGCCAGGGAGGCAGAAGACCTCCCAGGCACCAGTTAAGGATAACCATGAGAGTTCCTGCCCATCATTAAACAATGTCACATGGGACTCTACTGAAACCAATAAGCCTTTTACAGAACCTACGTGGAGATAACTGGAGAGTCCTTCCATGTGGTGCTGTCGGCGCAGCTGCCAGCCTCGCCTTGTCACATCCTTTCCCTGACACAGTCTGTGGAGCAAATGTATTTCTTCATCCATCCTCAGTTTATAGGTCTCCCCACACTGAACTTCATGAGGAGATTAATATTTTTATTGAGTTATTAACAGATCCCCCACTCCCATGAGCTGTTTTGAAATGCTGTTCCTCAGTGAAGCAGCTTGGAAATAATTGTAGGGCCCTGAAAGGTGACTGGGGTTTCAACAAATTGTTCCAAGTCTGCATACAAAAAGGATGTAAATTTTATGTGTGTGCTGCATGTTCTATTGGAAACATGATGCATTTTCATCAGATGAAAATGATCATAGTACATGTGGTTGTGTATTATATTTAAACACACCTTTTTTATTGATGTCTTTAATTTTGCTTACTTGTTGCATATGTTATATATAGCTGTCTTTTTTTTTTTTTTTTGGTCAAGAAAAAAACTAAAAAGGCAGCAGGTAAAATGAAGCTCTGTGATTTCACTGAGCTGAAATATGAGAGAGCTGAAGAGACTTAATTTTGATATTCATACTATATCCACAGCCTTTTGAATTTCGACTTTAAGCTGGAGCAGTCATCACAGTAACAGACCAAACCTAGCAATGGCTTCTTTATGTCAATTTAAATGACTATTCAAATTGAATCTTGAGATAAGAAGCCTATATTTATTGGCCCATGTCTCAAATAGCCAAATGTGTTTGCAAGTCTTGTGTTCTCAAGGGGGAGCATGTCGCTGTAGCGTCCGGGACGGAGAGATGCAGCACACACAGATCCAGTGAGAAAATAGAGTAACTTTTATTATTTACAGTTTCTGCTTATATGCACTAAATTACATAGGTGATTGGTCAGTGGTCACCCACCTCCTGGGGTGATTGGCTGAAGTCCTACAACGCCCAATTCTAAACACTCTGCCTCAAACCCAAACAGATCGGGAAAACAGCAGGTGTTCAGATCCTGTTTACAAAAACCATCTTATCATTTTCATAGCTTGCATGAGAAAGAAGAGGTTCTCACAGAATGCTGCAAGAAGCAGGGAAAACCTGCTAGCAGCTTTTCAGTATCCACAGGAGCATTAGCTGATTTGAGTGAGACCAAAAAATAGGCTTTATGGCATTGTTGGAGAGGTACCTGGGAGCTGAGTTAATGCAATACTTCAAGAAAGGTTCTTGTTCCTTGCATGTGAGATACATTGGCAAGTGGCTTAGGAAATCAGCTTGCTCCTCAGGCTGCACGAAAATGCAGAAATTGATGTGCTGAGGTACATATATGTCAGATATCAGAGGGCAGTATCACGCTTTAGATATGTTGACAGCTACAGCTGCCTAAGAATTTTCTCGGAAAATAGGAGGTGTCACTGGAAAATGCCCATTGATCAAAAGCTGGACTTCGATCAAATATCTCAAGTGCAACATATTGTGTGTAGTGTTTCTCAATCTGAAGTAAATTTTCTGATAACGTGAGGAAACTTCGGGTTAGTCAGTCGTTCTATGGCCAGGGCACTCTGGTGACCAAGGCAGCCCACAGCTGGATGCCCCAATTCTCAGATGAGTGTCAGATTATTGGACTGCAGAGTCAGTATTTTGCTCTCCCTTGCCCACTAATTATGCCTTTGATACAGGATAATTATCTCTGTAACACACAAGAAACTGGGGGAGACCTTCAAATAGTCTGATAATTAGAGCATCACTGGAGTCAGAGACCAGCTTTGATTACGTAGTCCCCATCAGGGTGAGCAGGGATTTGTTCTCTCACTTCCTTGGTTAGTACTTTAAGTACTACTTATTGTTCTGACCAAGTCTCTGTCTCTTTTATATGACTATCAGGAGAATTCCTATCCCACTGTGGAATGGAAAATAGCTAAAACCTCAACTGCTTTTTTGAGGCAGGGAAATTTTGTAGCCATACTTTGCACAGATTATGTCTGTACTAGGATCAGCAGCCCAACTGGCAAATTCTTTCTCAAGGATCTGATTCACCTAGAGATTTAAACAATATAATTGAATTTCAGTGTGAGGAGACATTGAAGCATCAAGCATTGTTGCTATGGGGAAACAAGGCTTCTGTGCATCAGTTTTCAAACACAAATCAGGCTTTATGTGTTCGGTGTCTGTCCCACCAGTCTGACAGGGGGGTAACTCTGCCCATGGGGACAGAAGAGAAATCTCCTGCCCAACCATACAACATAGGCTGCTTTCCCTACCAGCAATGACCTTGGAGTTCTCTTCTTTCATTTCTTCAGCTAAACAAGTCCTTTGTCTCTCTGCTTCACTCCTTCTAATATCTCCATTATCTCTAATCTATCTCTTAGAAACCATCCAAGTGACTCCCCATACTAGCACTCCACACATCCAACCTACATTTTACCAGTCTCCTAAGATTATCAAGATACTACACTTCCAAAATCTTCCTCTCCACCTCAACTAATCTCTAAGCTGAAGTTGTTCTCTGCATTTCCCTCCTCTGTGTATTCCTAGTATAAATCCTCCTGCAACACACACACACATGCATGTGCTTTTCTCCTAAAGCAGCCCCTCCTGCCTTAGTTCTTGTTGGCTCCTACTCCTGCTGACATTTCAGAAATTTCCCCACATCCCACAAATTAAAATTAACCCACTGCCTTTGCACTGTTCAGTGACCCTATTTCTAGCTCCACTTTTTTTGCCTTACCTGTGCTTTGAAAGCCTCCTTTTCCCTCCAGAAGGCTCACATTTTTGTTCCTCTATCTCCACTGTCACTGAGGTTTCTTTTCACTAGTCAAAATGTTCTTTTCCTTTTCAAGAAAGCTGCCCTCTCTGCCAGGCTACAAACGGAAGGAAGAGCCTGTTTTCCCTCCTAATAGAAGTAGTATCAGCCCAGTTCACACATAGTGAATGACAGGATCTTGGCTGGACTTACTATAAATACTCCAAAACAAGGAAGGAAGAGCTCTGGTCTGGAATTGAGTAGTGGAAAGCAAAGTCTCGCTTGCAATGTGCTGCCAGCCAGGTCGATTAGAAACATTGCTGGGCCCGTTGCCTGTCTCTAGCAGCCACAACAGGAGGTAAAAAGAGAAGTCTTGGCTACTTCTGAGCCACAGAATCACCTTTTTCTTCACCTTTCACCTCTCTGTTTGTTCCTGTTTTCATCCAGCTCACATTTGGAGGTAGCAGAAGAAAGCCACTGTCTCACAGACAAAAAGCCCCATGACATGGGTTTGTCTCTATTGCTAGAATTGCACCTCCTTGTGTGTTTCTCTGTGCCTAAAGTTAGAGCCATGGCAAAGAGGGTGGTGCCTGCCAGTGCACAGTGAGCCACCCTCCCTGACAGGTCAGTTGTGGCTTTCTTGATTCATTGATTCGTTTTTACATGAGGGTTTTTTTTTGGCTGATCCTTATAAATCATCAAGAGATGTCAGTGGGTGAGATGGATTGGACTGTGCTTTCTGCAGCAGGCCAGGGATGAGTGACAGCAGCTGGGTACCCACTGAAAAGGCATCTGACAAACCATTCCTCCACCCAGCAAGCCAAAGAGTTTTAAAGCCACAACAAAACTCAAAAAAATAGATGGGTCCCCAAGCAGTCAAGGGATCCGAAATTTTGAGCCATTCTTTGTCTTAGTGAATTTCTGACAAGAAAAAGAAGTCAGGGCAAAATAAAAGAAGCAAAGCAAGTAGCATGAGAGCTTTCTCTGTAGGATCACTCTCCCACAAATGGAAGTGTCTCAGCTGGAGAAGTGGATACAAGGACAATAAGAGAAGAGCAGAGGGTTTAACCAAAATGTATTGCTCACTTCATTTCGACCTCATCCACTGGAGCTGTGTATCCGAAAGAGAACCTGTTCTCCACAGTGGCACAAGATACTTGAGTCCTGTGAGACAATCAGTCCTAAAACATTGCACAAGACTTCCTGCTCTTTAAAACAATTAGAAATTAGGAAGTTCCTATCAACAAAACCCTGGTTTTTTTGGTTTTTGTTTTCAAGACAATTTACTCTTGTCTTGAAAGACATTGAGTCCAATGACAATTTTTTTGGATGGTGTCCTTAACCTCTGTGTTTTCCACAGAAAGTGATTATGCAAAACTGTGTTACAATCACACTGGATTCTGACATTTGAAATAATTTGCTATGTTTTATTATAGTTTTATCTTAAGAGTGAATTCAAGAAGTCACAGAATGCACATTAATAAATCAGGAAATATGCTTCTGAGTCAGGAAAACCTGTCTTTTCTTGTTCCTGCACTTTTGGTGCAAAATTTGTGGTGCAAACGTACAGAGGCTTAAAAAGAAGTGATTTTTAGCAAATATTCAGAATATTTTCCCATTCCATTTTATTATTACTTATAACCTTGTGACAGCATTAGCACGTTGATGCTGATTCTGCTGAGATATAAATACGTCTTCTTTTTTTTGGCATGCCATCTGGAATCAGAATTCTTCCAAAGAAATGTAAATAGCTGGCTTTTTTTCCCACATTATATCTCTAACATTTTCTTTTCTTTTTGGATTTGCAGGTGGCAAAGGAGGGAAAAAGAAGAAAAACAAAAATACTGCCAAGCCCCAGAAAAACAATGGTTCAAACTGGGCCAGTGTTCCCCTCCCACCCCCTCCTGTGCAGCCACTTCCAGGCACAGAGCTGGAACACTATGGGGTGGATCAGCAAGAAGCAGGGTAAATTTTTTTTTTTCTTTTGAAGAAAAATCTGTGATTTGCAGAAACGGGTCCTTTTGTATTTTTTTTTTTTTTTTAATTTTGCTAAGTGACAATATTATTCTGTTTTGTTTAAAAAAAGAAATAAAGAGAGAGCGCCTTATCCTGTAGACTTATTCAGGGCTGTGGCAGAGGAATGTTTGAATAGCTCCTCTGGATAGTGACTGAAGGTGGAAAAAAAAGTGACCTTGCCTCATCATCATGTAGGGCTTCAGTGCTTTCTCAGGCTGAGAAGTCTCTCACTTCACAGGTAGCTTAATTGAATTCTGTTGGGACTGCATGCAGCTGATGGGACTCAGAGTGAGTAAGGATGACATAATCTGGCTCTTTGTATTTTTGCACTGCTTTGATGTTTAAAAATATTAGAGCCAACAGAACCAAAAAAAAAAAAAACCAAAAAAAACCCAAAACACCAAATTGGATTAATTTTTGAAGATCAACCAATGAATAATGATCTTCTCATCGGCTTTTAGAAGAAATTTCACAGTTGAGGAAGGCATGCTAATTATAGGCTTTTTTTGTTATTATTCAAATAACTTTCAAGTTTCTGGAACCTTCCACATATTTTTGCATAACTCAAACTTGTTCTCAAGGACGCAAAATCACACAAGAAGTCCTAAATGAGAGGAAAGAGACATTTTCTACACAGACAACATTTGCAAAATGCTTTTTATAAAGTGTAATTATGTGAAATACCAGGTTATCAAACTCTGGAGGAAAATAAGAGTATATGAAAACATAGTTTACTGTGATTAGCTCTGTTCGACCTTTAGAATAATTATTCTGTTCGGGACAAGTTTCTGTCTGTTTCAAATCATGGATTAATCAATATTTCCTAAGGATTAAACATTTTTGAGAATTCATTGTAATAGCTCTACTGAATAAAAATATTTCAAGTGTTATCTCAATTGTAAGTGTGAATTGATCATTACTATTTTTATAATTAAAGTTAGAAAAATTCCACATTATTTCAGTTTATACCAAGTCCTTTGACTCTTAAAATGAGCAATAAGTAACTGTGTTAGTCAGTGAAGTTCTTTTTAAAATTAAGGCTTATTCAGGCTCTATTAGAGTTAGAATTTCAAAGTAATGGAAGATGAATAACCTTACTGATTGTGAGTGTTGTTTAAATCTCAAGGCAAAAAGTTCATATAATCATGTTGTTCTGTATTCTGTTATAAGAGGCTAAAATAAATTTAAAACTGTTTCACCATATAATAATTTTGTCTTTATCAGTTTATATCCTTAAGATGCACGTGCAGCCATTTCACTAAAACAATTATGCAGTGGAAGGGAAACCACTTGTATTTTCTTCGGAACAATGAAATAGCATAAAAGATGAATGGAAATACTTTATAGAGAAGTCCCTTGTGACACAGGGCTTGTCTCCTCAGTTGCATAAAGCATCTGTAATTTAGCTGGAAGGAATGATGTTGGTCACCAAGGCAACCTTGGTTATTTGAGGAGAAGGTAATCACCAGGTTCACAACAATTCTGATTTAGTTTTTCCTCTGATTATGTTTTGAATTACTCTTCTCTGGCTTTTGTAATGTCCCATTAGCAGTGGTGGTAGCAAGACCTTGCAATATGCATTTTACCAAACACAGAAAAGATTTGAAGGTTGGGCTTAGAGTCTCAGTCTGGACCTACAGTAATTTGCAGCCACCTTTGATGAAGGCTGAATCTGCAATGCCCATACTTTCTCAGGATGCTTCCAGTACGAATGGTCCTTCTGTATTTAGGGGTTGGTCTTGCTTCCATGATTTTCAACGTGCTGAAATGGAAAGAATCATAGGCTGCATTCCTTATGTTGCCTTTAATATGGACATATTGGGTTGAAAAAAGAAAAGGCCACATTTTTTTAACTGTTTTGTTCTTGTTGGTTTGTTTTGATGTACTCTGTGACAAGTTAAAAGTGTTTTAATTTTAGAATTAGTTACATGCAGATGTAATTATACTGGGAATTACAAATGAAAAATGAACTTCCAGTCAGAAAAACCGAACACTTTAATAAAATTCTCACAATGTGATACAAAATGTGAGTGTTTAGACCAATAAAACAAGGAAGGTGGCACCTAAACAGAAACTTGTTTATCTGTGTGTCCTCCTGTAACACTTTAATTCAAGTGTTAGTTTCATTGGCTTGATTATCATCAAAAAACTCAAAAAATTTGGCACCTAGTTTTGCTTACAAGAGATTAAGACTAGTGGCCTTATGAGCACTAGTGGACTTCTAAGTTGCAAAAGATAATCCACAATAGCAAGTGATGCAAATAAAAAGCCACCTAGCTTAAGCTGTTGCAGAAAAAATTCAGCTTTCTCTACCATCTTCTTCCCAGAGGCACTAGGATTTGCACTTGCCTCCATTTTTCCATAAACTGCAGAAGGAAAAGTGAACATTTTACTCCAACTAGCCCTGTTATACAATGTGGTAGCTTTGGGGATCTCTTAAATTCCTGTTTAACCTCAGCTAAGAGCCTGTTTGTGTCAATTAAGTTTCTCTTTTCCCATAGTAGCTCCCAAACTGACATTTCCCCATTCCCACCCTTTTCAGAGCAGATGATTTTGTTTGATTTCATCTAAACTTGAAGTAAGGAAATGCTCATTTCTTACTCATTATCATTTACTTTGATTTTTCACCAGTAATATGCATGATCTTGAGCCAACCCCAATGAAGGCAGTCTGCATGCTGTTATTTGGTTATTTCTATTTCTTGCTAGTGACTACACCTCAAAATGGAATATTAGCTGCTGAATGTCAATATATTCAATACTTGTTTTCTGTCTTTAGGGAAAGTTAAGGAAGTAGTACCTTTTACTTCAAAAAGTCCTTTCTGGTGAGTTCCAGGGAGGGAAGCTTCATTTGTTGCAGCTATGTGTGTAATGAAACAGAGTTTCATGAGAAATGTGCCCTTTATCTATCCCTTTTACTTTATATTTTGAACAAACAAATCTATCAGTGTAATGAATCAGGCTTTTTTATAGTGAAAGATCGCTATAGAATAAAAGCCCTGACAATACAATAAAACTTATTAGAAAAACAGAGACTCTTGTTTGTTAACCAGAATTTATTAGGGTCTTAATTATAAAGAAATTACAGTCAGAGGTCCCTAATGAAGTTAAGGCACTTAGATTTTAATAAGTGTACTTGAAAAAAGCTGCACATTGGATTTACTCAGAAAACGAAAAAGAACACGGCTGTGATCAGTAATAACTATGGTGGTAACCACATGTTTCTGTAATTGTTATCATTTATGTGACATATAGTTATCATGTAGTCTGTTAGGTTTGGTTTTTTTCTTTTTCTTTTTTTTTTCTTTGGTTTTTTTTGGGGGGGTTGGGTTTTTGTTTTGTATTGTTTTCCTCTAAAATGCAGGTTAGAACTTGTGGCTTTTAGGGCACCTCGCATGAAGAACAC
This sequence comes from Machaerirhynchus nigripectus, assembly GCA_013397975.1. Classification (NCBI taxonomy): domain Eukaryota; kingdom Metazoa; phylum Chordata; class Aves; order Passeriformes; family Dicruridae; genus Machaerirhynchus; species Machaerirhynchus nigripectus. The sequence goes on along the minus strand of VZRQ01007802.1, from coordinate 3,528,980 downwards.
AAAGGTTCTTGTACCTGAAATCTTGAATCTCAGTGTCCTGAACTTCAGGTTTAGGCTGCTTTCCATTTCAAACAAAATTTGGGTAAAGATGCGGTACTTATGCAGAATCTTTTCACTGAGAAATCTCTTTTATTATCAAGCTGAACATTTGGGGATTTGAAGCAAGTAGGGTCAGAAGGCGAGCACATCCAAAGCTCGTTTATTCATCATTGAGAAGTCACCAGGGAGTGTCTTTTTGCCATGTCCCTTTTAAAGAAGAAGCCATTATAGCAGAGCATGAGGCTGAGGCGGCAAAAGGGAGTGAGAGAACTGTTAAACTGTTTGAGCATTTTTAGCAGCATGAGTTAGGATGGTCCCTTCAGCCTTGGGTGCAAGTGTCATGAGTGAATATTGTTTGGAAAAACAAATTGCAGCTGTACATATCTTAATTGTCTGCTAAGGATGAGTATGTATCATGTAACATTTTCTTAAATCTCTGTGTTATGAAAATGGTAATGATCAATCACTCAACCTCTCCTAGAGGGCAGGTGTTAAGAAGCAGCCTTAATTTCCACTTCTGTGCACATATGTATGTCTGTATAGCTATATATGATTATATGTACATATATAGAGATCTAAATTTATACCAGTGTGAATTCCCAGATATATCTTCCACGGACTTTTGGACAATTAAGTCACGTTGGTTTAACTATCCTGAATCTGTGCATTTAAATACAGACTACAGACTTTTGAACAAGGAAAAAGTAGTTTAGTTAATTTAAGCAATCTTTGGGTTTTGCTGAAAGTAAATGTTCTGTTCATAATACAGGTTTTGCAACTTCTCCATCTCAGTGTTCCCAGGCATTTTATAACCTGGCTTCACACTTGATAAAATTGACAGTAACTCATTTTTCTCTGGGAAATTGGTAAATCTTTCCTTCCAAATCGGAAGCTTTAAAGGAGTATTTTTAAGCTGGTTTGAGAAATTAACTGTATAGTGCAATGCATTGCCTGCCTGCATTGCAGAAAAAAGGACCTTGTCAGCAGTCCTTGAAGGTGGAAAGAAGATAAAGTGACTTATATGATGCTTGGGAAATGGCCTTTAGAGTGTGTGATGGTTTGACAGTGAAGGAGCTGTGAGAGCTTGTGGTTGTCTGGTTGCCTTTTGAAAAGGAAAAAAAAAGCTGTGTATCCTGACTTATTTTGGAATACACCAGAAGTTAAGAAGAAATGTGTGCTGATGCTCAAGGGACTGATGCCTGACTGGATGTTTTGAAGATGGGAAGAGTAGACAGTTGAGATTTGAGTGGTGTGATTGTCAGCAAAGCTGTGTACAACTGAAGTTGTGTTTGGATTAGGGAATTACTCTGGGGAGATAACGCACAGGGAATGACCACAGTCACTAAGGCCTATTCACTTGGAATGATGCCAGAGTCTCTAAGGGACAGCATCCCAGGATGATACTGCAATACAACACTGAATTGAAAGGTCCTGTGAGAGTACAGAGACTGGAAAGAATTCACTTGATGGCAAAGCTTGCATAAGAAGTGGTAATAAAATATAAAGCTTCTGTTTCAAGTCCTGATCAGATAAAGCATCACCCCTTACACCTTTGGTATAAGGAAACAAATGAACCCCCAAACCTCACCAGGACACCCCTTGTATTTGAAGAGAGAAGAATTTGGTACTCAAGAATACTCCTAGTGGTTAATCCTTCCATTCACTTTGGGCAGGTGTGTTGAAAGTGTTCAGAAATGTAGCACTGTCTAGGTAAGTCCCAGTACAGATTGGTTTGGAGGTGGGGTGCTGGCAGAGCTGTCAGCATGTGTGCTAATGTACCTTATCAGCTGGTGCTGTGACACAGCATATGCTTGGGGTCAGTGCTGCTGTGACATGAATGTATTACACATCATAGGAGATACCCATGTGCAGAGTGGGAAGGCCAGGATTTATGAGGAAAGTGCAGCTTTATATTTAAGCTACTAACCAGAAAAACACGGTAAATTTATAGACAGATAAAGGGGAGGACAGGAGTAAATGGATAACGCTCTTGGGCTCATGTTGTGACTCTTGGGTATGGTGCTGTGCAGGGCCAGGAGTTGGACTTGGTGATCCTTGTGGGTCCCTTTAACTCAGCTTGTTCTGGGATTCTGTGGATAAGTGCTGCTATGTAAAGCTTTTAAGAATGCTGCCATTTTCGTGACTAGGTCAATATCCATTCTCCTGCATTAATGATCCTGGAAGTGAGTTAGTTCATTTTTGTTGTTGATTGTGGTATAACATTATCTAATCACCATTAACAAATGTGATAGTGGATCAGTAATTTTTTTGTCGCATATCTTGTTCGAGTTGTTTAGCTGTTGTGGGAAAAATTAAACTGACTCAGTAAGGACAATTTAAGCAATTATGACCCTGTTTTCATTAAATTTTAGAACTCACACTGTGTGCGAGGTTTCCAATGGTAGCAGGAATCCTGTATACCCTCTACACCCTCAACTGTGTGGCAGAGATGAGGTTTGATATACACTAAGTTTATTTGGTTTTCATTTTAGATATGACAGTGATGGTTGGTGTCCGCCTTTGCCAGTTCAGACTTACCTGCATCAGGGCATGGAGGATGAGCTTGAAGAGGATGATGATCGTGTCCCCACACCTCCTGTCCGGGGAGTAGCTTCATCTCCTGCCATCTCCTTTGGGCAACAGTCGACTGCAACCCTCACGCCTTCCCCACGAGAGGAGATGCAGCCAATGCTTCAAGCTCACCTTGATGAGTTAACAAGGGCTTACCAGTTTGATATAGCAAAGCAGACATGGTAAATGTTTGAAGGGGTCACCTGTGATCAAGGAAATGAAATAATAATTATTAATAATAATAATAATAGCAACAACAGTATATTCCTTTATGACATAAATATTGACTGTGTTCAACAGCGTTTCAGTTATGTTTCCAAAGAAGTAAAATGGAAGAAGAAATAGCAAAACTCTGTCTACAGTGTGAAGGCCTTAAACATTAATATATGCTTCTTAAATCATAATACTTGGTAACATATTACATCTTGTCTAAAAACATGCAAAACCAATATTCCTCTGAAATTTTACACATGTTCAGCTAAGTAGTTAACACTCACCTCCTGACAGCTTTTATACAGTGGAGAGTACTCTCTTTTCAGCTAGCAAAAGATGAGTTTTTTAGGATTTTCAAAAATAGTAAGATTCTAAATTCCTTAATAAAAGTTATAGTCTCTTGAAATAGCAATGTGGCAGCTTTTACACTGTGTCACATGAGAACGAGGCATTTGCATCTCTGTACTTTGAAATACTATGAAAATTTCTGATTCGTAGGAAAGACCCAGAAACAGCAGGAAGTTGTTAGTATTTACAGAATGGATCTAGTGTTTTTGAGTGCTTTATGCCTATTTAAAGGAAGAGCAAGCAAATACCACAGTAACATTTCCCCTGCAAAACAAACAGAAGCAATCTCTTCAGGGACTGAAAAAGAACTTGTCAGCTGCGCCAGGCTGGGGATACGGTGAAGGTCAGTTGTTTGCTGAGTGTTCCCTGAGCAGCAGTTGTCCTTTCAGAACTCCTCTAGCCAGACAAAGCCCGCGACTCTCGGCGGAGCGGAGCAGAGCTAGTTACTGAATGGCACGCTGCCAGCAGAGAGGAGCAGCCTTTCTTCCCTGGTAAATAAAGCCACGGAGTTATTCAGCCTGAGCTCCCATAAATGCATCAGGCAGGTAGGCAGGCGGTGCCAAACCAAAGCCAGCTGTTTTCCCTGGACACCGTGGAAGCCTCGGGGCTTGTCTGCAATCTGCACTCAATCAACAGGGTACCTCGGTCCCGCTGCAGCGCCGCACTGCCAAGCACCGACCCCAGCCTGCCTGTGGGACAGACCCAAATCCCAGGCAGCAGCTAGACCTGGCCTATTGAAGGTACTGGCTTCTGAGCCAGCACACAGATGCACACCCTGCCAGCACAGGCAGTCGCTGCTGCATTTTGCAGCTGTTACCCTTCCTACGCCCTCCAAACCTCCAAACCAGTCCAGGCACGGATAATGGAGCAGAACGCTGCACCAAAGCCTCATGCAGCTGGCGGGAAAGGTCTTGCTCCCTTTTTGGAGAGATGAAAATTGATTGGGAAGTTTCATAATGTGCTTAGGATTATACAGATTTTAATGTTGCTCTTGTGTAAAGTCACAGTAATTGAGCCTGGAACTCTGAAAAAAAAATAACAAGGACATAACCTTTTTTCATACCTTTTGGTTATTGGGCTAAATGCTGAGAGTGATTTTTACATACAAGTGATTTTTATGACATGGAATTTTTTAATATTTTTATGTTGCTTGGCTGGACATGTATCGTGCTGGTCAAAGTCAGTTGAAAGTCCTCCATTGTTTTGACTGGGAAGGAAGATTTCTTAGTTTTCTTTTCACAAAGTTAACCTGTCCAGTGTAGAGCGAGGGGAAAACTAAACAGGAAAATGAGACCTGTCAGATAGGTTACTGTGGGAGTAGCAAGAGAGAAATACAGAGATCAGCCAACTAGGAATTTAAGAAAGAGCCCATTAGAGATTACTGGAAAAGTGCATAATCATTATGGCCTTGATCCAGCAAATCACTTAAGTGTATGCTTAACTATGAGTACACGAGAAGTTGACTCCAATTGTTCTATCACAAGCTTAGCATTAAACATATACTTGAACATTTTGCTTGATTGGGAGCTAATCACACTGTTTATTGAGGGTTAGTTAGATGGTAGTGCCCTTTAGTGCCCCAGTGTTTTGAACACTGCATAGAACACTAAAAACCCAGTGTCCAGGCATAAAAGTATTCAATAAGTGCTAATCAGAAGGGTGTTGGATGTCAGAAAGGAAGCACTTGTTCTAGAAATTAGATTCAAAATAAGCAGTAAGTTAAAACCAACACTGAGGTGGAGAAAGTTACCAGTGGTACATAAGATTGACCATGATATTCTCATATCTGATAGAGATATTGTATCATATCATATTTTATCCTATTTTATCAGATATCATCATAAAATATCATATCATATTTTACATTATGAAAATTTTAAAAAAAGGCTCATTGAATTAAGAGAATTCATTCATGTAGGCAATAATACAGCACAAAGTTTTCACTGAAAATGTATTAGAGCTGGGAGCCAAACCAGTGACAATTGTAATTTTTTCAGTTTTACTTCTGTCCAAGCAAGAGACCAGCAGAATCCTGGGTCCCATCCAGAGTTCTGCCGATTCAAATCAGGTCATGGCACCTCATGTACAGCCACCCAAGGATTCCCACGTGCCTGTGTTAGTAATTTCAAGCATGGTACATGCTCTTGTGCCAAGGCCAGTCATGCCTGGCTCCCCTGGCACAGCTTGCTGTGTACCTGTTGTGCTGTGGGCAATGCTGCTTTGAAAGCTGATGGTGTTCTTTTCTCTCAGAGACCAGGCACATCAAGCTCCAAATGCCATGCTTGCCTTTGGCCATTTAGCTATCTTGTGGGTGCTTTTTTGTCTTCTTTTTGCCTTTTTTTTTTTTTTCCTAATGTGGTTGCTGCATGCAGTAATTTCACACATGCATGCCCTAATACTGCTGCAATTAAATCAATTAAACTTCTTGGAATAAAGCAAAAATGAAAAGGCCTCGCTGATGATGCGTTCATTGGACTTGAAAATTTCCTCTGTCCTACTGGCCATTTCCTCCTCTTTAGGGTGACTTTCGCTTCAGGCACTGCATCTGTTTAAGCGGAAGGAGTGAGATTTAACTTTGGTTCAATGTGTGATTTGCAAGGGGGAATATTGGGTGAGACATTATGTGCTAGGCTGGGATTCAGAATTGTGCTTTTCCAAGGGGTTCCTACCTGATTTATGTAGCCCCTGTGTCTATCGCTCTTCATCTGTGAGAGGACAATCCTGACCTTGCCCATCCTAGAGGATTTTATCTTTATTCTTTTTCTTTAAGCCTGGAAAGTGTGCAGGCACTCTGGTATTAGAAGCTGCGGTGAATACCTGAACTGACTTTTCTTGAGTTTGACCTAACCAAGCATGTTTTGTAAATCTACCCCAGGACTTGTTGAAAGGCTTGTGTTTTATTGACCGTGGGCTGCAAAGTCTCATCCATTCTGATAACTTTTCCTGTTTGTTTGTGTAGGCACATCCAAAGCAATACACAACCTCCTCAGGCTCCAGTTCCTCCCCTAGGATACGTATCTGGAAACCTTATTTCAGATTTGGAAACAGATGTTCCAGATGACGATGATGATGAGGATGATATGGAAGAAGAAACTGTAGAAATCAGTAGGCCACTAAGAGGTCTAGAGCATACTCCAGGCTCCAGTATGGACAATCTAGACAGCTCTGTGACAGGTAACCAAACACGGTGACACCAACTTGTTCCTACCAGTAAAATACATCACCATTTGGACACTTTCTAAGTGAAAATTTATTCCACTCGATTTCTGTAACATTTAAAATGTGTTAACACTAAACACTGAAGTTAAAGAAGGATTTGGAAATACTTTGCTTTGCTGCAAAATGATAAGAAAAATTCATGAATTTTAAAAAGCTTTAAAGACTTAAAAGAATATTCAGTTATATCCTAGCTTTCATGAAAGGTTCATTCTACTAGAGAAGCAAGGCAGTTACATAAAAAGGAGGGGGAAGACCTCAGCTTAGCAATATATATTTCATAAATCAGGAGCAGCATAAAAATGTTATCTTAAAGCACTTTTAGATATTCTGCTGGGTAAATGCTTTCCCAGATGAAGACAAGGAAGTTAAAGACTTCAGCGTAAGTGTAGTTAGATCAGCACATTTTTTTTCTAGAGTAAATACATTTATGTAGGAAAATGTGTATTTTGAACATACTTTGTATTGCTGAATTTAGTAATAGTTCCCTTTTAGAAAATCTGTTTAATATTTCTGACCCTTCTTCCCTTCTGTCCTTTCCCTCCTTTTCCTGTCCTTTGCATGCCTTGGAAAGCTAGAGCATCATCAAAAGGGACCTAGAAAGGCCTGCTATAAACCAATACATGGAATCTGAACGAATTAAATTGCTGTTGGTGAAATGTAGGCCGTGAAAGACACTGTTTTTTAAAAACACAGATTTTATTATGGATGTAATTACTTTTTGCACGCATCAGTGTACTTCTCTTTAGGTTGAACTTGGGCCTCTGTGTAATGCACTGCATCCATAGTGGGCAGGTGTGCTGGAGACCCGAATATCCCCAGTGCCGCAGTGTTAGTGGCACTGTGGGCGCTGCTTCAGCTTTTGGTCTCAGCGGACCAGCACTGGTAGTTGGTTGTACCTTAAGGGAGACTTGTTCAGAACGACTTCCTACCATAGCACCACTGAATTCCATCTTTGTCTGGACCTCTGCAATTCCAAGGCTTTTGCATCCATACCTAAAGGTTGCTATTCTGCAACACTGCAGGAATATGACAGTGATGGAGCATCAATACCTACGATTTTCTTCCTTTTCCCTTATTGAATGAATTAGTGTGTAGCTTAATCCCACTTTCCAGGTTTTCCTTCACCCCAGAGCCAGACTGCTTGCCAATCTAATTAAGATTTAAGAATTGTAGCTCTGCTGCTGCGATTTGAAATCCAGATGCAACTGAAGGCCACAGAGTTAAAGTTTAAATCCCTGAATTGAGAAGGTTAACTTATTAGTGCATGAGTATGTTAACTCGCTTTGCTTGACTTTCTAGTGTAATCTCCTTCAGGCTATAATTCTGCATATTTTTGCATATCTCACTAACGGCTCAGAAGCCTTTCTGTTAGGAATGCACTAAGAGTTTTGCACTGGTAAAACAGCAATAAATAAATTTAAAGAAACAGGTTGGTGTAAATTTTTCATTTGGTATATATTAGTATGCCAATGCTTATGTATCTGTAAATCAGAAAATGAGTGTTTCCACATTTGCATCTTCACCTAATAGTTTGGACCATCATCCCTAGAGCAAATAAGGAATAGTTGTATTCCTGCTCCAGTTTGAAACTTTAGTGCTTATCACAATTTATACTTTTATGAATAACCTTCAAGCTTCTTATAATATTTATAAATCTTGTTTCATTTCTGGAGTGTTAAATGTCTACTGGAGTGTTAAAAGCATCCTGATATTCTGAAAGAAATTGGGCAGAACTTGATAATGTAGACTGGGAGTGTACTTAAGGTACTTCCACTCATCACCACCACTAACTTCATGTGGCCTCATACAGCTGAAAGTTAAGGGTTTTCTTTTGTTTTTTCGTTTGCTTGTTTAATTCCTGGCTGGATTTGTTCCTTGCTCTGGTTCACTGCATGGCAAGGTGTGTGCTGGCACTGCAGGAAGGGAATGTGCAGCTGGAAGGGAAGCAAGATTATAGCCTGCCTCTATAGCATATAGCCAACATTTAGACTGACTTAATTAGGGAACGATAGCCTTACAGAAGGGCAGCTAGAGTGTTAGTCTAAAGGGTCTGTAAGATGGCAGAATCTCCAAATAACAAAGCTACTTCTGTTTTCCTCGGTTGCTATATGGGTAAAAACCTTGATTTTAGGAGAGCTTGTTTTGGGTGGAAAGAAACTGCCTATTCTACTTGGGCAATTTTTTTTTTTCAAAAGAGAATTTTAATTTCCGTTTATCTGTTTCTGTTAACTCTTCCAGGCTGTGTTTGCTGGTGTTAAGGAGTGTATAGCAAATTGCTTCGGTTGTTCCCAAGCTGTTTCTCATTCTTCAATTTGATTGCTTTTAAAACGCTGTAGAACAGCTAAATTGTTCTTTCTTGTGCTGAGAATATATAAGCTACTTCTTTCCACAGAGCCTTTGGTGACTTCAACGAGCATTTTGCTAGGAATTTGTAGATCACGTTTTCACTTCTCTAAACATATTTGAAAAGGGAGGCAAATGAGAACAGCTGACCCAGATGAAGCAATGTTTCTGTTCATTCTGAAGTGCCCTGGGAGTTCAGTGTTTGTGAGAAATCTAAATTGACATCCCTTGGTCCAGACTTCCTCCAAACAGGGTTGCTGTGGAGGGAGCAGGGCGAGGTTCCTCACCCTGTAGTGTTAGCATGCCTCAGCGATGCCTCAAAGATACCCACTCTCAGACTGAAATGGGGCTTTGTTCTTTATGGCTGAGCTGAGAACAAGGATTTCCTGCAGTGCCAAATGTGGGTTTCTCTGAGGGGAAGCACTGGCACTGCGTGAGCCAAAGCTCAAACCGCTGAATCCCTCTGACACCACACTGCTGCTCCTTTAAACTGTTTAAAAGTCAAGTTGTCTTCCAGGCCCTTGAGTTTAGTCACAGCTAACTGAAGATTCAGACAAGGATTTAATCTGCGCTATTAAGCTTTTTTCTTTGCAGGTGGCAGAGACATAATGTTGACATGTATAATAAAGTGAAAAGAAAGGAGTGCACAGGAACTGTATATTAACATTCTCCAGATAGCACAAAGAGAATTCCAGGAGGGAGGTTGAGATATGCACGTTTGTGGGATGTAATGAAATTTAAGCCAAGGTTTTGCTTCATTCCCGGTATGGTTTGTTAGGATATTGAGTCACCAAATCTGCTTATAAAAAGAAATAGAAAGAAAGAACCAAAAAACACTGGTAAAACTTTTGCACCTATGAATTTCATTTCATAATTATTTCGGGTTATTTTTTGCTTTCAGAGACACATTAAAGTATGTTTTTTCTTTCTCTTATGTTTAATGTTTGCCTTTATAATGAAGTGCTGTGCAGAGTTATGGCATGGATGGCCACAAAGAGCCTGTTACATTATTCTACTTTAATAGACCTAATTAATTGCATATGATGACTGTAGAAGAAATTAATTTGCTTCTCACCGAAATCACTAAGAACAAGCCTAGGTTTTTTTCAGGTCAAGGTATTATGGTTTGGGGGTTTTCTTTGCCCTGTCCTTATCTCCTCCTCCTCCTGAAGCATCAGTGAAGCTGGTAGTGAGAGCTGTTGTATCTTCAGTCCTGGTGCATTTTGACTGAGGGAAGAATTTGACTCATTAACTAGCATGGAAATTAGAACAAGACCTCTTCTACCTAACACAGACAAACTGATATAAACAGAGAGGTATTTTTGTAAACATTGCCGCAGCAAATGGATAACAGGTTTTTTTTTCACTACAATTATATAGATCTAAATTATAAAAATCTCTGTAGATTGTATAGCTCAGCAAGGAAGAATATCCCTTATTTGACATGTTTTCGTCTTGATTAAAAGACTCACTGATCACTGTCTGTATGGAAAAAGTTGTTCATTCAGTGTCTGAGCACAAATGAAATAATTCTTGAAAACTGCACAATACCATTTTCATGAGCCATATTTTACCATGGCAGAGCTCAATATTTATATTGATTTGCTTAGGGATACCTATTGCAAAAGATTCTATTTTATAAGCAGTTAGACAGATTGCATTTAATAGGAGGAATGTGTTTCATGGATTAAATATGTGCTCAGAAAATAGGAAACTGCTACTTTTTGTATCTCATAAAAATGGTAATGCAACAATTAGCAGGGTCATATTATAAAGCACAGACTTTACTCTAGCTTAATGGATCTAGGGATATGCATTCATCAGCAACGATAGATTTAGCATAAAATGACATGTAAATGAATTGATGACTGATCATAAATTAATTTTAGTGCTGAAGAAGTAATAGAGACACAGCAAGATGCCACTTTATCATAGTATTTTACTGCTCAGCAACATTTGAGCAACTACTTAATGTTCTCTGTGCATTTCTTTTCTAACAGCTTGAATAAATTTGAGATTTTTTTGTGCCTTTCAGCAATATGGAAACCAAAAAAATCTAGAAAGATGGAATGCAAACAGAAATAAATTTGGCTAAGTGACATAAATTCATTTTTCATTAGATGTTTATGAAGGTCATTAATTATCGTTGGACCTGTGAAGTGCTGAATATCTACGTATGGTTTTTACCTCATTTTTTTAGTGTTTTCTGCCCAAAAATAAAGTATTTAAAACTAAAGGGTTAGTTCAGGTGTATACGTTTAAATATATGGGCATTTATGGTGGAGGAATCTAAAAAACAAGGTCTAGTTTTTGAAGTGTGTTCATATTTATATTCTACATTCAAACACTTCTATCATTCTTTCCTATTTTGATGGTACAATGACTATTGCCCCTTCTATTCCATCACTTCCACCAAAATCAGTGGGCATTCTTGCTGTGTGATCATGACAGTGGTCAGATATGTCCAAGGGAGGATAATACCTTTCTCCTGTACAAAGGCTAAAAGAATTGTGTAACTGGTTTCAGCTGAAGTAGCATCAGTCCCCAAGGATGTCACCCACACGTCACAAACCTAAACAGTCCATCCCTGTTCCATTAAAAAACTGCAGAGGAGCAGGGGCTTAATATTAATATGTGTTGGATGGTCTTGTAAAAGGAAAACACATGAGGTAAGCACATACAGGTTGGTAGATGCAGGAAAGTATCTAATGCAATTCTTAGAAGTGTCAGGTTGTGAGCAGCTTTTATTTCATAGGTGCATTAGACTTTTTTTATTATTTTTAAGTACAGCAACAGTACACTTTACAAGGAAAAATAGCATTTTTATTGCCAGCAAAATGCCACTAAAAGCAGTAGCATGCAGTCTACTGCAAGCTGGCACCTCTGTTCCCCTCACCTTTCCCTGAGAGCAAAGAAGCTTTCTGTTTGCATTAGCACCAAGAGATATTTTATGGAGCAAGAAAACAGAGTTCAAACTTTTCACAGAGCTGATTTTGTTCTGCATAAAGCATTTACTGCTGCTGTCAGCAAGAGTAAAATTTACAGTTGCCAGAAAGCGTAAAAACTCAAATGTGCTCTTGGAAAACACATAGTGAGCTGCATGTAAAGGAGACACTAAAAGCCTGTTTCATCCCATTTCAAAATGCACAGTTGATCTGAAAGGAACGTCAGCATCTCTTATTCTGCCTTTATTCAGAGAAAAACAAATGTGCATCTGATTTGGAAAGCAAGAGGCCAGTGGATGCCTTTAAACAAGCAGTCACCACGTGTGCTGTGTTAACACAGCTGTGTGGTGGCCTGAGGTGCCCGGGCTGGGCTCCAGCACCCCATGCCTTCTGGGCAATGTCTACACCTCTGCAGGTCAAAGCTGAATGGGATTTACTGCTGCAGGTTTTGGTGGGGAAAAGAAATTGTTTATGCAGGGAAACTGAATAGCTCAGGACTCAGTAGGAATAATGTAGGGATTTCGCCTTTAGCTCCGTGGTCACACGCAGCTGTGGGTGCTGAACATGTCTCAGGGTATCTTGCTGACTTCAGCAGTTAGAAAAAGTTTCTATATAAAAAGTTGCTTCCAGCAACCAGAAATAACATAGAATGGTTTGGACTAGAAGAGGCTTTTAAAGGTCATCTAGATCCAATCCCCCTGCCGTGGGCAGGGACACCTTCCACTAGACCAGGTTGCTCAGAGCCCCATCCAGCCTGGCCTTGAACACTCGCAGATTTGGGACATCCACAACTTCTCTGGGCAACCTGTGCCAGTGCCTCACCACCTTCACAGTAAAGAATTTCTTTATTATATATAATCTAAACCTTCACTCAGTTTGAAAATATTGCTTCATGTCCTGTCACTACAGGCCTTACCAGAAAGCCTCTTTCTGCCTTTGTTATAACCCCACTTTATATACTGAAGCGCTGCAGGAAGATCTCCCCTCTCCTCCAGGCTGAACAACCCCAGTTGTCCCAGCCTGTTCTCACGGAAGAGGGGTTCCAGCACTCTAATCATTGTTGTGGCTCCTCTCTGGACATATTTGGACAGGTCCATGTCTGCCTTGTGCCCCAGGCCTCAGAACTGGATGCAGAACTCGAGGTGGGGTCATGACATCCCAGTAAAACTCATGTTCCTGCAAGAACAGAGCTACGCTTCCAGCCTGACAGGTCCCTCCTGGAACAGCTGCTGGAGGAGAGGGGAAGGGGAATGATCCATAGCCAGAGCACACTATTCCTAGCCTTGCTAATACCTGGTGTCTGTGGGAATGTGGAGGAGTTGAAGAGCAGAGATTTTTATAGTACTAGCCGAGAAGACTGGCAGTCTGATAATAAAAATGCAGGTAATTTTAGAAAAACTGGCATGTCTGTGAGAGTGTAGAACAATAGCTGTATTCACACACTGTGTGCTTTTGCAGATTTTCAGTATATTTCACACCCAAAATGAGGGGTTTTTTTTTGACTGACTAACAGAGCAAATGAAAAACAGCTACTACACATACCCTGAAAATGTTCCACCCAAGTTACCGTCTGCATTGTCTGTTGTGTAACAGCTGTGGTTAGCAAATGGACAGAGCAGTGTGAACAAATGGAAATTAAAAGTTCTTCTAAAACATCCATAGTCTCATGGACTATGATACTGAAAACAAAACGTCCTCTGTACAGTATATGGTTTTATATATCTCTACATAGGCAATAGAATGTATCACACAAAACCCTTGGGCCCTGGAGTTATTGGCACACGTGTTAAATCTTTAGCATCTAAGTATCATCCTTTGATATCTGTAGCTCTAGTTATATTTTTATGTTTCAGCTTGTGCTCACATATTTTGTGGAATGTATCTATAAGTTATTGTTTGAAAATGTCCTCAGAGCATTTCATTTTTTTACATCTTCATGAAGTGTTTTATCTGTAGTATCTCTTTTCATACATCATCAATAACTGTTGCTAAGTGTCTTTGCTCTCCATTCTTTATGATGTCCTATCACACTTTGATTGTTACTTCAGAAACTGTCTTCTCAGAAGAAATTCAGTTTTAGCCTTCCCTTGCTGTTATCTGGGCTCCCTCACATCTGTCTGCATCAGGTCGACTCTGTTTGGAAAATAACAATTTTATGTGTGCTTTTGGCAAGCAGAATCAAACTCTGTCACTCTCTGTTGCACTTAACACACTTTCTGCCTGTCAGACCTCCACAGACCTCTTTGGTTTCTTTTACTGTATCTGAGGAGTGCACAGGGTTTTGTTATTATAGCCATCCACTTCTCTGACATTAAAAGGTTTGGTCACTGCAGCATCACAAAATAATCCATTGTTCTTGGGCTTTGTGGTGCAGGGTGCTACTGAATTCCAGGATTCATTTATTGTACTCATGACCTATTTTTGCAGGACATTTTTAATATTTGACACCACCATTAGTTAATTAGCCTATCAATTAACCAATAAGCAGGTCCTTATTGATTTACTGCTTAACAGTTTTAAACACAGCAATGCTTTCTTGGACATGGATTAAAAAAAAGGCTACTGTACTGCTTCACATTTTATGTACATTTACAGAAATTCAGCTCTGCTAACTGGGTAAAAGTCAGGGCCATGATGCATCCCTCCTCTCCTGTCTTCATGTCTTTGAAAACCAGTTCTCTGCAGATTCTCACAGGTTCACTGGGCTTTTTTTTTTTTTTCAACATATAACTGTTGCTAAAAAGCCCATTTCAGGCATTTCAAGATGGGTGTGGTGCCTGTACTATCTCAGTGTGTCTGCACAGCACCGTGCAATGCCATGCAGCAGCTCAGGTCCCAAAGCAGTCTGGGTGCTCTGCACCTCACCTGGACTTGGTAGCTCATTAGCAGCAGGGCTGCCCTGCTCCTGGAGAAACAGGGAACAGGGAAGAGCTGCTGGCTCTTCCTTATGCCTCCTGCTCCACTGCACAGTGCAGAATGATCCTGGGACATTTTAGAAGTACAGAACGCCACCATCTCCATCTGAAACCCTGAAAGAAACAGAATTACAGTATTTAAAAAAAAAAGAAAATTTGAATTGAGCAATAGCTTTTGAAACTGCCATTCTGGGTAGCTGATTAATACTTGATTCATGCATCAGAAAAAATAAAAGAAAATAAAAATGAAGAGCAAATAAGATTAATCCTTCCTTCTCTTTTGCTCTTTATACTTTAGTTATGTCAAGATTTCTGTATTTCTTTCATGTGGTTTTTCTGGTATCTGGTTTTCTGACTGCATTTTTATGATGTTTTTATCACTTTCCTCTCCTGCAGCAGTGGTAATCCATAGCTAGAAGGTACCATGGGGCCAACACTGGTCTAGTGCATGTATTTGCTCTGCTCTTGAAACCTAATTATTTCTAAGCTTTTAAAAAAAGTTATTTTAATCCACTTCAATGAACTAGTTTAGATCAGCTTTTTTCAGGCCATTAAAACTGCTCATTTATTTTAAGGTCTTGATTGACAAAATTACATGGTTCTAGTCTTGTTCAGAACAGCTCTTGAAGCCCAGGTCTGACTTTAGCTGTATCTACCAAGACTTACACATGTGCAGTCCAAAATTAAGACTTGGTTTGGCAAATATCAAAGTAGATACTGATTTGTAACAAGTCAAATAAAGCAAAAATATTAAAAGCAGTCGTATTGAATTCAATCACAGGAAAAATTCATTAATTTTCAAAAAATTTTACTGTGGAGCCTTTGCATTTGTAGAGAATATGTATTATTTTGTTTTCAGGACCAAAGCTACATGGAGCAAACTACAAATGGGATCCCCCCTAGCTCTGATAGTGCTCTGTTGTACCAAACTCTGTCAGATAAACTTTGGGGTTTGTGTTGTGAAAGGACACAATAAGTGGGTCTTTAAGCTTTAGATGAGTATTGCTCTTTTGTACCAAGCTCTGTCAAACGAATTTTGGGTTTCCTGTTGAGAAAAGATGTATTAAGTGGGTCTTTAAGCTTTAGATGAACAAAGAATATCAAATGTGCACCACTCACTAGCCCCCTACATTTGTTTTTAGGTTCAATGGTAAATGGATGGGGTTCTGCGTCTGATGAGGACCGTAACTTTTCTAGTCATAGATCTAGTGTAGGTAGCTCCTCAGATGACTCGATCTTTACCAGCGGCACTTTTGCACAAGCACTGGTTGCAGCAGCAGATAAAGCTGGGTTTAGGCTGGATGGAACCAGCCTGACAAGAACAGGTTTGTAGACTCAAAGTTGATGCTTTCTGCATGAAGGGTGTCTCTGCCTATCCTTCTCTGAGTGAACCTGCGTCTCACACTTGTCTAACATGCATGGAATAAGGTGGATGGAGATACTCTCACCGGTATATTTTAAATGAAACCTTGCATTGTGTTTCATTTTTAGTGATTTGAAGTAGTGAATAGCACAAGCTTTTTAATCTGCACCTTTGGTCTGCTGCAGTTCCCCTCAATGCTGACTCTGCTGTAGATATACTGACATATGCTCGTTTAATATTTTGGTGAAGAGATTGCTAATTCTGCCTTCCAGCCTTTGATGATTTCATTTTCTGAAAAATCTCATCACAATCATTAACGTTTCCAACAATGAACTATTTCCATCTTCAAACTATTATCTCCATCCCTGCTCTTCTGCTGCATTTCTTCTTGCAAAAGTGTGTTTTTCTGTGAAGTTTTTCTAAGCATGGGGTGAATCGGTGTGCTTTTATTGTTAACAATACAAACTGTTTAAAGCTTTATTAATAGCTGATTTAAAAAATGCTTAGTTCAATAAGTGAATATATTTTTATAACATTTAATTTTGGTTATGCCAACTGAATCTGCCAAGTAAAATGTAACAAAGGTAAAGTGGATATTACATTTGAAAACAGCCAATCTTCTGAAATTAATTAATGAAAACTAAATATATTTTAGCTCTTATTTTTAAAGATCTGTATGTTTTATTTCTATTCAAAAATATATAAAGAAAAATTATCTTTAAATATTCTGTTAAAAAAAAGAATACATTTACATTTTCTTAGTCTTGTCAAAATAGCAACAATAACTAATTCTTTAAATCCACAAATCTAACAGCAAAGTATGAACTTGGGTCATATTTTTTGTTATGCTTCCTCAGCCGATCCTTGTAATATTCCTATCATTTAAATTTTTTAGACCATTAGTCTGGTATGAAGTCTCTCCTTCAGTAAGATGTGTGCATTTAGGAGAAATACCTCACATATTGGGGGCTGAATACTGTAGGCTTATTGTATGCAATAACTTCATGGCAAGCACTGCCTTTAAGAACTTTAGGAATAAAGGAAAGAGTTGATGGCGAAGTCCTAAGATCCAGCTTTTCTCAAATCACTGGGACTTTTGCCACTGGCTTTGGTCAGAATAGTCATCCTTAAAAGGCTGCGATTTCACCGTAGCTGAGGCCTTCAATTGTTTCCTTATATTAATAGAAAATTGAGTCAAAAGTGAGCAAAACAAAACAAGAAAACTCATTTAGACCTTGACTTATTTAGTATGGACACATTTGGCCAAACTATGACTTAAAATACACTGTTTTCCTTGAGTAGTCTCACAGGTTCTGAATGAAAGGAGCAAATTCTTTCCAACTGTTTTTTTGGTGGTATTTGCTCCAGTAAAAGCAAATGCAAAGATTCACCCAAAGTTACTGTCACTTGTATCAAACCTTGGAGAAGTGCAGTTTCCACTACCTACTCATAACAGCAGTAAATGGACACAAGACCACAGAAACTTCAGAATAAATATTAATTTTTTATTATTGCTATGTGAATGGAAAATACAAGGGAAGGATGAGATCCCCCTTGTCAGTTGTAGTTTCCTAGCTTGATTAAGTCAGAAATGCACTTAAAAGTGAGCATGTGTGTAATTCCTCAGACAGACCATTAGAGTACAGGGTACAAAAAAGGATCCAGTGGCTGTGGTAGAGACTTTATGATTATTACCCTCTTACTCTCTTAATGATCCATCAGGCAAAATGGAAATAAAATAAAAACCCACATGCAAACAAACAGCCCTCCCTTCTTTTCCTCACAGAGACCTCAGCAAATGGAAGTACTCCCCCTGCTCCCTGCAGTTTCATTAGGATGTGTCAGCGCGCGGGGCAGGGTGGCTCGGTCAGACATCCCTGTTACAGCCCTGCTGCACCACAGCAGCCCCCCAGAGTGCAACACGGTGTCTGGCCGTGCAGAAGCAGCAGTGTTATCCTGTTCATTGCTCTGAAGGGAGCCTGAAGGTCCTGACTCTTTATTCCTCTGCAGTCTGGACAGTTATTTTCACCCATTTAGAACAGCTGTGAAATATTCTCAACGGTAGATACTAAAGGAGATGTCCAGCTTGATAGCCTCACGTGGGAATGTTTGACTGCCAGCCATAAGAGGCACTGGTGAATCCAGATGCAAAGTGTCTCTCCTGCCAGACACTTTGATTTCAGTTTCCAGAAGCCATCATGTGATTTGCCATGAAGTTCAAACAGCTTTCCTTTTTAACACCCTTGGGAAATTAAATCAAGAATTAGTGGATTCATCCTCGTCTCCACTTAAACACACTAAATCTGCTACAGAAAGTCTGACACTGCTCAGCAGTTCTTACTGGAAAGGCTGCATAAAAATACAAGATGCTGTAATCAGTTATTAAGTGCATTGAAAAATGTGTTATGGGAGTCTGCACATCATTTGTGTTTGCCCCATGTATGATTTAGGTCAGTGCTATTTCTTTTTGCCTCATTTTCATGAAGGGATAAAAGAGAATGTTTGGTGTCTATTTCTTTTCAAAACCAGCATTCTGAATGAATAATCACATTTCTTTAGTCAAAAGAATAAGCATGAAGAATCTGCATCCTGCACTCACTAGTTGCACTTGCATGTTGTGAGTTTATTTTTGCAAAACATCTGTGCAACGTGCTGCGAGCTGGGATGGAATTTCAGGCTCACATCTGAATTTCTCTGCATTAGTAGTCTTTTTTTATTTTTATTTTTAAAAGACATTTTAATATTTTTTCTGTGTTCATCTGCTGTGTTATCCTTACCCATGAAACAAGGGCTTGATCACTTGTCTTTGTCTGGCTGCAGCTGTGCCAGCTATAGAGGTTAATGTTCCCAAAAGCTTATTCCTGCTTTCTCCCAGCTCCAGAATTAGCTGCTTGGGTGGGTGTGCTGTAACCCAATTTCGGTTAAAATTAGCTAGGTTAGCAAAGGCATTGATTTCAGACTGTATAAGTTCAGTTGGGATTTTTTTTATTATTATTATTATTATTTTTTGTAGAGGAGGGTTAGGGAATGTCCAAATGAGGGGTTGAAATGTGGTAACCTCCGATAGCTGGCAGAGATGAGCAGCTGGGGACAAGCCTGCCTGAGAGCAGTGCACAGCAGTCAGAAGGAAGAAGATCAAGCTTGAGACAGTCACGAAATCTCTGAAGTCAAATAGTGAAGTATTACCCTAACATGTATGTTTTAATGTGAGACAACATGTTAGAGATTATGGCTGCTTTCTCACTTTGCCCTCTTGGCACTGAGAATATTTCAAATAGGATGCTGAGCTGCATATTACTCCCAATTAAGCTTTTCTAGATCAGGTTATATGTGACAGCATGTTGGAAGCAAGCAAATCTGTTGGAAGGTTTTCTAGAAAACATAACTCACTGCAGGGTAGACCGAGGTCTAAGTTAACCAGAAGATAAAAAAACCTCCTTAACTTTCATGGGCCCAGTTGACCAGAAAAATAGAAAACACCCATTTTGCCGCTTTCTATCAACTCTTACACCATTTGGGCCTAGAGCAGTACTGAAAGAGCAGAAGTTCTGACTGGCTTATACATTTTCCAATGCAGACAGCATTAAAACATGTAAGAACTTTAATTACCAATTCTAAATGAATTACGATGGTAACATCTCCAAAATCTGGCAAGAACGACATACACATGAACAAAAGAAAGTAAAAGATGGTGATTTTTAGTTTTCATCAGTTATCATTAAACATTACATCTAGTTAACAGAATAAAAATATCAGAATAAGCAGAAGTGAACATAGTAAATTAACTGTGCTCTTTTTATTTACAAGGCTTTTAATCATCTGCTCCATAGAACAGCGTCAAAGATATTTCTTTAAGAGAAATCATGTATGGTATATTGTATAGTATTGAATA
This sequence comes from Machaerirhynchus nigripectus, assembly GCA_013397975.1. Lineage (NCBI taxonomy): Eukaryota > Metazoa > Chordata > Aves > Passeriformes > Dicruridae > Machaerirhynchus > Machaerirhynchus nigripectus. Next base: position 3,509,132 of record VZRQ01007802.1, on the reverse strand, counting down.
ACATATATATGTATACACACACAACATATATAAAAATATATAAATAAATCTGAGGTCAGAATATATATTTTTAACAAATAAAAGTACTGAAAATTAACTGGAATATTTTAACATTTAAATATACCCCCATTTTTATTTCTTGAGAAAAAGAAAACCCTTAAGTATACAGACCTACACTGCTACATAGCTTGCAAAATCAATTATGTTTATCTCGCTGGAGTTACTCCAGATATACAGTGCATGTGGGAGCCCCTAAAATGAGAATCTGGCTCAGCAAACATGAAAGTGGAAGGCTGGAGGAGATAAATTTGATATGATTGCAGAACTGTTTTCCTTCCCTGTTCAAGGCTGAGGAGTTGTTATGACACATCTGTTCAGCACACAGAGCAGGTAGGAGTTACATGGCATACAGTAGTTTTATCACAACAGATGGAATAATTTTAATTCTAAAAGTTAAAGAGAAAAGAATGCCAAGTTTGTCTACTTTACTTGTGGTGTGACTTAAAGCAGTTGCTATCAGTGGGTAACTCAAGGGGACACTTGCCTGCCTCTGAGAATTAGACCTGATTTAATGTTTTGGAGCAGACATTAATAGAACAGCCCATTTCAAGGCAATAACATTTTTTCATCTGGTTTCTCTTTTTTGTTTTTTTTTTTTTCTTCTTTAGGCAAAGCATATTCTTCCTCTCAGAGACCTCGGCCAGGCAGTCCTTTTTCTACTGACAGCAACACCAGTGCAGCTGTCAATCAGGGTCAGAGGCCGAGGCCCACGAAGAAACACAAGGGCGGGCGTTTGGAGCAGCCCCCTTTGCCTCATCGCCGGGAGGGGATCACGGACGGTGAGTGTCGAGGGAGGAAAACCTGCAGCAGGCAGGTGTGCACAGCAGGAGAAGGCAGAGCCGTCTTTCCAGGAGTAGTGGTTACAGTCAATTACTGCTTTGGGGGTGTAGGGGGGGGTCCCCAGGTTGCCACGTGAGCAATATTGCAACTTTAGCAGTGCGGGGCTTGGGTGAGTGTTCGAGGAGCTTTTCTTCACTTCTGCTACAAACATGTCATCATCTCTTAGGGTTTCTCGGATCTCGATATAAATCTTAGCCCAAAATGACTGCATTGCACATGAGTTGACATTGAAAAATGGCCTGTGAGTAATTTTACATTTTATGAAAGTAGCCACCACTAGCAGTAGCTGTATGCCATGAATTCCTAAGGAGAAGCAGAGAGCTGCTCCCACAGGACTCTGTTTGGTTTGTGCTGGTTTTGACAGACGCCCAAGCGCTACAGCAACATGTGCCATGCTTTTTCCATGATTTTGCCTCACCTCTTGTCCGTGCTGCTTCAGTCCTGACATCCACTGACCTCAGTGACTGTGTCTCCCTCTTTTACATCTCCACTTCTCTCTTATGACTACTTGCCATCTGGAAATTTCAGGCATGTCTGTTCTGCTCTTCTAATAATTAAGATCAGCTCTGTCTTCCATTTTCTCTGTCTACCCTTCTTGAGTCTGGCAAAAGACACAATAAGTGCCTGTTAGTTTTTGAGGAAGACTGGATAGGAAGGTGGCCAGCTGGCTACCTCCCCCTCATTTCTTCTGATCCCTGGCCTTGCACCTGTAGGTGTTGAAATGATCAGTGTTCACCAAGGGGGTTATGCTCCTGCTCTATGGCTGATTCTCACTGCCATAGTATTTGTGGAAACAGCTTAAAGTTAGATTCCGCTCATATGGATCCAAGTTCCTTTAAACGTTAATTCCCTCCCTTTGTGGATGTATTTCAGAGGCCTCTCTGTTACACAGATCTGTTGAATTGATGTATCTATGAGAACAGTAACTGGAAATCATGGGTGTTGCTTGTGGTGCTGGCCATACTCTTTCTGTGCATGTTTTGTTAACCCTTCTGGCACCCTGAACTGTGAGCATCTTTGGCCGCAAATTCTGTGTACATGTGAGTTTGTAGTGCACTCGGTATGGTGGACACTTATCCTTCTGCTTCTGAATACTTTTGCTACAGGAATGTTTTACAGTAGTATGGGAAATTAATGGGAATCCAGTTCAGGTCATGAGACAGATGAAAGTGGGGCTCCTCAGAGAGTGACTCCATCATAAAATTTGGCATTGTTTTAAATTAGTGAAAGAGATCAGATTTTAAGATTTATTTTAAAAGAGAAAACTCCTGTTGGCTTTTTATTTATCCTTTATAAAATACTAATCTTACCGGAGTTTCTTGCATATATTTAAATTAGAATACCAATGATATACTGTTTCCTTCAACCTCTCGGACACGGGCAATAACCCTAACAGCTTTCGGATGCCATTAGATTAATATTTGTCTGTTATAAACCTAGTTAAAGTCCTTGCTATATGTTCCAAAGATTTATAATGTCCTGGAGCAATAGAGGAACCATTCCCATCCTGTATTAACACAGGAACAAACAAACAAACACAAATGGTAGAGTTTTCCGCTTCAACTCCTACTGACTATGAGTCATTAAAGTGTAATGTCAAGTCTGAGTCATAGTTAAATTTGCAAAAGATCATTTGTCAATTAAGGAAGCTAAAGGTTGCTGCTGCCACCTGCATGTATGTAAACAATTGAATTTAGGAATCTCTGGTTTGCAGAAATTAAAAATGGTAAGTGGGTGCTTTCTGTGAAATATTGCAATGAACTTTACAAAGACAGACAATACCACTATGCTTAAGCTATAGCTAGAAAAAGCAAGTAGGAGAACCTCGGATAGGGCCAGCAAGCCCTAATCCAGGCCAGTCCATTCAGCCCTGGGCCATCCTGATTTCTGTGAAAAGCATCACTCTACATTTTCTCTGGTTTTTCAAATCCATTCCCTTATAACTACTTCCTCTTGGATTTGTCATGTGGGAATATACTCGGTTTGCCGTTGTTTGCCAATTCCCAGGTTGGATGAGTCCTGGTATCCTGTGTTTAAGTCTCATCACATACCGGATGTCTGTCATTTTAAATTTTCATTGACCAAGAAAGTTCCAGCTTTCTCTGCCCACTCCCATACACATCCTGAGTGTTTCCTCCTTGTTAACTGTAACCATGTGGGACAGCACAAAAGGCCTAAGAAACTGTAATATTTAACACATAGCACACACATCTCAGACCGTGTAAGCATTTGAGGGTTCAACTTCATGCTTAGTTTTGACAGCAATCCACACAAATCCCCTAAAACCCTGCTTCTTCATTTCCTTCAGCTGCAGGTCAGAAGCCTCTAGAGACTGACTCTAGATGGAGTCTTCTTATTTGTCTTGCTGTACAACTTGTTTTTTCACTTCCCCATCCTGAAAGACTATGGAGACAACAGCAAATCCACAGAGGAAGAATATGTTATGAATCCCTCAGATGATCAAAGCTTTCATTCTGAGCTCACAGTCCACCATAAAAAAAAAAAAAAACAAACGGAGGTTTTTAGTGTTAGGGCTTAAGGAATAATTTGTTTTCCTAGAAACAATGTAGTCATGAATTGCAAAACAGTGGAATCTGTCATATAGTTTTCAGCATGGTAACTGTGTGGCTGAAGTTCAAAGCCCTTCCTTAGCTGGGCATGATATGCAAAAAAAAAAAACCCCTAAGAGGAGGCAGAAGGGAAATATGCTTAGGGTTTGTAAAGGAGACCTGGAACATAAGACTTATGTTACCATGCCTTGCCACTAACTTCCTACTGTGTATTAAAAATATTTTTTTCTAAAATTATCAGTAGATCACTGTAGGGAAAATACTTACCTTCTGATGCTAGAAAGTCTTTCAGAGGCTTATTAAATGTCACAGTAATTATCACCCCTAGGAAAAGAAATCACTGACACAGGTAGAAAGATGTGTCCTTACAGTTGTAGGTTTTTAACTTGCTGCTTTTTCCAGTTAATAATGAGAGGCTGTGCCAAACCTTGACTGGTGCCTGAATCACTTAGCCAATGCTCTGCCTTCTAAAAAAGGGCTGGAGTAATCCCAAACTGAATATCCATCTCCCCCTTATCAGGCACTCTGATGTCCTACAGCTCCTCAATCACAATCTCTCCATTACTAAATCAATAAGACCATCACCTTCCCACCAATGCACTTATGAATTGCCTTGCAGGTTTGATAATCCTGCCATTAGAGGCTTCAAAATGAAAGTCTGGATGACATCCTACTGACCTAAAAAGTGACTAGCTCAGTACAGGCTTTCAGGTATTTTCCCTACCACCTGAACGATAACTGGGATTTAGATGGCAGTAGGGTGAATCAGTGTTACCACTCTTGGTATCCTCACTGAAAATCCCGCTGAAGTCCCTAAATTTCTAAATTCAGAACTTCTCTGAAGTGATTGTCGTGATGGAACGAGTTGGATTGCCTCTATGTGGTAATAAGTCTTCCTGTGAGGATCTGAGACTTCTAACTCAGCTGACATCTGTTAGCCCTTTAGTAGTGGAAGGAAAGGCAAAGCAAGACTATTCTCAGTGTGTTGGAGGAAGAAACTCATGACTCCAGATACATGGGATCTTTCTATATACCCAGACGAGATAGCAGAAATTATTTAGTTATTTACTAAGGCACAAGATTTGCAACAGAGGATGTAAGTTGATGTAGAGCAAATAAGAAGTCACATTTCGAAATGAAACTCTCTTCCAGCTTCTTTTATTAAAAAGGACAGGTAGGTGTTACTGTGACTGTCAACCTGAGTAAGGAAGTGAAGAAGCAAACAGTTTAATCAGGTGATGTTTGGCTACAGTTAGTAACTGTTCTTACAGATCTTCTCAGACACGTGTAGCACAGTTCAGTCAGTCTGTACTCAGGCCACAGCCAGTATATGTTAATTCCAAAGTACCTGTAGTTCTACAATTCTGTGAAGCTTCATTACAAGATACATTTTGTTTTTCTCTTCAACTCATCCACAGGTTTAAAGCACCCGAGGAAATTTACAAACGTGGTGTTTAATTTCTCTGCTGTGCATAAGTCAGTCTCTCTGTTTATTTTGTGGATGGATAAAAGCAATAATCAGGTTAACAGTAGATCAACACCATTACTCTACAGCAATACCAGGAGTTGCAGCCAGCTCCAGAACATGCAGTATAGTTTAAGTACAAGCCTTCTTTCCTTTTAAGTATCTAATTAATAACAACTATTAGACAGCAATTTCTGAAGTAGGATAGTCTATTTAAATTTTAATACTGCAATAATTTCAACGAATTTTTTTTTCTATGCTACAACTTGAAAATTTTGTTTATATTGAACGGTAAATATTTTATCGGGGAAAATTGCGTAGTCCAATGTCATGTTATGGCTGTGTTTAGTGGATTCAATGCATCTCCACAAAGTGCTTATAAATCACAACTTCAGTAATCTCTATTTCAGATTGCATAAGCAGATGCCAGTGTTGTGGTTCTGTACATTAACTGGTTATGATCGCAATAAAATCAATTATAAGAAATGCCATTTTGGAAGCCAGCACTATAAAGCAATTTTAACATTGGCAAGCTCCCATACCCTCCTGCTTCCACCTACAGTAACTCAAGTATAGTCATTGTCATGAAAGGTCACATCTATATTAATAACAAAAAAATTCTCAAATAAATTAGTGCTGAACATAAAGCATGCACCAGGCTCACTGACAGATTATTAAAAGGCTGTTCTTGCCAGAGGGTGCTTATCTTAATCTGGGGCACAGCACTTCAGCTGTGAGCAAAGGGGCAGGAGCATCTCTGGATACAACTTTTTTCTCTTGCAAAGACAAATAACCTGCATATCCTCACTTACCTGTAAGAGACAGTGTTGACTGGAATGACATCTCAGCAACTTTGCAAGCATTTCTGCTCCATATGTGAGGTATAAGTGTCACCTCTTAACAGCAAGGACATGAGAAAAAAATTCTGTGTAGCATTATATAAAGCATTATATAAAGCTGGATTACAGACTTTGAAATAAACTCCTTCCAAAGGCCTCCTGACCAATTTATAAAATGAATTTCAGTTTCACTAGAGTTATAAACATCAGACTTCCCTGCAGGCAAAACAGAGGTTTATTTTTCCATACCTGTAACTGAGCCAAGTTCAATTCCTTGATAAACCTTCACAACTCTGTAAGATACAAAGGACTAGAAAACAGGTCAGACCCAAATCTATTGTAAGCTGACATAGATTTTTGTGAAGTTGGTGTGGCTGCAGAGATTTATTTGGGCTATCCATTGCCCCAAAACAGAATTATCAAAAAGTGTTCCTTGTATAAAACGTGAATGTGATATGGAAGAATTTTCATTATGATACTAAAGGTGCTTCCATTTTATGGGTTTTTTTTTCTTTTAAATAAATGTATCATTCTTTTAAATGTAAATCTGTCATATCATTTACATGAAAAAGTTGCATATAGAATTAAAATTATCCTGAGTCTATAATTACCTTGGATCTTGGACTAAAAACAAGTGCACCTTTGCCCCCACAAATGTGATTAGAAGGTTGACCTTCAATTCTACAAGCGTCTTAGTAGTCCAAGTCCCAAACTTGAAAAGGAAGTTGTTAGAGACCAGGCAAGTGTCTTTCTGTTAGCTGAAATTGTGTTTTAACTGATTATATTTGCAAGACTGCTAAACTTAAAGAGTGGCCATCCTCTAGTCTCTGAAGATTCTAGCTCTTCGTTTACTTGACTAAAATGCTCACCCACTGCTTGGTGGTTCCATTTAAACACATTTGTCAGAGATGTACTGATGCTTTTTCAATGGCAGTCAGTTCCGCAATTAATTTTTCACAATTTTTGTGGCATTTTATTCATTTTGATGAAGTTCTGTATTAAGTTTTGAGTTTACACCTCAAGCTGGAAGTGTAGCCCAAAGATAGGATGTAGGAAGCCCCAGTATGGTGGGGGGAAATTGTCAGCTGGCACAGGTCAGTTTTCCACAGCCTTTCTTAACTCCTTGCTGTTACTGAGCAAAACAGCTGGAGTACACCCCACAGAAAATAAATCACGTGCTTGGGAGTGTCAGTCAGGGCTCAGAGTCTATGGATTTTTATGGAAGTTAGAAAGAGCTAGCAACACAGCAACCAGAATAAAGAGCTAGCAGAAGTCGAAACCCCTTTTCTGATTAACATGAAATTTCCTCCTTTTAAAATCAACCAATCTAGTGGCTCGTACCGTTTGCAAGGCACTTTTCTTTTCAGCATCGAAAACAGACCTTCTGTTTCAGTTAAAAAAAAAAAAAAAATCAGTTCACCTGAATCTTATTCACATTTTTTAGATCTTCCACCACCACCCGACCCGCCCCCCGGTCAGGGTTTAAGGCAGCCCATAGTGCCCGGCCAGCGCGGAGGCTCTGCCGAGAGGAAGGGGAGCTCTCTGGAGAGGCAGCACGCAGCCAACGTAGATGACACAAAGAGCTCCCTGGACCGGCCTGCTAGGACATCACTAGAGTGGCAGCGGCAAGCCCAGGAGTGGATAAGCTCTGCAGACCGCCAAGAGGATTTCAGGAAAGCCCAACACAAACAAGCCTTCGGATCAGGTGTGTGTGTGTGTGCTGCACCGGCAGCTCGACACCCCACCCTCTGCTGAGGGGTTCTGCGCCCGGCAGGGCTCTAGGATCACCTCACAACCTCTCTGGGAGAGCACTGGCGAGGGTCAGGCTGGAAAATAAGAAAAGGCCAAGTGAAACAAGAGCTTGTGATCCAGCTATCTTCCCTCCTGCAACAATGGGATCTGATTAGCACCTGATTGTTGTGGAAATTAATGATGTTCTCAAGTGTAGTGATGGAGAAAATAGCAACAGTTTCAGGCCAGCAGGGAAGGAGAGAGAGATTTTTGGAGTATCTTTTGTTAGATGTATTTATTTATACATATGGAGCCATATTTTCAAGTTCTTTCAACCTGCTTCCAAGTTGGCAGCTGTTGCTTTTACATGTCTGCAAGAAGGCTGCTCCTTCTGAGCTACTGACATTCCTTTCAGCTGTATTAAAAACCCTCTCTTCTCTTTATTCAAGGATATGACAAAGTAGCATTCATCTCTTAAGCCCAGCAAGATGACAGAGGAGGTTTTCACTTTCATACAGGACCTGCACCTTGCCCCAAGCTGACTTTAGCACCTAAATGGATTTCAAGTCTGCACAAGTGTGCACAGGAGGTGATGCTGGGCTGGAGTTGTATTTCTACAATATTCACAGCTTCCTTCTGTCAGCCTGACCTTAAGTAAAAGCTGCTGTTTCATCCTAGGGTGTTTTCTTTAACCCATTAATCACCTCATTGCAGTGCAGTGCTGATTAGAATGATACAAGAGGACAATTAAGAAGATTTAAGCAAAAAAATATACTGCATGTAAAGTTTTCTGTAGGGTTACGCTGTTTCTTCACTTATCTATGTAGCTCCCACAGTCACACTAGAGGTACTCTTATCATCCATCTTTTTCTTGATTTTATTCACTCTTAATTCTCCTTGTTAATCTAACACACCAGTATCATTGACATAATAACAAAAAAATAGTAGTGTGCCAACAAATCTGTCATGGGGACAGGATTTACTGAATAAAGTCCTCCTAGGGAAAATACTGCTGTCTGTATTTAAAATGTAAATATTTTAAACACAATCAATTTTTTAAAATATAACAATAATGGCACTGTTAAAACCCCCTAATATGCTGGCTGCATAAACAAGTGAGTGGCTGTTCATGCTCTGAAATCATGATGTGAAGTCACAGTTTAAAAACAGTGTGTGAAATTCAGGCTGCTTGGTGAAATGGCAATTTTAATTGCAATGTACAAGATGTACAAACACATAGAAAATAGCCCAAATATACTCTGCACTTCTCATTTCCTTGGAAATTATTAAGGATGCTTCTCTGACCTGCTTAGAAAGAAGTCCCTTCTTTTTCCTCTGCCTCACAAGTGTACAAATAGAATTTGTCGTTTATTCTGTGATGCAGAGCTTATACAGCAGTAGAATTCACATCCTGCAGGGCATGCATTTATCTGTCCATAAATAAAGAGAACTTGATCTTGACACTTCCAGTGCCCTACACAAGCATTTAATTTAGGACTGAAGTGGTTACAGGTATCCTGTTCTTGTCAAATTCAGGATGCCGAGAGCAAGTGCATATCCTTTATGCATAAAAAAGGACGCCTCTAGGAGATGTTATGAGTTTACCCTGGTGTGAGGAGTTCATAGAGTTTGTGCACAAGATGGGCCAGAGCTTCCTGTCTGTCTGTCTGCATTCTCGTTCCAGCCTCTTGCACTGCAGCTTTCTTGCTCTGCATTCTTGTCTCTGGTAGATTTAAAAAAGGCTACTCTTGTGTATGATGTTGGTTTATACCATTAAATTTGAGTGTTTTAATAATATTAATTGTGATTCTTCCCTTTTCCTTTATCACTGGCACAGTTCTTTGGAAATCTATCCTGTCCCAGTTTTCAATACATTTCCAAAAAGAGTTATTATTAGCTATCAGCTTCCAGAAAATAGCTAATTTTCAACTTAGGGAGTTTCATTCAGGCGTTGCCAAGCTGTGAGTGAAATTTTGAAAGCAAGACCTTTAGTTTGAAGTTGAATAGAATAAAACTACCTAGGTCTGGGATCCGTGTTTCCACTGGTGACTTTCAGTATAAACAAGATCACTGAGTTCCTGGCAGTGGCTTCATTGTAGAACTGCAGTTAAAGCACATCAAATATGACATTCTCAGCTCCCCCTCTGAAGAAAGTGGTGCTAGATCAGGTTACAATAGTTTTGACAGTAGGAAAAGCCTTTTGGTTATTTTCTGGTGTATGGAAGCATTGTTACACACACACATCATGATTTCACAGGGGCTAGAATGATATCTTCAAATTAAAGGCTCAGTATTTCAAAGAGAAAGGCACCAACAAAGCTTCCCCATATTCTTTGCAGGCCTGGACATGGGGCACCATTCGGAGTGTTTAATAAATGTGAGCCCATTCTCAGGACTGGAGACAACTACTTTTTGTGTGCTAGAATGTTGTGTAAAATCAAGCCCTTATTTTATGTCACAATTACTTATTTTATGGATTATGTTTATTTCTGAGGGCACAACAGATAATTCAACATACCATATGCTCTATAATGATAATGCACTTTCTATTTATTCATTGTCGTTTTTCCTCAATATTTCATTGAACCCGAAGGAGGCCTTATCCTGAGTACACAAGCTAGGAAAACAAATCAATTGACTATATATGTCATCTTCCAACTCTTTTGCAATGCTAGTGACTTTTGTTTTCATCCTTTAAAAATGTATCCAGCTTTCTGCTAAACTGATTTACGCCGCTCGCTTTATTGCTGCCTTAATGCAAACTGTTCCATATTTTAGCCAGCCTTTGGAAACCAGGTTTGCATCTGACTCTATTGTTAGGTCTTGATATATAAAAAACAAGTAACATAATTTAGGAGAGAGTGTGGCTTTTAAATGCCGTTTTACAGTGTCTTTCAAGCATTTCTTTTTATTTCAGCAAGGACAGCACACGGTCATAGCACAAAACACTGATAATGCCCTTACGTCCTGCAGCACAAATATTCTGGTCCCTTGGGCAGGACCACAGGGAGATACTTTGGCAGGGAAAGAAGTCAGCTGCCTGCCCTCTTCTGCAACAGATTTACCTTAAAAACAGGCTCAGTTCAACAGCAGCTCACATGGGGAATCCCCACATCCTCCTCACTTGTGGCAATAGGCACAAAGAATGAAATCCTGAGTTTCTTCCGCAAATTTGTTCTCATTTAGCACTTCTCTAAGTTAATTATGCCTCTGCTGCAGTCTTTGCAAAAGCTTCAAGCTTGTGAATACAAGCATTTTTATCTCCTCTTTCTTTCCAACCATCCCCACCTACTTTTCCTTCTGTGTTCCTGCCCTCTGTCAAAGAAAGTCCATTTCTCCTTATAAGGTTGTTTAAGAGTGAAGACAATTGGAAAAGCAAAATAAAGAAAACCCTTTTTGACCTCGATTCACTTTGAAAAAAGGCAAGATTCAAGCAGTAGAAATCCCACTGATTTCAGAAGGGGCAATTGCTATGTTTGAGGTTAGGCATATATACTCATATTCTTTCTTGAATCAACCTATGTTTAGCAAGATCTCTTTCTTCAGCTTCTGAGATGGCAAAAGTGGATCATGCACAGCAAAGAAATAAAATAGTGCTTCTATTTCAGTGTTAAATCAGTGCTGCTGTTATGCTTCTTAGATCTGGATTATTACAACAATATCTCCAGGAAACCCTAATCAGAAGTGATGTCTTGTTTTACTTCATGCTATATGAAGACATACAGTCTTATGCTTTATTACTAGCAATCCTGCTCTTGCAAGCAGTTCATTATTACAGGTCTTCACAGAAAGGAATCCAAGTGAGCAAAAGTAAGCCTTCTGCTCATAATGGAACATGAAACAAGCTGCAGGATTATTTATCCACCACAAGTATTACAACTGCAACGTATAATATAGTATTTTCCAAAGTAATTCAACACCAGTTAAAAAAAAATTGTCAGTGTACTTTGCATCATTAGAAATTACTGAATTGCTGGAAGCTAATTGAATTAGCTGATTTTGTAGTTCTTTATCTAAACTGATTGAGGTAATGTTGCCATAATTTAAGCTAAAGAAAAGGAAAAAGCACATTTATGTAGGCTTGAAGCAAAAATCTAATCATAGCTTCATTGTTTTGGAAATTGCATGTTCACCTATTTTTATTAAAGTATCTATGATTCATGATCTCTTATTCATTATGAATGTAGAGTTTTTATAATTAATACAAACTGACTTAGCAGTTTACAAGGAAGCAAGATTTAAATTCATACTGGCTTCTCTGTCCTTGGGATACAGCTCCTAGCTGTGTATTTTCTTAGGTGAAATTGTCATTCTACAAAGCAAGACAAAAGACAGATGTGAATGAATATGATGTGCATAAATGAATAGCTTGTTTATTCCTATTTCTAGGACTTTATTGGTATTTATTTTGCTTTGTTTTGCTTTTCTAGAAGAGGCACTCGTACCATATAGTAAACCCAACTTCCCATCCCCTGGTGGCCACAGCTCTTCAGGAACATCTTCTTCTAAAGGATCGACTGGACCTAGAAAAGGTGAAGTCTTGCGAGGAGGTCACCAACGCAATGCCAGTGACCTTCTCGATATAGGCTATGTGGGATCAAACAGTCAAGGACAGTTTACTGGTGAATTATGTAAGTTTACCTCTAGCTCCAGTTAAAACTCTCAAATAGATAAAAAGAAAAAAAAAATTACGACTCTGTTGTGAAGAGAGTAGGAAGTTGTGTGTGATAATCAGATTAAGCTTTATCCAGATTTTTTTGCCTTGCGAGGTGTATTGCATGTGATGGCAAACAAATGTCGTCCTTCTGTTCTTTGGTCTGGGCCAGTTCAGTCTGTGTAAGCCATGCCGATGTTACCTACGTGGTATCTCTCTCAGTGTGTAATGCTAGTGAAGCATGGGGAAAATTGAGAAGGGATTCTAGTAACTTAGAGGTTTTTTTGGCAAAGTGTAGCGTGCTTGTCTTGGAAATGCCACTGAGAGATTTCCTCAGCCTTCTCCCTAATTTCCTGTTGCTTGATGAGCAGTATTCTCTTAGTGGAGGTCCTCTTTTCTTGATTGTGTAGCCCAGTTTTTCAGTTGTATATCTCCACTCTTTTCCTCAGCATCCCAGGACAGGGAAATTGTTTTCCAAGTTCATTTTCTATTATTACTCAATATCTGTTAAACTTTGTATAAAACCACGTTGATGCTGTGTACATGCTGGCAGCACCAGGTGCCCAAAGGCTGGACTCTGTTGTTTGAAAAAATACATCAAAACCCCAGCATGCTCAGGCCTACTGGTGTGTTTAATAAGTTTATTAATGGTAACAAAAGCAGTGGAGCTGTTGGCATGTCTGCATCCTCTTGCTGCAGTCAAACCCTCAGCACCTCCTGGCAGTTACTGCCCTGTAGCTGTCAGCTAGCTAATGGTCCCCCACAAGCCCTGAGAGGTGCAGTCTCAGATATGGTGTTGGTAAGTGCTAAATTGTAGCATCCATTGCTTTTCATCTTAGAAGTAATTAACCCTCCTCTCACAACCTATTGAATATTCATCTTGTGCTGCAGTAATATTGCCATAGGCTTTGTTTTGTGTGTTTTTTTCTCCTTATTACAACCTCTTTCTCTCTCTTTGTTTCTCTCTATAGAGTAGTTGAGAAGACACATTGCAAGCTGCTCTGATGGACCATCAGGTCTGAACTCATGGAAGTGATGACACTAAACAGTGCAATGAACATTTTCTTTATTTATGTACTATTAAAAGAACTGTAAATGCAATGTAAAGACACACAGCCACACATATCCCACAGATACTTTACTTGTGTTCTTCTCTTTAATACACCATCCACCTTAAACTATTCCTTGTCAGGAGTATATAAAAAAAAAAGAAAGAAAAAAAAAATCACCCTCCAGGATGAAAAGGATTTCCTTCTGTATATAATTTCTTTTGTTGCATTGCTATGCAAGCTCACCTTCTTTTTAGCTATGTTCATATTCATGTCTGTTTTTACTGGTCTGTTGTACTATATGTGAATTAATAGGCTGTGGTGCCATATATTAACTTTTAATTGTGTAACTTTTATGTTTAAAGTTTGCACTGCAATTTTATTTGGTGATAAGCACAAAACTCTACTCCTCATGACATGAAGAAAAAAGAGACTGAATGTGTGAAGAAGGTTTACGTCCTGTAAGCTACTTTGGATAATGCTGGATGTAAAGGAGTATGTTAGGTGGTTTTCCATTGGGGTGTAGAAATGAGAAAGTGACAGGCAAAACTGATGTCAGTGAAGACATTAGAGACAGATTTAAACCTTTTAAAAGCAAGCAACATAGTTGCTCCTCCTATTTAAGAAGGGGTCAGAAGTTGGAAGTGTGAGATTAAAGAGTGAATATGAAAACTAAAGGTAGCATGAGATGGCCTAGACCCTTTCACTAGAAGGATACCCTTAGTATCTGCTTTTAGCCATCCCATGCCACTAAGTAAAGGGGAAGAAAAACCTTGCTACAAACAAAAGAACTTAAGGTGTTTCACTAAAGCTGTTTTTATTTTGCAGTTTTAAAAGAATTATTACCATTAATTTCTCCAGCCCAAAATATAGGAGATTTTCCAGGAGAAACAAACCATATAAACATAAGGAATACCTAGTAAGAAGATAAGAATGCAATTTATTATTAAGACATATTCAGGCTGCTTCCAAAAAATTGAGATGTCAGAGTATCGTATTTCATCTTTCCAATACATGTACAGTACGATAGAGGATAAAGCTGCACCACTGAAATTCATGACATTAATTGTTTTGATGCAGTCTACACAACCCTTTCTGTTCCATACCTGAAGTCTGCAAGAGCTGAAGTTGGATCCACTAAATTTGTAGTAAAATGTTTAGTGTTTGGAAGGAAAGCAATGGTCAAATTACTTTTGGCTTGCATTAAGTATATTTCTGGCAATACAATACATCCAAAAAAGTTGGATATAAGCAAAAAAAAAAATCTTTGACCTGTGTTTTAGTGAGTGGCTTCAAACTCTACTATGATGAGGAAATAACGCATGTTTATACACTTTTTGAATAAACCAGACTCTGTAAGTGGACATTAATGACAGCATCCTGTCTCTTCATTAATTTCCATGACTTTGTCCAAGTCTTCTTTACCTCTCAAATCTCAAAGAGTAAATTCTCAAGCTCTTCTTAGAATATTGTATGTGGATAACCCACCCATTACTTTGATGCTTAGTTTAAATATTGCATCTTACAGCTTATTTCTGTTAGTTATCTGACCATGAACACAAGTTTCCATTGAATACACTTTTCATATAACCAGTCTATGTTGTTTTATATATTGCCTTGGAGCTCACCAGTATGAAGAACACTTTTAGTCATGGCAGAATTTTAGAAAAGTAAATTACAATGCTAAATATGTGTTGCTTTTCATTTCATTAACTTGTTCCATGATAAGATAAAACACTACAGCCATCAACTATAACTCAGCACTAATGAATATTGAAAAATGCTAGTTAACTCCCTTAAGGTCAAGGTGTGTTATTTAGCAAGTTACAAACAAAAAAAATGTTGAGGAAAAAAAGTATGAATTTATTTACATATGTGACCAATGAGTATATGTCATTTTTCTGCTTGTTAAAACACTGTAGTTAAAAACATTACTTAAAAATGTGCAAAAATGTTCAAGTAAGATAAAGAATGCAGCATAATTACATATGTATGCTTTTTATTTTGGTATTACCATATGAAGAGAAGATTATTCAGAGTACAATTCAAATTTAACTCTCTGGAAAGTGTTTAACTCAGTCACCTGTAGTTGTTTTTTAACTCATTTAATTCAAAAGCTTGTGCTGAGCTTTGGTGGAACACCTTACTCATTCTGTTCTATTCAAAATTCAGTATCATTAGAGGTTGATAAAGCCATTCCAATTAATTTCAAATATGTGTTTTATCTCTTCCACTGGAAAGTAAATGTGTGTCAGTATTAAAGCTGTGCAGTACCATGATATTCACTAACTTGTCCATCTGCTTCTGTACATTTTTGTTCATTAATAATTTGCTTACAATATTACATAAGGTGTTGTTGTGTATGGCAAAGTGTCTCCATTATCTTACAGGTGATGTCTCTTCTTTTTTTCTCTCTCTCTTTTCTATACAATGTACTTCCAATGAACCACAGTACATATTTTTTAAAATGCCATTTAATTTACTATTTTAAAAGAAGTATTCTTCTTTTTTTAAAAAAAATGAAAACATTTATTGTGAATAATGTGTTTAAAGAAAAGGGATGTTGTGGCAGCACTTAGAATTGTTTTTTAATTTGGTTTTTTTTAAAAAACTGTTTATTGGCTACAGTTTGTTCACGAAAAAGTATGACCTCTTAATGTGTTTCATTGGTATTGTTAGTGCAGCAAAGTTTAATTGGCATAAGAAGTTGGTTAATAGTACTGTTGAAGTGTGTATTGTATATTTACTGGGGAAAAAATAAAACATATTCACATTTCAAATCTATGTTAAAAGACCTTGAGTAAGGAGTCAATATGTGAAAACCCAAGCAGGGAAAATCAGGCAATAATAACATAGACTGAGCTATAATCATCACTGTCCACTTACAGGTGACAAGGAGCATTTTATACACTGTTTTTTGAACTAAGCTAGGAGCCAGTGGTTAACATTGCCTGTCCTAGGGTTTCTGTGCAATGTCCTGTCTTTACTGGAATAGTTGTACTGATGTAACTGCACTGACACAGCTGTTCCGGTGAATGTTCTGTCCGTAGCTGTGCTCTCTCAGTGTGAGGTGAGCACTGCGGGCGCACAGCTCGCTCTGCCTGAAGCCCACAGAGCAGCGGATGTGTAAACCTGGTCTGAACCCCCAGACCTGGGGTTTGGTACTGGTGGAGCTACTGCCTACCCAGTGCAGAACACCCCAAAATGTATGGATAGGTGCTAGGTCAGTTTTTCTCAATCTTTGCGTTGAATACGTGCTCAATTTTAAATGCAGGAGGGCTGGAGGACCAAATAATGCATTGTTCCATGTGCTTCAGTGGTGTATTGCTGTATGGGCAGCCATTTCAGTGATGCAAAGAACAGACATTTATTTTTTTGGTTTTTTGGTTCGTTTTCTGTTTTGTTTTTGGGGGTTTTTTTGTTTGGGTTTTTTGGGGTTTTTTTTTGGTTTGTTTGTTTGTTCATTTTGTTTTTTGTTTTTTGTTTTGTTGGGTTTTTTTTTTGTAATTTCTCAAGTCCGTATCCAAGTCAGTAAATCTTCTGAATACCTTTCGGTTGTCACCTGAAATGCAACAGAAACACCGTTCCTTGGGAAAAGTACAAAGGATAAGGTGCATGTGGAATGTTTTTAAGTATGTTGATTTAACTATACACCAGTGCAAAAGGAAGACATGACTGTCTGAAATAATTATATGCTGGTTTATGCTTGCCTCAGCCCGTACATTGCCAGCCATGAGAAGAGGTGTGTGCTGAGGCTGAGAAAGAGTCCTCACAACTGAAAGAGGAAAGGGAATACTGTTGGGGGAGATTTTGGCAAGAACTTTTATTTAAAAAAGAAAAAGTAACAGGCAGCTCCTTTGGCTTGTCTACAATTTATGCAGTTATGGAGGTTTTTTTATGGTTAATGGCCTTGCGGAGTTTTAGCAGGGGAGCTAGGAAGAAAAAGTTGACATTCTTTTATAAAAATTGGGGGGTACTTGTTTGCTGAGGGGAGGATTTTTTATTCATTTTTATTTTTTTGACACGTTTTGTGTTCCATCTATCTGGAACACATTAACTAAAAAATAAATTGTTTTTGAAAACCATGTGGGCAACGGACAATTCATTTAGGAGGCACATTCAAATAAGCAGGAAAAAGGGAAAAACTAATACTAAAATAAGGAACACATACTGGTTTAGAATCAGCCAAGTCCGCCACAGTTTCACATGCAATTTTGAGCAGTACAATAATATGTATAAATTTCATTGCTTTTGGTTTTCATACCAAAACAAATTATCCAAAGTCCATAGGAGGCCTAGATCCTTGGGATGCTAAATCTGGTGCTTTGTTTTGAATATGTGCATAATCCAAGCTGGTGAGACTGGAGAATGCTCGGGGTTGTACGAGGCCCCAGCCCTGGCTGCTCAGACCCCAGGCAGTCTCCAGCAGGGAAGCCCTCATGGCTTTAGGCTTAGCGGGTTTCAGTGGATCCCGGGCAGGTCAGGATGTACAGGAAGGTCACTTCTCTGAGGATGGAGTTTTCAGGGCAGGGAAGGCCTTCAATGGCTGTGGCACCACTGGTGGTTTGCACTGAGCCCACTTAGTCAGGCACGTCTCACATTTTGGGACCATCCTCCCCGATCCTTGTTTCAGTGCTGTCCTGCTGTGGTCTGTGCACTCAGTGCTGATGCTGTTCCCTGGATCTGGGGTGTCTGGCATGGGGGGTGCAAGAGCAGAAGAGCCATGGAGGTGCTCTGCATGCACTGAGTGGCTGGATAGATGGATAAATGCTTTATCAATTCAGGGGGACCGGGGAGCACAGGAGAGCAGTGGCACCGAACACCTGCTCTGCCGTGTCTACCTTGTTCCCCGCTTCTCTTCAGGACTGAGCTCTTTCCTGCCAACACTCCTCCATCCAGATTAACAGATACAACTCACAGATACCTCATGGGACCCAGAGGAGATGTAGGGCCATGCCTACATGCACAGTGGACTGGTTATCTGGGGAGAAGTAGCTCTGAGTTCCACTGCTGCTGTGACGACTAGATTCCTCTCTAGCCTGCATTTATTTAACTGTGTAGCTACATCCAGGAAGACCCCAGCAGAAAACAAGTTGCTGGAGCAGAGCTCAGCATTGCAGCATCCCTTCTGGCATGTGACTCCTTATTCAGTCTGTTGTAGGCAGTCCTGAGTTCACTGCTGAGTTCTCACCACATCCTGAGGACTCAGATGGCTTATGCTGACATCTAGGCAAGTGAGGTTGTTCCTCTTGCTTTAGCAGAATGGAAAAAAACCCAAACAAAACCCAAAAGATGCCAAAACTTAAACCTTTCACTTTAACATAAATCTTTTAAAGCGATGCTCAAAAACCCTAGAAAACAGCATTTCAGATGTGTTTGACAGTTTTTTTCTTTCTCTTGGTATTTTGTTTTGGCTACCATTGAAATGATCGATTTGTTTTTTTCAGAGCTGTTACACTGTCCCTGCACCCCTTACCCCCTGCATTTTCCAGCACTTAACTTTCATCTGTAGAGAAGTTATGGCAGAGAATAATGACATTTGTGTACTTACATTGTTCTAACTTTAAGCAACAAGGTGCACAGTTGCATTCAGTTCAATTGATCAAAGCCAGATGGGCACAAAATGTTTGTGGGGGGTTTTTTCTAAAAGGGCCTGCTACTATTTGTGCTGATATTTGTTCCCCCTTTATGCTGATCAGTGCATCTTTTGCCTTCAAGGATGCCATTAGTGAATCTCCTTTGTGTTCAAAAGCAGGAATCCATTGTGCAGTACTTGGAGAGCCACTCGGATGCAGGTAAAGAATATAACAGCTTGAGCAAGTGCTAATTAGAACCAATTAAAGTTAATTGACCTCCTTTGGCAGTAAAATGCATAATAGAACTTGCTCTGTCCTTGCAAAATGGAGATCTTGCCTCTAAGCATAAGAGTGAAGCAGGGTTTCATGTAGCAGCCCGTAGTAATTATGTAGGTATAACAACCAGGAAGCTGCTTGCTACAATTTGTTCTAATAACTGAGCTCTACTGTATCAGGGCAGTGCAATAAAAGTGAGATTTCTGCTCCAGTCTATTTAAAAACCTAATTTTTACAGAGCAAATGAGCATCCCAAGATACCGATACTAATCTCTAGGAATGAGTTGGCAGAAAAATAAAGAGTTCCTTTTATAGGTAAGTAATGGTGTGAGCATAAAAAAAAGGGCAGTTTTACACCTGCTGGTTGGAAATAGCCCTGATGCTCAGAGGTTGCATCTGTCCTGAGCAGTGGGGGTGAGCTCTGGCAGGCCTGCACTGGCGCTCTGTCTGGGTGAAGGGTCTGCCCACAGTTCAGTGGGGCTCCCCGCTGAACCTTGCCGTGAGGTTGCCTTCTGCAGACTTGTGTTGCAAAAGGGGTACTGGCAGCCATCCAGCTGAGGTTTGTGGTGCTGCAGGACTGCACCACTACCACGGGCACCACTGTGGACATGGTCAGAGGTACCCGAATAAAAGAGAGAAACAGCAGGGGAAAGAATGAAGGGTAGGAAATGCAAAAGTGTATGAATTCAAAAGCATCAGTGGTGGGTGCTAAACTATACATCGCTGTGAAAAGTTGAAAAGCCATTTTTATTGGTAAACCAGAATTGATCCAGGTTCCATGACCATGCTTTGATGACTTTTTGCTTGGCAGGAACTGAATGCGACTGATGTTGCTGCTAACTTGGCCTTACTATGAACAGCAATAAAGGTGTTAGTCAGGTGGGGACTTTGATGTGACCAGTAACATCACTCTCCCTTCAGGGAATGTTCTGTGCTGGCTTGTTAATGAATTTCTTTCCTAATGAGTATCATTAAAAACCCTTTGATTAGCTATTTGTGTGAATGCCCTTCCTTTTTCCTCTAAGCTGCTACTTGCACGAGTGGCAGCAGGATTTTGCCCTAGGCAGAAAGCGTGCAGCTCTATTCCTCACCTCATGAATACAAGTCTGAGGTAAACAGCAACAGGAAAGACGGTGAAAAAAAAAAAAAAAAAATAAAAAAAGACCTTACGGATGAGTTGAAGTTATTTTCTACGAGTGTACAACCTGAGCAGGCACCAGCATTCAGAGAGGACTGTCATTAGGGGAAATGAAGAGCAATAGGTGGTGATGGTGAAGCATGCAACAATAATTTACATACACCTCGAGTGCCAACAGGCAGAGAAACAAATAAAGCTATAACCTGGGGCAAGGGGATGCCAGGGAATAAATGGACCGCAACGAGCAAACAAAAAATGCCATGTCATAAAATGTAGCAAAAAGCCTGGAAAGCAAAATTAGAAACAAAACAAGGCATTTCAGATCCAGGGCACCTTAATGAGATATTGATGGCACGGAAATTGCCTACTCCTATGCAAGACAAAAGAAGACTGAGAAACACAAAAACAATTAGGAAACAGATTTGGCCATCTAAGGTTTAATAGAAAGAGATGTGGCATAGCAGAGCACAATTAATCACCAATTGCCTGAAACACTTTCCTCTCCCAAGCTACTGCAGACCTGTCTCCCCTGCTCCCAATCTTAAAATGACAGTCACCCAATCCAGTTTTCATTTAAAATAAACCTCTCAACCATTCCTCTTCCAGTCCCTCAAATCTCCCAGTGAATTGCAGACACTGATAGATAAATAAATATTTTGTATTTACTGTGGTGTCACAGGCTTCAAACTATCTTCAGCCTACCCACCCCCTTCTTCCTTCTCTTCTCCCACCAGGCATAAACTTGATCTGCATATTTTCTACCTTGTTGTTAGGCACATAATGAGGCTTTTCTATTTTTGTCCTTCTTTGCCCGGAAAGCTGTCTTAGCCACGTCACGCTTAGGGATGTATGAAAGTTCACTTTATATTAGATCTATGTGGGATATGAGGTTTAAGTTTAAACTAGGTCACTGGGTGCCTTTAGAGCATTTGTAACTAAGGGAGAGCCACTGATTGATGAGTCCTGATTTGAGTGGCTCAGCCCTGTACTCGGAGCCTGAGAAACTCCAGGGGAATGACCACAGTTACAGAAAGATTCCGGCCGTGTGTCGCAACCCGGGTCTGCTGTGCCATGCGTGATTCCCAGCGTCAGCCTGCAGATATTCAAGGCAGCACAGAAATGCGTCTCAAAACAGCTGAAACAGTAAGTCTCTCTGAACAGTGACGACCTGCAAATAGATCATGGGTCTGGTGAAATCTGTGGGAAAATTTTAGTCTTTTCTTTAATCAAGATGAGTGATTAGTTTCTGTCGTGTATGAACAGATCTTTGCCTGGCAAAGGACTGCCTTTCTACTCTGTGCACCTTGCAGCCCTGGGACATTCAGACACATTCTGATTTTCTCTGCAAGGATGTTTGGGTATATAAAAACCTGTTTCCGAATATGGGGCTTTGAATTCCCTTCTATCACAGTCCATGTGTTCTTTTAGATCTTTTGCGGGTTACCCAAATCTCAGGTGTTTCCACAAACACTTAACACTAGCTAGGAATATTCAAAGAATAACCCTTTCCATATTTTCATACACTTTGCAGTCTCCTCCAGACCCATGAAAGAGAAGAGATATGAATTTCAGCTTTTGATTGCCGATACGTTACACTTCTAATTTCATGGAGGGATTTAGGGGGCATGATTTTCATAGAAATTGATGTCAATTAGTTAATTGGAAACTAACAGTAAAAGTACTAGACCTCTGAGATCTGGGAAGTACCCTTGTACTCTAGCTGAGAGTAAAACCTTTCAGTACTTGTACAACTACTTTTTCCTTAATTAATTGGATCATAGAATTACAGCATTTTGTAGTATTTCTGGTAGAGTTTTCTGGGTGGAGAAACTACCTTGAAACCGAGTTGCTCTGATCAGAAACTCCTGCTTTGACCAATAGACGGACTTTTGTGGGACAAGTGAATCTCACATGCTTTTATAGCAGCAGCAGCACTCTTGGAGGGAAAAAAAAATAGAAGAGTAAAGTCCAGGTAAACTCAGTGCCTTTGCATGTCATAAGCCAGGAAATGCTTGTTTGGGCAGGCATGTCTTGTGCCTGCCATGGCACCTTCCACCTCACTGGAGACACTCAGAGCTGGAGCAGCCATGGGAGTGGAGGGCAAGGAGAAGAAAAGGAAAGTGAGGGGAGAATAAAAGGACATGCAGTATTTCAACAACAGTTTTCATGACAAAAAATAATTATTCCTAATTTTTCCAGACAGTTCTATAGCACATTATGGATATAGTACTCAGAAATACTCCTTTTGCCCACAGCCCATTCTCTGTCTTTAGATTGGATGAATTTAAATACTCACTCAGAAAGAAAATATCAGGAAAAAACCCTTATGTTAAAAACCAAAACAATGTGGGTCTGTTCTCAGTGCAGGCCTCTGGCTATCAATATTAGGATGTGTCAGTGAATTGATTATTGTTCGTAAACTGTTCCTAGTGCTGACAATAATAATGACAGAATGCTCCTAATTGGTCCCAGGGAACAAAAAAGAGATACAAAAATCTCCTCCTTTTTTTTTTTTTTTAATGGTAAATAGCTGCTTTTTTTCCCCTCTACTACTCAATATTTTCATTGTAGTCTTGAGGGTGTTCTGAAGCATCTTGTGCTGTTCACTTTCTTAAATCCGTTTATTAAACTGAATGTTGTTGAGCATGAGGCTGACATTTGGTGATTCTCACGCAGTTTCTAATAGCTGCAGGGTGCTCATTTTTGGAAGCAGTTTTATGATGCTACAGAATGTCTTCTCTGCTTTTGCTGGCACATATCATACCATATAGCTGAAGCTGGAGCTGTCAGGACAGCGTGTCTCTATTTAGCAGACCATTGTTTGTCATCGAACAGATATTCTTGGAGTTTTTTCAACTCTAGCATTGTTGCCAATGGTTAAAATTTCAAAGCTTCATAAATGACTGTGCACAGGAAGATGAATCCAGCTGGCAAACTTTCTACTTTTACGATTTTTGTAAAAGTCATCAACAGGGGAGCCAATAATTTTCACTCTCTGATGAAGCCTTCATTATGGAGCATCTGAAACCTTGTTGTAATGTGGATGACTTTGACATTATATCTGCAGTAATGTGCTTGCACATCTAGTAGCACTCATACAATGGGAATTGAGCAGCACAAAGAGCCTCTGAAAACAGAGCAACTAAATTTTCCTCTGTATTTCTACAGTGTACAGCTTTAGGGAGGTTCTCTCACATTATTTACAATGTCTTTGTCAGATTCTTTTTTATTTTATTTCCCAGGTTTATAAAACCTGGCGAATGTCAGCACTTGTGTCTATCAGCTCTCAATAAACACAATCTACAGGGATGTGAGTCATGTAGGACACAAAAAAGAGTAGGTCACTCCATAATGAGCAACTGCAAAGGAAGGACAAGTTAGCTCAAGACACTTTCTGTGTTTGTCAGATTTTATTTGAGGTTCTGTCTGTGCACAGATTCAGGAACACTTGTCACAGGTGGTCAAGACATGCAAAGAACAACTACAGTGAATAATAAGGTTATTGTTCTATAATAGTATCATAACACCTGAAGCAGCCATGGTAGCTGCTGTTTCATTATTCCTCAGTATTGATGTTTTTATTCTGAAATGAAAATGTTACAACTTTGACCTGCTAGTGGATTCTGTGATACTGAGGAAATGTTAATAACTTTTTTCCCCTCTGTTCCTCTTCTTTCTTTTTTTTTTTTTCCTTTTTTTTTTTTTTTTTTTTTTTTTTTTTTTTTTTTTTGCCTTCTACTCCCCTGCAATAGGCTCAGGTTTATTACTTGAGGTGCAGCGAATTATCAGCACAATCCTGCTGATAAAGCATTCCTGGATGGCTGCACTGGAAAAAGAAACCAACAACAATAACAATTGGCCAGTGCTGCTAAAAGAAGCTGTATCTCCCCTTTCTCTTTATAGAACTTGAAGTTTTGTCAATTTTCATATCTCTCCAGAAAGGAATTTCTTATTCAGAAAAACAAATAAAGTTTTCCTTCAGAGAAATAATATAATCTAGGCATTAATTCACTGCCAGACAGGATCTGACCCTTATCCTTTCATACACTTTTAGGAGCATCTTACCTCCAGCAGTCCCAAACAATAAGTGGGGTTTACTCAGAGTGCAAAGTCTATCTCATGCTGCTCAAGCAAGCCACCTGGACCTTCCTTATTCATGTAATTCCTTTTTCACACCACTGTTCTTAAATTTATTATTTCCTACAGTCTGGACTGTAGCATTTGTAATGTATTCTGGTTTCAGTATTCTTAATTTCCTTACCCTTGGTTTTCCTTAATTTTTTTTGTTGAAGATCTGATTTTTTTCTTTGATCCCCCTCTACAGATGGTACATGACTTCTTTGCTGTTTGTTTAAGGAAAATTAGAGCCTAATGTTCACCCAGAGCAGACTCATTTACAGGTTGCCTGTACCTATGTACCTGTTAGGATACCTGTTGCCACTTTTACAGGTGTATCTGGTATGTGTTCAGATGTTCCTTCCTTAGGTAACTCCTGTGATGTGAAAAATCCTGGACAAATAAAATTCTGACTTTGAGAAGCTTTTTTCCATCTCCCAGACAAGCCTATCTCCCTTTGTGATATATTTCCTAAGTGCAACACAGCTTCGAAGTTTCACATTTTCTCTTCCAAAGTTTTCCCTAAAGTACAGAAGTTATAGCTGAAAATTCAATATACAGCTTCAGCCACTCTGAGCGTGCATCCACATAGTCTGTAAGGGATTTGGGATGGCTTGAGTTCAACACAGCTAGTTAGGGAGAAACAGAACATGGCCAGCATCCTCTCTCAGCTGTGGTCATAAATCATCATACAACCTGGCAATGACAAATTGATCTTGGCCTAGAGCATCCAGGAGCTTTGTGAGAAACCTGTCCAGGGCAGGGGCTAGAATGTTAGCAGCAGGCATCGTGGGATAGGCTTTCAAACTTCTTTATGGAGGAGATGTAAACAATATGCTTTGTAGGCAAATTTCCAGGAAAATCTATTGAAATTTTTAATTCATCTTCAATTACTTTTCCTGGTATTTTCTTTCAGTTCAGTTGCTGTCTTTGTTGTCCGAATGAGCATGAGCAAGGTGGATCTGGGATGATAATCAGGCTCATCTGTCAGCAGTGATATGAGAAAAACAGCAGGCCAGTTGCAGTTTAGTGCTCCAAACATGGCTGTTAAAGGGTAACCAGCTCATCAAACTTTGCTGAAATTGATGAGGCTTTTGGGTGGCAGTTTAGGCTGCTGGTAGTTGGAAAACTGCTCTAATCTGGCTCTGAGGCCGAGTAGCTGTCACATATGGTAAATCTCCACAGAGACTGAAAATAAGCTGAGAATTAATGAGCTGCTAATTTCAAGACTGGTGTCTCTTGAATGCCTCCTTTTTTCCCCGAGATTTTTTTCCTTATCCCTTCTCTCCCCCTCCCCAGTCTTACACTTTCCTTTATACAAATTCCTTATCTCCCAAGCAGCCATGCTGTCACTTCTCTGTTCATGTGCCTGTGTGTGTACAATAGAGCTTAACCTGAATGGTTCAAGGAGGCATTTTGGTATCTTAATCTACCAGCAAGTGATTGGCACAACTGGAGGGCTGGGGAGCCACAGCCCCAGTAAGCTATTCTGTGAGAAAATGGCATCAACTTTGAACATAACAACACACTTCTTATTAATTAGTGTCATTGAAATGCTGCTATCTGAACATTTTACTGTTTCTGCTAGCTGCTAATCTTTGTCTCTCCACTTTAGCTTTCCCCCAGATTCTTTATTCCATCTTCCAGTCCTCTATTCCATGGCAGTTTTTCCTTCCTTTTCTAACTTTATGTTTTTGCTTTTACCATTCTGCCTCCCCTCTACTAACCACCTTCTCTGCTTTATCTAGGATTTCCAGCTCTCATCCTACTCTCCAACACCAGCCTTCCCACCATCGAATTTTCCAAGATCATTCGTTCCTCCATCTGCATTGCTAATGCAAAATTCACTACTGTAAATATGTCGTTCTAATATGTGAATAGCTAGATCTCTGAGCATGCACAGAGAAACCAGACATCTTCAGAAAAATGAGGTGAATCAAATTCAGTTGACTGCTAATGTGACTGATAGCCCTGTTTTATCATCTACCTGATTTCTGCCTGATACAAAACCTTGAAGCATTTTCTTACACCTTGTATATGGGTGTACAACCATAGGAGAGGAATTAACAATTTGCTACAAACATACCAGTTCTTAAAAAAGGTCTTGCAGGAAAACATCAATCCTTTTGAGGGGCGGGGGGCAGAGCATGCTGGTAATGCCTATTTCTTTTTTGTAATCTCCATGGTGCTGTTAGAGAAAGATTTAGAATTGCTTGCAGGCCTATTGGCTGGATAGTGTAAGATGTGAGTACAGTAAAATAGTATTCTTTTTCCTCATTAAAGTATTATGAGTCCACTTTGACATAAAATCCATAAAACATATGGATTTGGGGAACTCTGAATCATTAATAACACAATGCTTGTTTGTGGAATAAATATAAGGGAGAGATGAAGTGGAAATTAAATGTAATTGAAAAGGAAGCTAATTTTTGCAAAGATAATATACCTTACCAGTATGGTTTAGTCTACTGGTTTAACTATAAAGGAGAAGAGATTAGGATCATATTTTAATCCAGGTGATTTCCAGCACAGCTGAAAGTCCTGTTCTCATCCTCTGAGATTTTTTCAAAAATCAGCGGGCAAATTATCCCTGCTTTGGGGCAGAGTTTTTTATTTTGTCTGGTGATGATTGAACAGTCAGGTCTCTTGACAGTACCATGACCATCAGCAGGGCCACACAGGGAGTGGAGGTGTTACAGGACAGCCTGCAGGGCTTTAGGTCAGTTGTATCAGGTTCCTGTACACTGACTGCTCGTTTGCTTCTCTTGGGGAGGGGGGAAGACAGTCTGAGCTTCTGTGTGTCCTGCATAGTGCTGAGACAGGAAATGCCAGGTTTTGGTTTTAATCCTTCTCCCTGCTGCGGGTTTGGAGAGTTGCTGTGGTTTTCATGGAAAGAGAGTGGCTTCTGCAAGTCTTCATCAGCTTCTTTGGTGTCTTGTGCCTCTACCTGTAAGGCTGGATAAGGTGGAAAAGGTGGAAATACCTCAAATCAGCTTTTCTTTCCCTCATGCTAATTTCAGAGGCACCCAGGGTAAACCTGTAGAATAAGGAGGGCAACAGAGTACTGGTTTTGGGGGGACTGAGGGGCTATCAAGGTGTTGGAAACCAGGAAGCTGGATCTCCTTCTCTTTGTCCCACGTGCCAGATCTTTCTTCTTCACTCCCGCTGCCTTCGCTTCCAGATTCTGTGGGGTTTGTGTAAGTTATGGAAATATTTCATCTTTTGATTTTTGCTGTTCGGATGCTGAAAGGTAAGCCTCCTTGGCACAAAGATAAACAAAATAAATCACAGTATAGGGATGCTGTGTTCTCATTTTCCCTCTTCCAGCATGAGATAATGGTTTCTGTGTAGATTGGAACCACCAACCTGCATTGACAGTTTCTGGGGTACTCCTGTCCTCTGGCACTTCTGGCTGGGAACACAGAGATTCCACAAGCAAGTCGTCATTTCCATGAGGTATTTAAATAATCTGCTAAAACTTTTCCTGTAAGTAGGTAATGGGATCTGTTGACCACTTATTTCTTTGAGAGCTGCACTGCTGAACTTGAAGATTGGATGGGTTTGTTGCTGGTATTTGTTGTTTAATCAATTGCTTTATTCCAGCCCTTCTGAAAAGTCCAAACAGCTTTTCAGATGTGTGTATTGCAAATTGCTGGGCAAGTGTTTTCTGTTGACACCAGAGCAGTGAAATGGCAGGTGAATTGTTTCGCAGAGTAGGTTACAGACTGGCAGCACTCTGTGGAAGGCCAGCAGAGTTACAGAAGTAGCCAGCTGCTATTAACAGCATCGTTTACCAGTAATGGATGGGTTCAGGTTAAACTGGGTCCCTCAAACTGGTTTTGGTCAAGGTTACACCATGAATTTATATCAAATCATGAGGATAATAGAAGATTATACTACTAAAAATACTTTATTACTTACTAAAAACATGCGTTCTAATACATATCTGAGTCACACAATACATGAATACACCAGCATTTTACAAAGCTTCATGGATAAAGTATGCAATAAAAATTGTTCCTCTCTGTTACTATGCTGTCAAGACTAAAACTAGCAAAAACATGTTGAAAAGAGCCCTCACAACCTGAGCAAAATTTATATTTTGACAAAAGAAGGCTCCTAGAAGCAGGTTTCATGAACCAAAAAGCAATCCACGGATATGCAAATTATAGAATTACCTATTATATGAAAAAATGAATGTCAGAGGTTTGGGGAACATTATGTTTGGTGTCATTGTCTGATAAATCTGTTTCAAAATGTAAAAGGATTTTAAAAGATCATTACTTAGGCTAGGATTAGTAATAAATAAGCAAAAGCTTTTTTTGCTAAAGCCCTAGGTGAACAATGGCACTTGAAAATAAAACACTGGCAAGATGCCCATCTCCTCTGGGAAAAGGCGGCAGAGCCAGCAGTTCCTCTTTGTAAGCAAACAGCCCACAGAATGCCAGCGTCTTCCTGGTGCATTAAGAGCCTGTCAACAGGGCACACTTTTTGTGTGGTTTTGTGATTACCTGTTTAATCATAAGTGATGGTTAAATTCAGAGGCAAATACAGGGCTGGCGCGTTTTTTCCATCTGCTCTTTGAGGGTCGTATGTTTACATCTAAGCTCATTTCTCCCTCATCTGTGTGTATTTGGTTTTGGTTTCTTAATTTCCTCTTCCAAATGTGTCTCGCAAGAATGAAAAGATTGAAATGTGACCACAGACTTTCAGAACTGATTTTTCTCCCACATGGTTTTCATTTTTTTTAATGTAAGTCTTACTGGAATCAGACACATTCCAGCACACACGCACGGAGGGCAGAATTTTCCTACTGCAGTAGTTCTGGCACAAGATACTTACACAGCTCCCCATAATCATCTACCTGAATGGGGTGAGGAGGATCCACGTATTAAAATAAATACAATGCCGAATTCAGCATTTTGAGTATGAAATATTTAATATTAGGAAGAAATCCTTTACTGTGAGTCACGGGAAGAGGTTGCCCGTAGGAGTTGTGGATACCCCATCTGTGGAAGTGTTCAAGGCCAGGTTGGATGGGGCTTGGAGCAACCTGGTCTGGTGGAAAGTGTCCCTGACCATGGCAGGGGAATAGGAACTAGATGGTCTTTAAGGTCCCTTCCAACACAAACCTTCCTATGATTCTATGAAATGGGAAAAAGTTGATCATCCTGTGTTTTTGTCAAAATGTAACTTGGATCACGACTCACATCCATAATTCCAGATTAGGTTTTTGTGCAGAAGTAAATTTTTTAAGATCATGTATTTAGGTTTTTGACGAAAACAGCTAAAAGGCCATTTGATCCATCCCCTTAAAAAGATCAGTGGCACTATAACATGTATAAACATGGCAACAAGTTTCTGGAGTGCTCCCATATGGCATACAAACAGCCCCATGTCACCAGTGTATGTCACTGGCATTTAAACCCCGTGAAATTAAAGACATCCCTTGCACCCATCATCTGTTATTTATGCCTGGTACTATTTAAAAGACAAACACACTTGCGAGCTTAAAGACCAGGTCCCCCAGGGTGCTAAAGACCAGAGGAAGGAGCCCCACTACCCTTTAGGTCCTTCAGGCCCCGGAGAGCATGAGGAAACCAATGGCACAGGTTTTTTTGGCAGCCATAGCCATTGGGCCAGAGCAGAGTAGAGGCAGCAGCAAGAGGAGTTCACTCCACTATCTCTAAGAATTGTAGGGCAGGAGGAGCTGGTTTATCCCAGCCTGGCTAACCTGTCATCCTGGGGTAAGGACTGCTGGGTTGCTGTGCTCAGGCCAGGAGTGGGTCTGGAGGGAAGGACCCGCATGAGCACAGGTCCCACACAGAGTGTTTTGGCAAAAACTCGTGGTGGTTCTCAGAGTAGGAGCTCTCTGGTTTCTTACATGGAAATCTGAGCCACAGTTTTCAACCTTGTTTGGCTTTTCAAGAAAAAAAGTGGGTTTGTTTCCACCTCCTGCAGGGTTCTGAGCATCTGCTGGTGCTGTAGAATCACCTCTACAAGGGTAACCAAAGAAGTGTTGCTTTAATGCTTGGGATCTGGTTTGGGGAAAGACTGCATTTATTTCTACATTAAAAAGGCTCTTGGGAGGCTCACACTTGTGACTTGCATACAAAAGAGGGGATATGCTACCTTGGTGTAAAAGTGGCTCATACAGAGGATCTGCACTGGGCACATCAGCACTGGGAACTGCATCCAGGACCAGCAATTCCCTGTCCTGGGGGCCAAGTGATGTGGAACGTTTGTGTTTGTGCTGCTCTGCACCAGCCTCCTGCAGAGCCTGCTGACCGCTCCGCTTGGCTTCCCATGGTATCTCCACAGTGCTGAAACCTAATTATTTTCTGCAGGTTTCTTCTTGAGTTTACAGTGTCTGAAATGCAGTGAGAATTGTGCTCTACCATGTACATCTTTATAGCCCAAAACTGAGGGACTTCGTGGAAGCCATGGGACCTACAAGGCAGCAGAGGCACTTGGGACAGTGGTGAGAATATGTGTTTTTTTCAGAGGGAATTTTGTTTATATTGCTTAACTCTCATATGGAACAGACTAGCAATATATTTAGATTATCCTTACAGCAAAAAAAACCCCAACTTTAAACCTCCCTAAAGTCAAAATGCATCTTTTTCTAAATTTCTAACGACAGATGGGAGGCTGTGTTACCCTCCTGGCTGTGAGGGGGCCTCCGAGGGTGTCCAGGCTCTGCAGTAATAAGGCTCTGAGTAACCTCAGAGGGGTGTCTGGCTCTGCAATAATAGTCTGAATGCAGAAGTGCTTTGGTCACTGCTGCTTCCATTCCCCAAAATTGTTCCTATTTTAAGCTGTCAATTTTCAGACTTAAACCACGCTGGCTTTGTAATGGATACATATGCTCCCCAAGCAGATCATGTTTCCAGATAGGAGATCTCATCCAGTTTCTGGGCCCAATACACCTGGGTGACAGTGGCGTGACAATGCACAACAGCAGATTTTGGATTACCCCTAAAAACTTCCTCTGTAACTGTGTGCTTTAGCTACCCCAAACCAAGGAACAAGCACAGGGCTTTTTGCATTCCAGGAAAATGGGTAGATCTCTTTTTCTCTGTGTTTGTGTGTGTGTGTGGCACGTTTGTAGTTTCTAAGGAACAAGTCCGTGGAATGCTGCTATTATGCTCATGGAAACAAAATTATATTTTCCACATGCCTCTGGTCCTATGGATTAAGAGAAGGTTTTAACATATTATTTATTTTTTTCTGTTAAAGTCAAGCAGTTAGTTGTTAGTTTTGTTGTTTGTTGGGTTGTTTTTTTTTTTAATGGAACAGAATAATTTTCCATATTTATATCCCGCATTTTGTATCTGAAGCTTTTGGTGTTAAGTATGCGTTGTGTGTGTGTTTTACAATGACTGCCCCAACACACACACTCCACATATGTTTCCTCTCCTGATTTGAATAGAAATCTAACACTGCAAGGAAGTATACTGAACTACTGTTTCACAAGCTGTCATTTAAGTGATAGATGGTAAATTGGAATTTTGCCATGCAAATTAGTTAATGCTCAGATGAAGCCAGTGTTTAACTATTCAAATAAGATCTCAGCCTTGATCAGCTGTTTTAGCTTATATCTCCACTGAAGCAGACAACTAGCTTTCAACTGGAGCAGACAACTAGAACTCCACAAAACCATCAACTCTGCTCACTTAGAGCCATCTCAGTAGATCAAATGACGTTCAAACAGCACTGATCTGTAGCTATCAGCTGGAAACAGCCAGAGATGCTGTTTCTTCAGGCAAAAAATTGTGATAGTTGGTAGTATTTTGAAGAAAAAATTTACATCTCTGGGATCCACTACATCCAGAAATGCAAAAATACAACAAACTCGCACTGTGACCTTTCTTTTAACAAGAACATATGTAAAATTCACACACAAAGAATAATATATTTAGAATCTTAGTGGGAGCCAGGAATAACTCCTATAGCAAAGTTCCCTAAGCCTCCATTTTAACTGCACGTAACCTTTCTTTCAGCAGTTTGCTACTGCTTTTGTGCAGAGGAGACCTTTGAAATCTGGGAGGAAGAAAGCCCCTTGGCTATACAAAATGCCCTGTCTTTACCTGAGAAAACTCTACACTCTTTCACATTTATAGCACTTAATTTCAACTTATTTTTCTTGGATTCCTTAGGGAAATTTCAGCCACCTGTCAAGTAACTGAGAAGGAGACATCTACAGAGCCAGTCCTGCTCCCTCACCAGGAAACCTGCAGCAGCCTTGTTTATCCCTGAGAGGTACCTAAGTCATCCTAAGGATGGGGGTAGGAGAGCATCCTTCCTAGTGCAGATCTTCCTCATGGCCCTTCACTGGGGTCTCCTGGAAAGAATTGCCACAGCCTCTTGGAGGTGAGGAATAACTACAGCTGAATTTAACTGCTCCTGGCTCCTCACAGTTATTCGCAGCAGTTCAAGTGTTTTCCTTTCTCATGGGCCGGAGCGACAGCTGCTTTTCCAGCTAAGGCATTGATCCTGCAGTACAGGTGATAGTGATCTGTGCTGGGCATTCATAGTGATGATGGGCGGTGGGGAGTACAGCAGAAGTGTTGTGCTATTTCAAGAAAAGAGGGCACAGAAGAAAGGGGTTTCTCTATGCTGCAAAAAAAAAAAAGAAATCTCATTACCTCTGCCTCCAACAGTGTGAGTGCTGCTATGCATGTGACAGTGAGGGTGACATTTTGTCATCAACGCTGCTTCTTTCAACCTCCTGGAAAAATATTCAGATTTTCTCTAGAGAGGTTGTTGCATATATCTGCTAAAATTTTGAAATATTGCCCACAGTAGGGACACACCTGGTCTTCTCTTAGGTCCCTCAAGACAATATCAAAAAGTTAGATGCCACAGAGTTTGGCAGGGACAGAAAGACCAGTCCCACCCACTTGTTCTTCCTGAGGGGATGGGGTGGGCTGGCTGCCTCAGCTACTATCAGCAGGAACAAGCCAAACAAGTTTCTGAAGAAAGAGTGCTGGATTTTCCAGAAAAAGGAACCACTGAGGGAACCATGGCAGAACAAAGGAAACTGGGGCTGAGATGTCCATGGGTGGGCAGAGAGATGGGAGGAGGAAGGCAAAGAGTGGGAAAAGCACCAGAAGAAAGTATTTACTGAGCATGTGGTTACAGGAATCAGCTCCAGGTTTCAAGTTTCTGAAGAAGGAGGGAGGAGACAAAGCAAATGATGCTTGGAAGGGGACACTGAACTCAATTTAAAGAGGAAGGATGTTAGTTTATACAGTGAGCAATCCTAGCAATGTCCTTTGAACAATTCTTTTTTATGTAGTTTTGTGTTTATATGTATGGAACAGGCCATTTTCCTGTTCACAAATACGTATTCTCATCACATCCAGTTCTTTATAGGCATCTAAGCAGCATCTACACTCCAAAGACATCTGCTGAAAGTGGTGTAGGTTCCCAAATCAGTTCGGGCTAGCCTGGCATTTCTCCCAGTGTTCTGACTCAAAGATGAAATGTGTTGCTATCGTTTACAAGATGTTCACAAAGCAACTCTGTACAAAAGGAGACTGTGCAGCGTGCCACCATTTGAAATCTCTTTACAGTGTTTTTCCATTAAAACAACAAACCTTGGCAGCTGCCATCTACTCCTTTCTGATTTGCAGCCAGCCAATTATATCACTTAGAATGCACTTAATTAGCAAATATGGAAGTTCAAGGCACTGCCTTTGTGTAGTTCTAGTCATGCCTTAGGAAAGACTTACTCTTTCCTTCCCTTCTATATGTTTATTTCCTTCACTGTTTTTGTTAATCCCTGCTACATACAATAGCTCCCTCGTAAACATCATTTTAGCAGTGACCTTAGAGCATTCTGAGTGCCTTCTAAAAGTCAGATACTAAAAGAATTCAGTTGCCTCAATCTCTTAGTGTGACCTTCAGTCATGAGAATAGGTCTGATGGTTTCAGTGGGAAGATCTGCAAGAGTGAAAATTGCTCCAGTGAATCAGGGCCTGACAAACCATATTCTGGTTTTTGTGGAATACCAGATGGAAGAGCCACTGTAAGGTCTGCAATCAGAAGGGCAGACATGCTGGCTATAAAGGGGATGGAAACAATAGGATGGCCTTCGGCATGGTCTAACCATCCAAGCACAGCCAAATGACCTTGCTGAGCATTTATGACGCGCTGAGCCCGCAGCAGCAGCCTGGTTTCTTTGTTCCCAAACCATAACTGCTCTATCTGGTGGGGTGTGTCAGCCTGTAAAGCTCAGTAAAGAGGAGGCTCGCTGGGATTTAGGTGGCTCTGCCCACAAACACACACACAAACACATCTCATGAACTGTGTTAGAATTGACGCCTGACATAGTTAGTCACAATGTCTACGGAAACTAGGCTGTGGTTCAGAATTGTGATGCAAATGTCACAGTTTCAGGGCAGCTCTAGATGAAAGGCTTTCTCATTATAATGTTTTTTTTCTCTTAGTGAAGACATAATAATGATAAATTTCTTATGGTACCAACATTTTTATACTTAACAAAGTGAGTGCCACGAAGCAAAAGATAGGAACTTCATTTTCCTGTAGTTTCAGTAAAAGCAAGATCGTAGATTGTGAAGAACAAACCACATATATATGTAGTGAGTGTTAACAACATTTAGGAAAACAATGAAAATGTCAATTTGGTATTCAGTGTCATTTACTGAATCAAGGGGTTTAAGATTTTGCATTGAGTCCTACAGATAAATAAATACAGGTCTTCAGGTTCACTCTTTATCTAATCTTTTTTATGAAAATACATTTTTTCCCCTCAAAATGTTTGTAAATATGTGCTTTCCTGCTCTACTGTCTTGTCTGACACATCTGACATTCATGTCACATGAGATTTCAATTTTGCGGTGGGAATGCTGCTTTTAACTTTGCTTGAGCATGTTCAAGACTTTCTGATTTAAACCTAATTCTCCTGCCTCTAAATAAGATTTAAGTATTAAACACTCTTAATCAAAACTGTATTTTCAACAGGGGGTCCCTGGCCAACTTTTTCTTTATGCCCTGTTCAGATTATATCGCAGTGGCCCCAGGCCCTGACTGGTGACTGCCATAGGAAAACATGACAACAATAATAAATTTCAGCTATGCATTCAATCCCCCATGAAACCTTTCATTAGTCTCTCTCCCGGCTGTAGCGCTGCAATGGGAATGCCAGAGTGAGAGCTGCCAGGAGGAGTAGAAACTAAACTCTTGGCAAGAGCCACAGAAGTGCTTGACAATGGAGGGCAGCTGGGGTGAGGGCAGAGGTGCTCAGCAATGGTGCTGCCTCTGTGGGGTTTGCTTTGCAGTTACTCCCACCAGAGACCACAGACACACTGTCTGGCCCACATGGTTTTGTCTCCTTCCCCTCTGCCCCGCAGCAGCAAGTAAAATATGCACACAATCACACAACAGGTGAGGTTGGAAGGGAACACAGCCTAGCTTCCCTGCTCAAGCAGGGTTATCCTGGAGCTCATTGCACAGGATTGTGACCAGTGGTTCTTGAGTATTTCCAGTGAGGGAGACTCCCCATCCTTTCTGGACAACCAGTTCCAGTGCTCGGTCACTACACAGTGAAGAAGTTCTTCCTCATGTTCAGGTGGAACTTCCTGGGCATCAGTTCCTGCCCATTGCCTGGCACCACCGAGCAGAGCCTGGCTCCATACCCTTGACACCCTCCCTTCAGATACTGGCACAGTTCTACCTCCTCCTGTGCTGCTCTTCTTCTTCAGCTGATGTGCTTTAGGAAAGAGCAGTGTGAGTCTGAAAATCTTATTTTCATGAAAGTTGTTAACAACACTGTTTAAGACAACATAGAGCTTTCAGATGAAAAGTACAAGCTGCATGAAAAGTATATGCAGAAAATAATTCAGGTGCCAGTTTCTTTCTTTTTTCATGACACCTTTCTTTTGTCTTCAGCAGCAAGAGCACACTGCAGTGTGAAGTTTTCCTTTGTTTGTGGCTGCCTTCTGTACCATTTTTCTTTCGTGTTTCCATACCCAAGCAGAACAAATCTGTTTGCAAGGAAAGGAGGGAAATAGACTGGATGTTCTTGGTTTTCAGCTAGATGTTTTCAGAAGTCCAAGTATCATAAACAGTCCAATTTTAGGATCAAATCTGACTTGATTTTATCCCATTAAAAGGTTCAATCAATTGATTTAGGGTGTCTTCTTCTATACTTGCTCTAGAGGTATTTTCTCAACAGATGGACATGACGCTTTTCCATTTTATCTAATGTTTCTCATGAAGACTGTAGTAGTATGATCAATTGTCACTAGAAATAACTTTGAATTTTCTCATTACTGCAAGACATTAAGATGTCAGGGTATGATTTACTACGGCAAGTGACTTTTATGTCATCTATTTTTCAGAAATCCTGTGACGAGTTTAAATTTCCATTTCCCTGGCATTGTATCTATGTGTGTAGTGAAACAAAGAAAGAATTGACTAACACACTGAAAGCATTAAGCATTTGAAGCTGCCCCGCTAGACAAATGCAACAGCAGCACAGTGCACCACATGAAACCGAAGCAACCACCTGGAAGAGAAGGAGAGAAGAGCTTAGGCTATTAGCGCAGTCTTTGAAACCATTTTGTCAGCAAAATACTCTTCTTTAGTTTGACTGCAAAGATAAGGAGTGACATGAAAGTGAAAAAATGTTAATATCCAG
Source organism: Machaerirhynchus nigripectus (assembly GCA_013397975.1). Taxonomy (NCBI): domain Eukaryota; kingdom Metazoa; phylum Chordata; class Aves; order Passeriformes; family Dicruridae; genus Machaerirhynchus; species Machaerirhynchus nigripectus. The sequence continues at coordinate 3,472,151 of VZRQ01007802.1, read as the reverse complement.
ACATCTTAAAAGTCTGAAAATATACAATGTATTTCTTCTGGTCTTTTGCATCTGATATAACTTTTGTTGACTTCCTGGCAACTGGGATTTACCCTTATAGAGCTTGATTAATATAAGCGCCGTGAATGGCTATGTAAGAGTCAAACCATACCTCTGGGTTAGCACACACCATATGTCTGTTCCTCTGGAGTGGCTGCACTGCAGATTCCTCATGCTGCTGTTTGTTGGAGGAGGGCTCTGAAACACGAAGCTGGTGGTGACTGGTGTGCCTACCGCATCAGGTGCATGATGTTTAACTGAATTCACAAGGGTAAAATGCAGTGGTGTGCCAGGACTCAGGTGGGATTGGTGTTACTCATATCCACAAATGGCTCTGAGGAGAAAAAGTTTAAATGAGGGAGTTATTTCTTGTTTTAAACTCAGACCTCAATATCTGCAAAATCTCTTGTTGATTTGCAAACCAAGCACACTCTGTTGCTTGACAGTCTGGTGTGTTCCCATGGGCACCTCCGTCAGCATCACAGCCATGAGGCAGTTCCCCTTGGCTGCCTGGAAGAGGCATCCCTCCTGTCTGGGCATGTGTGGAGAGCTGCTCTGCCAGTGGCAGTGCTGGCCGTCCCTTCTGAAAGGGGACTCGGTGATTTCAGTGGTGGCTTAAGACAGAGGTGGCTGTGGGAGTAATAAAGAGAAGGGTATTGTTCCTGGCACCCAAAGGTATTTTATCAGGGGTGTTTCATATAAGAAACAGGCGGGGCACTGGTGTGTGGTGCCCGCCTGAACCCAATAAAAAGAATAACAGACTTCTGTTCAGGGTCACTTTCAGAAAGAGGAGCTCAAGTGCTGTTAGTTTTCTGTGACTATTTAGCGATTAACTTGGCAATGAATTTTCATATCTACCTTTGTGATACTTGCATATCTGCTTCATTTTACCAGTCAAAGAATTTAAGTCTAAAACCACAGGCAGCGCCTTTAGAATTTGAGCAAAGTATTATTTAAAACCATTTAACAGTTTCCTAGTGACTATTTTAAAAACAGACTTAGAGCATTTAGGATTAATAGGCAAGCAAACTTCGTCACCCAGACATAAAGCAACTGTAATAGCACAGAAACCTCCTGGAACACAGAACGTTGTACCCTTAATTGGGTTGCAGGTGTACCTCAGTGACTAATGGATTGCTCTGGATGCTGCTTGCATAGCAAGTTTCCCCTATAGCTAGTGGAGAAAATGGCTTTCTGTCTCTATTCTCTGCTTTGTGAGACTGCACAGCTACATGTGCAAATAGTACCAAGGTGGAATTAGTAACTGAATGATGAAAAGTGCACCACAGTGCAGTGTATCCAGAAGAACAGCTGGATGAGATCTTTGCTCTCTGACAAACGGGCAGTGTTAGCAATTGGAACAAATAAATATTTCCTTCTGAAACAAAAGTGGGCATGAGGGGCCCATTCAGGTTTCTTCCATCCGTCAGATTCTCATCCAGGAAGGAGGGCTGCAGGGTTTGTCATGGGGCAACACCTACTGCATAGCATGGAGAGAGAACATTTGTGGCTTACTTGGAGCTGCCCAAATTGACCTGCCAGAAGAGCACCTGGGATGGTGACTATCTTAATATGTTTCACTTGCTTTTTATTTTCTCCCTGACACTTAACTTTTTTCACATAAATACCACATAGAAAATAAAAACTCTCTCTTTACATAATTTTAGTGTTAATATGGCCGTGAACAATTATTTTTGTAATGTACATTTTAAAGTGTTTAAACAGCCTGAAATACTGTGATACTTTGATGACTCTCTGGATATATTTAGTTTGCCTGAAATACGGCCAAATTAACAATTTAGACATATTTGGGGGAAAAATTAGCTATTAAAAGAGAATTAGAGTGTTATCATAGTTAAATATGGAAGAGTCTTGCAGAATATCAAAGCAGTGCATAGGCTTCATGTATTGTTGATGAGGAGTTTTGCGTGCAGCAAAAATGCAGGACAGTGAGTCAGTCACCTACAGAAGTTAATGGGGAATACTGCTCTTGGATAGGACATCATTAATGCACAGCCTTTTCTTCCCCTTACACCCTTGAAATATCCCACAGAGGTTGGATGAAAGTCTCTCCTTTTTAAAACCAGCAAGGAAGTAGGACTATATTGCGAAACACTGGTGTGGGTGCTCTTTCTGTATGGTCTCTGGCTGATAAGGACACTCAGGATGCTGTTCAGCATTCTTTATCTGAGAGGATTTGAACTGAAACCTCCCAGGGGAGTGCCCTAATTAACGCCCTGTGGGCTAGGCTGAGGTTTCACACACTCATTACCTTTTGTTGGAGCTGCTCTGACATCTGTCAGATTTTATGTTTACGGAATTTATGTTTAAGCACCTGTACATGTCCTGACCATCAGGCCGGAGGGTTAAGGTGTGAGACTGCTGCCTCATATCAGGGTGTGTAGGGGATTATTCTGCTGGAAAGTTTGGGTTGCATGGCTGTGCAGTGTCATTAGGGCTAGGGGTAGTTTTTGAGGATATAAATCAGGTGCCTAATTGATAACTTTAGATGCCCAAATCTCTTTTAATTCCCCATAGGACATATTCTTGAGGTTTTCCCAAAGAAAGACCTTCTTTTTCAGCTGACTAAGAAAATTATGCAGAGAAACATTACCTATAGGCTCATTATAAAATCCTGACTGTGCAGTATAGAGGCAGCTGCTTGCAATTCATCATCTAACTTTCCTGAAGTTCTATTGGTGGGTTGCTTTAATAGACACATTTCTGCCAGTAAATGTAATAGTGCTTGTATTTATATGCAACATTTAAAAATACATATCTACTTGCATAAAGCACACAGGGTCTATGTCTGTTGTGCTTTGTTTGGGATTTGTTCAACCCTTTTTGTTGTTGGTTTTGTTTGTTTGTTTGTTTTTTTCTAATCTAAAAACCTGGATAAAATGGCATATTTTTGTCCACTTACAAAATGAAGCTCTAATTTTGTGGTCTACATGGAAAACCTAATTGGTATCAGTGAGATGCTACTGAGGCCTGGCTGTGTTTAAGCCCATCTTCCCTCACTATTATCCTTATGCATGATAAATGTTCTGTTTATTCTAGTTGGGGTGAGCTTCCAATCAGCCTTATACTAAAGTGCTTTTTTGATTAGAATGGACTAATCAGATGACAAAATTTTACTCTACTGATACAGCCTTGTGAACCAGTGGCTGGTTTTGAAATTTGAAAAAATTAATTTGTTCATTATTACATAATTTTAGTAATAATTTGTTAAGAACTTTTCTGCTGAAGGATAGCACTTAAAAATGGGACATAATAGTTCCTACATTTGCCTCTTTGACTTAGGTGATTTGTGAAAACTCCCATGCCATGCTTCAAAATGGTTTCTCTCTGCATACGCTGAACCAAGACACTCCGTTGCTCAGTCATTTGAAAGGAATGTGGAGAGAAATGCCATTCTTTTCCTTACAATAAGTCTGAGCCTGTGCCTATTGCAGTAGCTTCTGCAAATGATGAGCTAAATCCTTGCTTTGATTGGTTATGAAAGAGGAAGTGCTTGTGGATGCAAATTGGACGTATTTTTCTGTTAAGAAATAAGCTACGTTGGTTCCTCTTGCAGCCCTTGCTCATTTAGCACAGCCACAAGATAAAGTTAACTGGAGGGTAATGACAAATAACTCACACGTGCAAGCTTCCTTTTTTCTTTTAGTGTAATGCACAGTGTATGAACTGGAGCTTCAGAGAGCTTGACTGATAAAGGACTTCATCTTGACCAGAAAAGAACCATTTGGTGATGAAGCTAGAAAATATTCTTATTGTTCATGGCCTTTCACTTCCACATTAAATTAAAAAAANCCAAACAAACCCAAACCAAAACAAAAAAAACCAAAAAAAAACACAAACCCCAAAAAAACCACCAAACAAACAAAAAAAGAAATTGCCAATTATCTTTGGATGAAGCATTTTCAGTATAGATTACGACTTACTCAGAAATCAACCCCAAACTTAATTTCTGTGATTAATCCTTTACGGATTTTCTTTTGTTATTCAATGCAACTGGCTAATGATTAATACCACCTGGGAGAAGGAGATTATGCAACACTAGAGTGGCATGGTGTCCACACACACTAGGTCTGTGTTAATTCACCATGCAGCTGTCCAGAAAAAAGCCAACCCAGCAAAAAGGCATGCGGGTATGCATGTGGAAGGGAGGAGGGGAATAATGACAATTGTTTTGGAAAGAAATAAAGTAAACCTTTTGACAGGTATGCTTCTCCTGGGTAGGCAGCTACTACACAGCGAGGTGTCATCAGTGGTTTCTTGGTGTGGGGAGCGTTTACACTCTCCAAATACCTGCAACATTTGTTCTTACACTGACCGTGTAGCAAGAATCTTACCCCACAACTTTCCTACAAAATAAAAACACAACTCAGCCACAACTCCTACAGTAGCCAATGCACAATAAGCAATAAGCATTGTATAGCGTTTCCATTGTGAGGAAAACCACTTATTGTCACGCAGCCTTAGTTTTAAAATCTTAGAACAGATGGCCATACTTCGAAATCATGAGTATTCTCCACAGACAAAGGGCTTTTGTCCAAATGGATCTGAGTGCAGAATCAGGGCCTATATATATGGAAATACAAACTTGTAGAATATTACACAACAGGGTCTGTTGATACACAGGGAGTGTGAGAGCAGAATGCAGCAGTCTAGGTGACAGTGTAAATGCCTTGAAGACTGTGCAAAGCTTATTTTTGTTCCAGTATAAAGTCTCTTCATCCAGGGAAAAGTCTTATTGTGAGCTAAAAATTAGGGAAGAAGCCTTGCTGAGGAATTTTCTCCTCTCAAAACCAGTTCAATTATGCCAGAATTTGACTTACAAAATTAAGTCTATGGCAATTATGAAGAAGAAAAGGGAATCTTGAGATTATAAATATGAAGATTTTATGCAAAAATGAATACAATTGTTTTTCACACTCATTTATTCTGGACTTCAGTCTCTTGAGTGGAAATTATATAAAGCCCTTAGGTGATTTTTTTGTTATCACCTTTTAGTTTTGATCAAAGAAGTCATTATTCACCACAAATGTCAAGTTTTGCTCAGTGTGGTTTTCCCAGCTTTATTGGGGAATTAGAAATTACCTCGATTTTTAAATTTACATAGAAAACTGCTCAGATGTTTGGTGGGGTTTTGTTTGTTTGTCTGTGTTCTTTTGTATAGCAGGGCTCATGAAGGAAGTGTGAAGGAAGTATTTGGAAAGTAGAGGGACTAGGAACTGGTGAATAACAAGGGGGGCAAACCAAGCTGATCAAATTGTGACTCTCTGAGGCAGCTGCATGGTTAACATTGATATTACAGTTTTACTGTTTTCTCTCCTTGTTGTCTCTTAAACATATCATAAACCACTGATATTTTGGGAGAACAGTTCTTCTCACTGATCCTGCTTTAAAATTTCTAAGTAAAAACACATAAAAATTACTTGATCTGTGATTCTTGTTAAATTAGTAATCAACATCAAAATGAAAAGGAGAAAGTGTGACTAAAAAATGTTTGAGGTTATTATAGGGCAAACGTCTTCTGATAGATGTAGAAAATAAACGAGTTGTCTAGTCAGTAAGTTTGTCTATTTTAAGTTGTAGAACCGCAAAAGACAGAATGGCAAGTCAGTTTAAAGATTTAGACAACTTCACAAAGTGTTTCCAAAGAGTAGGTTACATGCTCATGTCCATGCCTACCAAGAAAATCATATAAATACCTGACAACATTTTTGTCACTTTCGTAATGCTGTGAACCCCATGTGTGCTTCAAATATTGGCCTTTAGTGGTATGAGAACTTGGGATGAACTTCTGATTTGGGACTCAGTTGAAGAAAAAAAGATGTGCCATGAACGACAATTAATTTAACTTTATTTTTGTCATTCTTTATCACCAACAGTCAAGCACCATCAGCGTAACTTCTTATGTCTCACTTGCAGTCTCTTATATACAGTCAGACCTGCCCAAGCTTGTGACTATTTCCAAACGATACCGTAGAGCTTTACAAACTACTTGCAAAAAAAGTTCATAGACAGTGAAAAGAACGCTGTGACCATTTACAGTTATTTTTACAGCACAGAGAACAATTTTCATGCTTTTGGGAAATTACTGAAGGAATCTTTTATGATCCTCCAATAGAACAGCATTTTGCAGAGTTTTAATATTTTTTTCAAAATAACTGAAGTACTTTCTTGTCCCGTGGAAAACATCTGAGAATTTGCTGCATTTTAGAGATGACAATCTAAATACGATGTGCTAGTTTTATTTCAGGAACACAGTCCTTTAAATGTCAATTCACAAGATGTCTTACTGAAAAAAAATGAATAAAAATGAGTATGGGATAAAAGTTAGTGGGTATTCAGCATCAGGCAGTTAATTTGATTGAAAGCTATTAATATTATCTCATTAGAAGCATTAGAAGAAACAACTCCCATTATCAGACTTCTGGTTTTTCAAAAGGACTATGGTTAGGCAAGAGACACTCTTTTCCACTCCTGCATTTATTAAAATCTTCACTGAATACCTATTTCTATATTTAGGTGATGATATCACAGCTCATTACCAGTGAACAAATTAGTTTGAATCAGAATCCAATCTACCTGTCATTCAGGGGAATAGCGTGCATGGGAAGTGTTCTCTGTGGTGCTCTGCAAGGGATCACCTGCATTTTTGTCACTAGAACAAGTCAGTAAGGGACAGCAAAGCACCAGTGATGTACTGTTTTTCCCTCTGACCTGGAATGTGAACATTTTGAACTGACAAATTGTTGCTTTTTTCTCATCAGTGTGAACCATCTCTCTTCGAACTCTCTCCCTTAACATTTTCTGGATCAATCAAATCCTTTTTCAGAGCAAATGTTTTCGTCCTATTTGGGAAATCTTTAATTAATGCTAACCAGCAGAGGTAAAGACATGGCTATAGGTGCAGTCACAAAGCTGTAGGAAGCTTGATCAGCCTAAAACTGAGGTTGCTAAAAAGTAGGAGACCCAAATTCACTGAGCCCAGGCTTTGGGCACTGACACTTCAGCAACTCCAGCACTGGGGCCACTTGTCATTGCTGAGAGAGTTATTTTCATTCCTCTGGGCCCCAGTAAATATGTTATTACCCCACACCACGTAAGAAAGCTGTAAGCAGGGGGTGTTGTGAGAGATTGTGGAGCCTGAAGGCTGGGGCCTACCAGGAGCAGCAGATAATGGGTCTAAGCGGAAAAGCAAAATAAACTTTGGTTCCTTCCATTTCCTCCATGACTGTCCCAACCACAGTACTACTAAAACTGAGTCCCAGGCCTTCTGGCTTTCACAGGGAATGTGAATGTGTCTGTGTATGTGTGTGTGTGAGAGAGGGAGAGAGAAATCCAGTAGTTGATGGATTTGACCCAGTTTTGTGACTATTTTTCAGGTCAGCTGAACCTGTTCTTTTTTGGTGAATAAATCATTTGTATATATTCTTCCGCTCTGCTCTAATGGGGTGAACAATTGATGGTGGGGAGGTGATGTATAACATTCATCCATCTTACTAGGTGGTCACAATAACTGAGCTAAGTAGTTAATTAAGGTAGATGTGCCCCAGCAGTGCATCTACTTCAACCAGTGCAGCTCCACCCCTGAGCAAAGGGAAATGAAGGAATAGTTGAGGGCTGCTGAATGTTTTGGAGGTTTTGAAGGTTACTTCAAGACTAAGTGAATATCTTGACCAGGATTTTCCCAGTCTAAGCCAGCTGTCAGATACCATACCTCAGAAAATACTCAGAGGTACAACTTTTTTCTGAACAATTGGTTATTTGCATTCAAAGGAAATTTCTCTTTGGAATGGTGCTTCTCTCGTAACTGATGAAAAAAAAAATGTATTTCAGTCATCCAATGGGTAAGACATTTGATAAAAGTTGACCAAAATTTATACATTCTGTTCTTTGAATAAGTCACTGTGCATTGCAGATCATCTCAGCTGAGTAACTGATTTCCTCTTCTGAGTTTTTGCCTCTCTTTGACCTTGAAGTTTTGGGATGAAAAAATCCTGGGAGGAAAAAAATGCAAGAAAATGCTGATTTTTTGTTTGTTTGTTTGTTTTTCACTTAGTTCCAAGCAACTGCAACTGGATTAGGGTCTTAGTCAAAACCTGAGACAAAAACAAAAGCAAAACGGGAAAGCAGGCACAACCAGTGCTGGGGTTTTTTTCTAAAAGGCTACTATTTAAAGTGAATGTGTGTTGTAATTGACAATTACATTTTACATATCCACAAACTTGAAATTGTTATGAAGATGTTTAGGCCTTATCACACCTTAATTTTCCTTTTTTACAATTACAATGTAATGATACCTATCATGTGGTGATGTACAATGCAAATGGATTAGTCTTAAAATTGATGGAGTAATATTGTGAGAACACAATGGGTTTTTATGTCAAGAAAGTTATGAAACTATCATGATAAAGATGACTTATAAATTTCTTATTTTTTTTGTAAGTGCTGTCTGTCAGGTAATGTCTTGTCAAAATAGACTTATAAAATGAAAATACCAACAAGAGCAATCTTGGCAGTAAGATTTCTCTTAAAAGGGTAAAGGTACTTTGTTGACTAACCCAAATAGACTACCCATATTGTATTGGAATGCTCTTTGTTCATGCCCCATCTTTGCCAAGGAGGGACTAGACTAACTGCTCAAAACAAAAGAAATATCTATTTGAATCTTGATTTCCATGTCTCTGACTTTGATTAATCTGCTCTTGTAGTAAATAACTTTGATTTTTCATGCTCTCCTACCACAAAAATGTAGATGGGCTTTAGGCCCAAATCTTAATGCAGAATATTTTCAGGCCATGCAGAAAGAAAAAAATTACAATGAATTTTGATAACGACATCACTGATGTTGTGTTTCATGATCTTTTATATCCATATTTAATTTGCATCCAGAGATTTGATTTAAGGACAGCACTGTGGAAAGCACAGTATGAACACATGGCACTGTCCAAAAAGAGGTTATTATCTAAATAAAAATGTCAATAAAGAATGAAGTGACTAGCCATAGGCCAACGAGCAGGATTTTTGATTTCCATTTCTGTATGCTGTCTCACATCACCTTTTGCAGCACACACCTCATATCTGCTCTGACTAATTTCTTCTGGGGAGGCAGGGGTAGCATGAAATCATTTGTGCATTACAGAAGTGATCCAACCATGGCACATTTCTCTGATTTCCCTCAAAATTATTTCGATGTGATTACCCAAGCATGTAAAATGGTCAATAAGTAGAACATAGAAAATGTAGTTTCGGATACCAAATTTAGTTGTTCCAGTGATTATGAATAAACTTCTGAGTGAAATGAAATTATTTAGGTTTCTCTTGAGAATAGACCCAAAGTAAAACAATTAGCAGCATTCCAGAGAATGCAGAATTTGGAACATGTGAAGAATGGGAATTAGTTGTTGATGTTCCAGGAGCAATTGCTCCCAGGGACCCCATAGCTCTTAAATCAGTTGAAGACCATCTGCTCCAAAAGATTTATCAATTACAATATATCTGTTCAAAGCAGTTTAAAGTATACAGTTATACTTCTCTCTGTCTCCTTTCTGTTGAAAAGCTTTATAGCTTTCGTGAAAGTTTTTCATGGAAAACGTTCATGATGAACATTCAACTGAAATCTTACTCGATGTAAGCGTCATCACCCACCCAGATGCAGTCTCCATTTATAATGGTTCCAGAATCTGTAGTGTCTGAAACATAAAATGTATAAAATTTATAACTGTTGTGAACTTAAAAAATACTGCATTCTTTTTTCATTTTATCTTGTGTTAGGCAGTAGTGCAAGGAAAACAGGGCCAGCTTCTTGATTGGGTGCCTGGCTTATAATTCTTAAATACAAAGGAAAGTCTGTGTTTTCAAGCATCTGCTATTAAAATAATCTTGGAAGCTTTTCCAGAAAACTTCTGCCCCAAAATTATTTCAGCCCACAATTATAAGATTTATACATTCTTTCAAACTTACTGAAGCTGGACTCCTGGCCTCTTGTCAGTATTGAATATCATAGGTCATATAACTGTATTGTGAAGGACATCTTTACATCCTTCCATTAGACCTCAGGGAATTAGGGGATTGGGCAATAATGAAAGCACAGTCCTAAAAGTATTTATTACATAAAACATATTTTATATATATATAGATCTGTTGTTTCTGCATGTAATCATTACATCAAAATCTTTGCTATAAACACTTCATCTTTAGGATATTTCTCTTTCATCAAAGTTTTTGTGTTTGATCTCACTTCTCGTTTTAGCAGAACAGCAAAGGCATGTGTCCCTCCCTACTGCTCGGGGCTGGGCTCTGGACTGCACCAGGAAATCCAGAGCCATCTGTCCTGGCACTTGGATGATTTCATCCCAACCCATGTTGCTGGTTGTTTGTTTCCTGTTAAAAAAGCATTTCTATTTATTAGGAAATGCGTGTTAGACACTTTGACACCAGAATTTGGCGCGTGTCTTTGGGTTAACTCGGCCAAAGTGATTTATAGCTGTTTGTTCATGACCAGCATCCATTAGTGGAAAATGCTGTCCAAGTAAAATCCCATGGGAGAGGAGCACAGTGGGGCATTGTTAGGAGCTATCTGCACAGCCAGCACCCCAGCCACCACTGAGTGCAGGCACAATTACCTGACAGCCTTGCTCTGGACACGCAACCATACAGCTAGGGACCTTTTAAATTCTGTTCCTATTCTTATTTTGCCTTCCTGAATTTTCAGAGGTAGATAGAATTCAGTCAGCAGCACCGAATAGCTCTGCAGAAGGAGTGAGCCAAATTATGGACTGCAATCTGATGCCGTTCCAGCGATTAGCACCTGATCCTCCTGTAGTCCTATTAAAACTTCCTAATGTAGTAAGCATGAGTAAGCATATCATTATCCAATCCTGGCTGAACATGCACCCTTCACATCTGATGGCATCTCTCATTTAGTACAAATGAATGCTTCGTCCTGTACATTAAATATGAGATGAGGGAGGGAAGCAAAGGGGCAGTAAATGGTCTTCCCCATGGCAGGCTGAAGAGAATGGTTGGATCATAGCCTCTCTATCCTGTGGCAAAGCGCTTTGTAAATAATACAGGAGCTAAAGTATACTACAGGAAATTGGGGAGTTAAGAATGCGTGTGGACCTCCTGAATAGATTACAGTGAGCGCTGACTGCCAATTTTGAGACAAGCTAGGTCATGACTGCCTTCATACTTTCACTGTTTCATGACTAGGTAAAAGATTTCAGCAACACTGGAATTCATTCAATGTATTGTATTGGAGTTTTCTCCTACAAAATTGTGAGAACAAGTGGACTGATGTCTTGCCTACATCAAGGGGAAACTTCTGATGTGGCAGGGCACTTTACATCCAGGATTATAAGCCTGTTCGGATAGCTACTGGGCCTTGGAAATAAACAGGCACAAGGGAAACACTGGCACCGCAATTTTCAGTTCTAAGACAAGTTATTAGTCTGAAAATATGGATAGTAGGGTACATCTCTGTCAAATTTGGTAATTTACGAAAGCTGCGGGTTTGGGATTCTGTTGTTTGTTTGGTTTGGTTCATTGGGTTTCGGTTTGTTGGGTTCTTAAACTTGTTTGGGAATTTCTTAGCCAAAAAAATTACTTTGATAACAACACCTTTAACCCTCTTCTCTGTTTAACTCCCCTGCTAATCAATACTAAGCTGGTTTCCAATTAACTTACTGGAGCTACAGAGGTATTTTGAAACCATGGTATGTACGTGGTTTTACCCAAGACACAGAATTTAAAACCAGACTTAAAAGACTTAACAAAAAAGAGTGTGTCAAAGAAGAAACAAGAAAACCCTAACCTTCTACTGCCCTTCTCTCCTGGGCAAAGCTTTCATGCCATAACTCTGGCCAGCTTACCTTCTATTCAGACATTTCTATAAGTATTAAAACATATCTGTGTATAATAATACAGAAATATTTTAATAAGGAAAACAGTTTAGAAGTTTAGTAAAGAGAACCAGTTAAATATCCACAACAAACATCTATATTTCAATTTTTTTCTACAGTTCCTTTATATTTAAGAAAGTGTGCTATACTTGAAAAAAAATTTATAAGGGTTTTTAATATCTTTAGCCTCAGTTTGAGGAAGCATATTTATATTTATCATTATAGTTATATTTTTTTATATATGGCAGTTTCTTAACTAATAAAGTCTCTCTCACCTGTGGTCTAATACAATGAGAAAAGCATGCACATGAATGCCAAAATACTTTTCGCTATACTGTGGCCAAAGAAATCCTCTCTCTGTCATGTTATATAGTTTCAGCATCTGTACTTGATGTCTGAAAACGTTTCTTTCTCCCATGTCTCTCTCTTCCCTTGCTCTCTCCTCACGCCTGCAAGTAAGCATTGACAATAATTCATCTTGGTGTTCATTTCAAAAGCAACAGATTTGTTTTTATATATTTTTTGGCTTCAGAGAGCAAAGTTTAATTAAAAGGAGAAAAAACCCCTGGTTTTGAAACTGCACAGTAAATACTTGGTGCGCACAATGAATACCTCTCATGTGCAGAAAAAAGAGAGAGAACAACTGGAATGGTTTCAAAAGGCCACCACATGAATAAAGGTGTCATCAAGAAACAGCAAATCACTTTGAGTACATTACGGGAATACTTCACCTTTCTCAGAAACCCTAAGCATAGGCCATTTTCAAGAACCTCACCAGAACTTGTTGTTAATCTTAATTATGTGCCTTAGCCTACTTGCTAGGAAGATGGAGTCTTCAGAAATGTTTGCAACTGATGGCAGTCACAAAACAGGAACACCTTGCACATGAGTGCTTTGTAGCCTTGCTGTGTGAAAGACTCTGATACTTTCAGTGGAAGATCAGTCTTTATTTTCAAATAATCTCAAGAAAGCCATTATTGCTATTATTACATACACTTGCTGACTGTGTGACAACATAAAAATTGCCTGGGAGTTTTATGGTATGTTGTGGCAGAAAACATAATTTTCAGCACAATGGATGAACAGTGTGTGTATCCTATTACTTTGGTATGCAATTAATAGAAAACCTTACGCCGTGTGCTTGATTTAGTGAGTTGTAATGCTTTGTAGTAGATAACTGGCTCATGAAAGCTTGCCCATGAAGTCCTGCTAGAAGTGGCTGCAGTGGTAAATCTCACTTTTGTCAATGAAACCTGTTTAGGAGGAAAGATTTATGTTAAACTGCTTTGTGCTTGTAGCCCTTCTCAAAACTATAACCAGGTTTCTCTCGTTACCTGCCTTTCACACTGGAGTAGCTGTTGCTATCATAACCCCCCATTCCTGCCCCTTCCCCTCTGCTGTCTATTGTCTGTTTCCACACTCCTCCCTGCTTTATAATCGCTCACTCACACTCATTTATCACTGGCTTACTCTGTCCTGCCTACACTATCTCCCATTTTTGTCATGGTGCACTGGTACATTACAAATACAATTAAACCTTTTACGATACCGCAGCTTTTGGCTAATGCATCCCAGCTTCAAGGTTGAAAGATTTCTGATATTACCACTGATATCAGTTCTTTCCCATTTATCGGCAGTGTCCGGACTAATGCAGAAGTGTTGCATTAATTAAAGGAAGCATCCAGTAATGCTGCTGTTTTTGCCAGTCTGACACTGAATTGGAGCTTGATGCCTGCTCATGTTTTAAGAGCCATTCATCACACATGTCATCCCAAAGCAGCCAGCTGTCTGAGAAAAGCCTCATTTGCATTTCATCAGCTACGCTCTCCCTCTTCTCCCTACCTTTTGTATGGAGCTTTGGCTTTTTTTAAAAGAGCATAGTCTTCAAAAGCAGCTTAGCTAAAATTAGTATTCCATTTAGAAAGATGATTTTCTTTAGTTCAGAGGTCTTAGAATTGATCTGAGTGGGAAAAAAGTGTCATACAAACATAGCCATGCAATCTGTCTGTATAAAGAAATTAATGCATTACGGGAGAAGACAAAGATTTTTATGATGAATGGACTACACCTCTATTAGTTCTGTACATTAAGCTGTTAGAATTAATAAAACATTTCATTTATTTTGAAAGTTTCTCAAAGGGCATGCGATTTTAAAATCCCAACAGCTCTGAATGAATCTGCATTATGTATTTTGATTTCCTTTATTGTTAGACTGAAATTGTCTGTGTCAGGTTATATTGAAGCCATTTTAGGAGTCCAAGGAACACGTGAAACTCTCTCAGTGTGCTCAAACCAGCTGGAGAAAAGAGAAAAAAATGAAATTATATGTTCACACTTTCATTCAGTGACTGACTTGATGAACTAATTTTTGGCTTTTGTTGCCTTGCTGAATAGTGCAAAATATGTAAGCAAACATATCTACCATATAGCAAAATGACCAAAATGCAAATCTATCCAAATATATCTTTGTATATTAAATGTATGTTAGGTACATATAGATACACGTGTATGGTTATGTGTCTTCAAATTTTGCCCAGTGTCAGGACTTGCTGAGTGAAAAAAAAAAAAAAACCAGCTCAAATTTGGCTCCTATGTCCCTTTAACTAAACAGCAACTATACAGAGAGGTTGTAGTTCAACATGGGGTAGTTTCCAGTTTAAAAATAAGGGTATACCTGTTTCTGAACTGTTTAAGATTTCCAAATATTTTTTTCCTTTTCAGAAGCACTGAAAATCTATTCCTCCACCCAGCAGAGGAGATGCATCGTCCATGGGCATTGTGATTGAAGTTGTTATCTGTCACCAGCGGAGACAGACAGGGCTGTGTATGTACAATAGGTGTCTACAACTGAATCTAACTGGGGGGTTGGCACTAGGTGATATTTAGGGTCCCTTCCAACCCAAACCATTTTGTGATTCTGTAATTCTAGGGGCAGGTTCTTTAGGGAGTGCTGGGCTGTGAGAAGTGCCTTCCAGTTTGTTTGTCCAGAATGTACCTCCAGTCAAAACCAGCATGCAGAGGGGTATCTCAGTTCACCTGGATCTTACTCTGACTGCCTCTGGAAATGGCTGGTGTATGCATTTGGAAAGATCCTGAAGTTTTTACATAACTTGGACTAGATGCTTAATTGTTAAACAACTCAAGATTCATTGTGTGTCATGTGTATGTTTCCTGCTGAATTATTGGTCAAAACCCAACACTTACCTCAATCAAGGTTAATATTACCTAACAAATCCCTAACTTTATGTGTATATGCTTAAGCCCTGTTCGTCTCAGTGAGGTTTAGGAAGTATTTTGTTACATAGGCTGTGTGGTTGAACCGTTAAAAAGAAAATGCGTGTTTGCACTGGCAGTACAAATGTTAACTTTTATTTATTCTGATTTTTCTTATTTTAGCTGCCCCATTTGACACTGAATTTTAAATACTTGCTTTTAAATCCTAGCAAAACTTACTGTAAATCAATGTGCAATCCCAGCAGAAGTAAAGGAAAAGTAAACGTGTCAGAAGTCTGACTCATAACAGTAAGTGTGGAAGGGATCTGCAGTTCAGAGCAGCTTTTTGGTGGGATTCTCCGTGCTTTCTTGGTCACAGAGAAAATACAGGACAGGGCATCTTGCTTCTCTCTTCTCCACAAACATGGCTTATTTAATTCTGTCTCCGTGCTGACCAGTCGAGCACCGGGACCACCCTCAGGGAGCCAGAGAAGAGACTGGCAATGAAGTGAGCTGTAGAGGACGGAAGGTGTGGAAACAGCCAGCAGCCCGTGCCATTTCTTCTTTCCAGGAGTCAAAAGGTCACAATCATAGGTGGTGTCTCCTTTTCAGAGCTATGTTTATGATGTATGTAAGCAGAGAGTTGCATCAGGGGCATAGCTGTGTATGGAGATGGTTTAGCTGTGTGCTTTGTCAGCCATGGGAAAAGATCTCCACCTCAGAGCCAGGTGAGCACTGGGCTCCATCTCTGTTCCAGGCTATAACAGGTTATTGTGCATGAGGCATGGGAATATTGTGCCTGTAATTCCAGGAGAAATTTCGACGAAGTAAAAAATTAAAAGCAAGAAATGTGTCTATACGCAACTACAAGATTTGCTCTGTTTATATTTCAGAGTGAGCAAGCCGGAAAGAAGCATAAGTCTCACATATATTTTTTATAGCTTATGATTTCTTTAAAGAATCATTTATCATTTTTAGTCAATAGGAAAAGGGACCCTCGGAGATATCATTTTTCTGTGATACATTTGGTTGCAGCCACTCCCTGTCCTATTCTTTCTTTTGTACAGTACCACAGCTGTTCTTTGTGTGACACTGTAGCTGCTCCTGCTATTTCTACCACAGACCTGGAAAAACAGCAATAGTTGGCTTAGTTTTTGTACATGGTTCAAATTTAATACATTTGTATCTTTTACTCCTTATATAACTCCTCCACAAAGTTATTTATTATCACATTTGGGAGTGTGAAGGCCAAAAATTTGAACATGCACTATAATACTTCAATGTTTCTTGTAATTTTCCAAATGACTGTCTTTTAAGTAGTACAGAGATAAAGATTTTTAAATAAAATTGATTTCAGTCTCCTGGTTTTAGCATATTATGAACCATCTTACCAATACCTTTAAACTAACTGTGTGTCTATCTTTATTGTAAAATAGTAAAAAGTATCATTGTGTCGTCTTTGGGTTTTGACACCTGCTTGTGAATTTAGAGCTTTTTCTGATTTTTTTTTTAACCCAGTCATCTCACTGGGTTCATCATTTATCTATCCCCCAAATTATACAACTTCTCCCCTGCTCTGATGTGCAGTTAATTTGCTTTACTCTTTACAGGTTATTTTCTGCTAATGTTATTAGTGGGGTTTTTTTAGGGATTATTACTGGAATCAGATCTGCTTTTAAGTTCTTTAAAAGTTTTCATCTCTCTTTTGTCCAATTTATCAGATACACAATTATGGAACCTTTTTTTTTTCACTCTCGGACCAAAATATATATACACACAAGCTTATCTCTATTTCCAGCTGGAAAATGGGAATTATTTGTAAAAGTAATTAAGAAGGATTGATTCCTAATCAAATTAAAATACTTGGAAGCCATATTCTGTGAACCCAATTGTCATTTAAATGGTGTCTGAATTGGTACCTGAATAGACTAATAGTTCTGAAAGCAAAGCAATGATTTTGGTCCTTTATAAAGCAATGACTTCTGGGCCTGAGCAAATACGTGACAGCAGCAGCATGGTTTATGAAGAGTTTGCAGTCCATGTGCAGACAAAGCATAGGGGATTAGGCCCCCGTCTGAGAGACAGGGTGGAGACAGCCTGGTAGGGAGAAGAATGAGAGCAGGAACTTTGGGAGCAATGTGTGGGGAAGCCACTTTCCATATAAAAGGCAGTCTGGAGAGGGGAGAGGGGGGTCCAGGGGGAGGGTGTCTGGCAGAGACCAGCTGGGGGGACAGTGAGGTGACCTGGACTGGGAGGAGAGGCAGACACAAGGTCGTGAGCAGAAGAGAAGAATCAGGAAGGGCTACAGAACCCTCGTGGATGTCCCTGAACACTGCAGGTTTCAGCATGAGGTGATGTTTGTCTGGAGTGTGTTCTCACTGCCTAAAAAGACAGTGTTTCCTCCCAAAGAACTGATGCAGGGCAGCAAGGAAATGTCACGTACTCAGGGTCCCTCACATCACAGAGGGGTTAGACAAAACTGTGGGTAGCCCCTGAAATGAGCAGGAACTGGTCAGAACAGCTCGTGTATTTGCAATCCTAGTGAAATCTGCTGTGTTCCCATGCAAGCAATTTCGTAGTGAGGTTTGTGGGGGGAATTTCCCCACTGAAGATGTCAGTAAAAGAATCAAAAGGTGTTGAAATGGCAGTGGATGGTACAACAACCAAGAGCAAGGGTGAGCCAGAGGCACCACGGTGCAGCCTGAGGCCTCTGAGATAGAGGAGGGGAAGAGAAATGTCAAGGTCTGTGCCTGGCACCCGAAGAAGAGCATCAGGGACTTGTGGAAGGAGTTCAGTAGCACTTTCTTCCTGCCTTCGGACAGATTTTCCTTCTCTCTCCAGCTTTGCCTGTCCTCCATCTCTTTGCTGAGGAATGAGAGTAGCCTGGACACTTGGGCAGCGCAGGGAAAGTGTGACCGAGGGAGGCTGAGCTGAGCTAAGAAAAGAACCTACACTATGACAAGATGATCCAGGAAAATAGAGCTGCCAGGAACCCTACAATCAGCTTTATGCAGCTGTTTCTTGTGCCCCACCCCGAGGATGCTGTTTGGCCCAAATCTGCAAGCCCTTTGTATGTCGCTGCGCTTACCAGCTTCTCACTTCCACCCTTCTGTTATCTTTCTCTCCTTGTATTTCCATAATCATATTTTTCTGGTTCTCCTTGATATTTACTTTTTTTTGATTCTTCAAAAAGAAGACGGTATGAGGCAGAGGTAGATAGAAATACATAAAAAAGATTTGCTGATTTTGGCCTAGGTCAATTGCCCTCGGGCATATCCTCTTGTAAGCTCTCTTTCTAAAGAAAACTCTTTAGATTTCAGATTCCTGATTGTGCAGTATGTAAATATAAAAGAGACTGTTGACAAAGATGACTGGAAAGACTTAATTTATGTGAACAAAAAATTTGTGGATCAAATTGTCTTAAAAGCTTCTGTTTCTGTTTACATTTACATTTCACTCAGAATAAATTTTAGAAATTAAAACTTATAATAAACCATTAGGAATTAAACTACAACTCTGAATGATTGTCATGGAAATTTATTTTCTTCATAATTACATTTGTTTCATTAAGAGACACAAAAATAAAAGTTGGAAAAAAAGCTCTTCCATTTGGCAAAACAAAACAGTTTCCATGGCTGCTATAGGATAGTGGTCCAGACTGGTTAAAGCTCTGGAATAGTGAGATAATTTGAAAAGCAAAATGCATATGCAAATTATTTGATCAAATCAGTATGCTATTTTTCCTGGTGTTTGAAGTGAAGGAAAGAAAAGGCAAGACAAACAGTAGCAGGATGACATAATATATGTTATTATTGTTAAAATAATGTAATAGATGTAATAAACACAAGGAAAATGAAATCTCCAGCCCTCGTGAGGCTATGAACAGCAGCAATTTCAGTGACAATGCAGTGTATAGCTGAGATTGCATCTGATGCACAAGCAACTAGGGATGGCATTTATTGCATCTGACTTACATTATCTGCAGTGTTGTCATCTGGACCTCTCTTGCAGGCAACAGAGAGAAAATAGCTCGTACAGGACAACAGTTCCGGCTGCACGTGGCAGCTTGGTCCTCACAACCTTTGCTGGTTCTCAGTAGAATATCAGTAACTAGATTACTTCCAACAACCTGGCAAATGTTAGGTGTTAATTATTATTTGTTAGATTTCCACACCTTTATAAATAATGTCCTGGCGGTTTTTCTGGATCTTACTGTAAGGAAAACTTTCAATGAGCAGAAGGCCTATACTCATGCGACATTTCTATCTGCAGTGAGCAAGTCACTAGTGAGATTAAGTCCTGTCAGCTTTCATTTTGAAACAAATGCCTACATTTTGTAGAAGAAAAAGCATATCCAGATTCCTAAAATCTGCTAAAATCAATTAAAGTTTGGCAATATACTCAGAAAATGAGACTTTTGGTTTTATCTATACTAGGTCAAAAAGATGGCTGGTATTTACTCAAGTAGCTTTGGCTTGACTGGTATGTATGCTGAGGTATCTTATTGTGAAATTAAAACTGGTACTGGAGAGTGATCAATGGAGAACAATGAAAATGCCCATTTTGAGTAACAGACATGTTGATTTTTTTATCTAGTGTCTGTTTTCCACTCCAGAAGTGGAATATGCCCAGGAAATTTTTATCCTTTGTTTGAAGACTTAAATAGCTACCGGGGTATAATTAAATAAATAGTAACACTGTATTCATTTAAAAAACAGTAGACTTCCAGGTATCCACAACTGAAAAAACGTAGTTGTTGCAATTTGTAATGACAATCCTTCTGCTCCACTGTTTACTCAATATACTTTATCAGCTCCTTAGAAAAAGCTCTTTGGAGTTGGACTTAAAATCTCTGGAAAGCATTGTATTTGTATGGGATTCTACAAACAGGATAAGATAATTTCTCATGCTGTATACATGCCAAATGAATTAGTATTACTGACTGAAAAATTTTAATGGCACAAAAGGATGAGGTTCGGTTCTCCCGAGAAAACCCCGGGAAGGAAGTGGCCATCAAGCCAGACTTCATCACAGAACGACTCTCATTAATTTTAAAAATCTGCTGACTTTTTGGAATGGTTACAGCAAATGACTTATGAAATGAAAAATTCTTTCCCAACCCAGTGAGCTTTTCAATCAATGTTCTCCATGATGTGCTGTTTGCTAGCTGTCTCAACTCAGCAACCCTAAAAATATTTAGCAATATAAATGTACATTTTAATAGCTTGCTCTGATCTCTCTTTTGATATCTGGCTTTCATGATCTGCCTCCATTCATCCACAATCTCTGGTGCCATCAGCTGAAAAGTCACTTTCTCTCCAGGGTTCACCTGAAGGCATCTGAACTACTCAGCTCCCCCCCAGCCCCCACCTCTGCACTGCTCCACGTCCCCACCAGTCTCACCAAATTTTTTTTCATTTTTTTTCCTCTCTCATGAAAAATATAATAACAGTTTCTTCCTGTGCATACTCCATGCCCTGAGGAGAAGATTAAATTAAATTAAAACTTAAAAGAGGCTTTACCGATGGCTTAAATTTCTAGTTTAAACTGCCTAAGCTACAAATAAGTTTTATGCAGGTTATTGTTCTTTAGCTAAAGCACCGTTACTGTAAGTCTTTGTAGCAGACAGACTAATCACTGCTGAGGGAGAGAGAGTTACTGACTGGCCACAATGCTCCTTGCTGACTAACTTTTCCACGTTTTTCTGACTGTTTAACTTGTTCTTTTCTCAGGAACCAAACAAGTAAGATCTGGGAAGCTATCAGGTACTGTCAGTCTGGGAAAGGAGGGCATTTTGCACCAGGAATTAAGCTGTTTGAGGCACATGCTTTACACAACTCAGAGGAATCCTCAGGGTCATGAAACAAGNACAACTCTGAATGATTGTCATGGAAATTTATTTTCTTCATAATTACATTTGTTTCATTAAGAGACACAAAAATAAAAGTTGGAAAAAAAGCTCTTCCATTTGGCAAAACAAAACAGTTTCCATGGCTGCTATAGGATAGTGGTCCAGACTGGTTAAAGCTCTGGAATAGTGAGATAATTTGAAAAGCAAAATGCATATGCAAATTATTTGATCAAATCAGTATGCTATTTTTCCTGGTGTTTGAAGTGAAGGAAAGAAAAGGCAAGACAAACAGTAGCAGGATGACATAATATATGTTATTATTGTTAAAATAATGTAATAGATGTAATAAACACAAGGAAAATGAAATCTCCAGCCCTCGTGAGGCTATGAACAGCAGCAATTTCAGTGACAATGCAGTGTATAGCTGAGATTGCATCTGATGCACAAGCAACTAGGGATGGCATTTATTGCATCTGACTTACATTATCTGCAGTGTTGTCATCTGGACCTCTCTTGCAGGCAACAGAGAGAAAATAGCTCGTACAGGACAACAGTTCCGGCTGCACGTGGCAGCTTGGTCCTCACAACCTTTGCTGGTTCTCAGTAGAATATCAGTAACTAGATTACTTCCAACAACCTGGCAAATGTTAGGTGTTAATTATTATTTGTTAGATTTCCACACCTTTATAAATAATGTCCTGGCGGTTTTTCTGGATCTTACTGTAAGGAAAACTTTCAATGAGCAGAAGGCCTATACTCATGCGACATTTCTATCTGCAGTGAGCAAGTCACTAGTGAGATTAAGTCCTGTCAGCTTTCATTTTGAAACAAATGCCTACATTTTGTAGAAGAAAAAGCATATCCAGATTCCTAAAATCTGCTAAAATCAATTAAAGTTTGGCAATATACTCAGAAAATGAGACTTTTGGTTTTATCTATACTAGGTCAAAAAGATGGCTGGTATTTACTCAAGTAGCTTTGGCTTGACTGGTATGTATGCTGAGGTATCTTATTGTGAAATTAAAACTGGTACTGGAGAGTGATCAATGGAGAACAATGAAAATGCCCATTTTGAGTAACAGACATGTTGATTTTTTTATCTAGTGTCTGTTTTCCACTCCAGAAGTGGAATATGCCCAGGAAATTTTTATCCTTTGTTTGAAGACTTAAATAGCTACCGGGGTATAATTAAATAAATAGTAACACTGTATTCATTTAAAAAACAGTAGACTTCCAGGTATCCACAACTGAAAAAACGTAGTTGTTGCAATTTGTAATGACAATCCTTCTGCTCCACTGTTTACTCAATATACTTTATCAGCTCCTTAGAAAAAGCTCTTTGGAGTTGGACTTAAAATCTCTGGAAAGCATTGTATTTGTATGGGATTCTACAAACAGGATAAGATAATTTCTCATGCTGTATACATGCCAAATGAATTAGTATTACTGACTGAAAAATTTTAATGGCACAAAAGGATGAGGTTCGGTTCTCCCGAGAAAACCCCGGGAAGGAAGTGGCCATCAAGCCAGACTTCATCACAGAACGACTCTCATTAATTTTAAAAATCTGCTGACTTTTTGGAATGGTTACAGCAAATGACTTATGAAATGAAAAATTCTTTCCCAACCCAGTGAGCTTTTCAATCAATGTTCTCCATGATGTGCTGTTTGCTAGCTGTCTCAACTCAGCAACCCTAAAAATATTTAGCAATATAAATGTACATTTTAATAGCTTGCTCTGATCTCTCTTTTGATATCTGGCTTTCATGATCTGCCTCCATTCATCCACAATCTCTGGTGCCATCAGCTGAAAAGTCACTTTCTCTCCAGGGTTCACCTGAAGGCATCTGAACTACTCAGCTCCCCCCCAGCCCCCACCTCTGCACTGCTCCACGTCTCCACCAGTCTCACCAAATTTTTTTTCATTTTTTTTCCTCTCTCATGAAAAATATAATAACAGTTTCTTCCTGTGCATACTCCATGCCCTGAGGAGAAGATTAAATTAAATTAAAACTTAAAAGAGGCTTTACCGATGGCTTAAATTTCTAGTTTAAACTGCCTAAGCTACAAATAAGTTTTATGCAGGTTATTGTTCTTTGGCTAAAGCACCGTTACTGTAAGTCTTTGTAGCAGACAGACTAATCACTGCTGAGGGAGAGAGAGTTTGTTTACTGACTGGCCACAATGCTCCTTGCTGACTAACTTTTCCACGTTTTTCTGACTGTTTAACTTGTTCTTTTCTCAGGACCCAAACAAGTAAGATCTGGGAAGCTATCAGGTACTGTCAGTCTGGGGAAGGAGGGCATTTTGCACCAGGAATTAAGCTGTTTGAGGCACATGCTTTACACAATTCACAGGAATCATCAGGGTCATGAAACAAGGTTTCCTATGTGTTGGTTCTGTGTTTTATTAACAGTCGCTATTGGAGAGGTGTTTGTCTCTCAGCCAAACAATGCAGGTGCCTAAAACAGCCTGGTGTAACCCCCAGCATCACGGCTGCTGGTTTACAGGAGCAGCAGGGAAGAGCAAAAGCCTGTGGAGATGCTCTGACCAGGTCTGTGCTGTGCACGAGCCCTGTACCGAAGCTGGCTGCTTCAGCTGGAGTCTCTCTGCCCCTGAATGGCACAGCTCCTCATCCTGGAAGGGATGGAGACAACCCTGGTGCTGCTGGTGAGGGAACACACAGAGTAGAGGTGGGTACTTCCAAAACAAAGGGTTATTGGTTAGCTACAGCTTAAATTTTCTCTGCGAATCTCGACTTCTTTTTCAGTGGTTTGTGGGATAAGCTAAAGTTCCCCAAGGCTAACAGTGTCAAGGCCAGTCCTGCTCAGTGCCTTTATTGATGATCTGGGTGAGGGGATTGAATGTACCTTTCAGTAAGTTCACAGACAACACTAAGTTAGGTGGGAATGTTGATCTGCTGGAGGGTAGGAAGGCTCTACAGAGGGATCTGGACATGCTGGATTGATGGACAAAGGCCAACGGTATAAAGTTCAGCAAGGCCAGGTGTTGGGCCCTACACTTAAGTCACAACAACCCCAGGCAGCACTACAGGCTTAGAGGAAACTGTCCAGAGGAAAAGGACCTGGGGTGCTGGTCAGCAGTAGCTGAACATGAGCCAGCTGTGCCCAGGTGGCCAAGAAGGCCAATGGCACCTGGCCTGTGTCAGCAATGGCGTGGCAGCAGGACCAGGGCAGTGATTGTCTCCTGTGCTGGGCACTGCTGAGGCCACACCACCAATCCTGTGTTCGTTCAGTTCTGGGCCCCTCACTGCAAGAAGGACATTGAGGGGCTGGAGCGTGTCCAGAGGAGGGCAGCAGAGCTGGGGAAGGGTCTGGAGCACAAGTCTGGTGAGGAGCAGCTGAGGGAGCTGGGGGGGCTCAGCCTGGAGAAAAGGAGGCTCAGGGGGACCTTATGACTCTCTACAACTCCCTGAAAGGAGGGTGGAACCAGGTGGGGATCGGTCTCTTCTACCAGGAAACACATGATAGGACGAGGAAATGGCCTCAAGTTGTGCCAGGGGAGTTTCAGGACAGACGTCAGGAATAATTTTCTCAAAGAAAGGGCTGAAAAGCACTGGAACATGCTTCCCAAGGAGGTGGTGGAGTTACCATCCCTAAAGGTGTTCAAGAAATGACTGGATGTGGCACTTAGTGCCTTGGCCTGGTTGACAAAGTGGTGATCAGTCAAAGGTTAGACTCAATGATCTTGGAGCTCTTTTCCAATAAAGTGATTCTGTGATTCTGTCTGTACAGTTGGAGGAAGACACTGGAGGGTTATGTACCTTCAGCACACAAAAGCTGTGGAACAAATTCTTGCTGTGCAATGCAGACCGGTTTCTGGTGCTGAGGGGTCTGGGAATTTTGCACTTGACTGCTGTGTATGTAGACTTCTATCAGCCACCTTGGCTCTGGATGGTGTGGGAAGACCACAGCCCTCCTTGTCTCACAAACATCAAGGGTATTTCTGCACTGATAAAAAATGAAAGCTCATAGGGTTATGTCACTCTAATGAATAATAGAAATGTGTAGCATTTGTGTATGTAATAAATATTACCTTTCTGTGTTAGGTAAAGAAAGCTGATTTTCTTGCAATGATTTACATCCTAGGCCATCATAAAATAACATGTTCATAATAAATATGAACTGGGAAAATCCGAAGCAATAGGGATTGTCAGATAACTTTCAACAAAGTGAGCAAGCAAGATGATTTTTAAAACTTGCTCTATTGTTTCCGTTATTCTGTGTATGAAGGATAAAATTTTGAACAATAGCTCCTTGATTGCATATCCCTGTAAGACACATAGGAAGGTCAAAAGAGGCATGGAAAATTCAGGAATAAAAGAGCAGAGAGGTTTGCACCTTACAATTTGTTGGCATGAAACTGAAGCAGAATCCTAAAAGTCTGCACTTGTTTGTCAGTGAGAAGAGTCTGTTTGGAAGTACAGCATGTGATAATATAATCCTTGCTATTAGTACGGCGTGAATGATGTTCTGCTGTGGATTAAAGAGAAATGAGGAGAAACAGCAGGTTTCAGAGCTGCTGGCCATGGCACCATCAATTACCTGTCTTGCTTAGGTCCCAGGGGGTCTGGCATTTTCCCAGCTATAACTCCTTTTAGGCAGTATCTCTGTGTTGGAGCTGAGAAGCATCACTGTGCTACCTACCTGATGTGTGGCAAAGTCCTTGTGCAACAAGTTAAGCTCCGTGTAAAATTATGCTGAAGGCAGCATGAGAGGCGGCACAAAATGATCTTAATGAATTGGATTTTTTTCTCATTTTTTTGTGACAGCATTGGCCAGATGTTTTATCAGCTAATAAAAAGAAAAAATGGCATTTAATAGACTGAGCCAGAATTTAAGCCTCACAGAATGTTTTGAGATTAATTGATTCAAACGACATGTCTTTTTTTCCTTTATCTTGTATATGAGCATACACAACAGCAAATACTAAGTCCCCAAACTTGAACTGCTGGCTTAACCTTGTTGAAAAACATGAAACTTGACCCTGCTTACCTTTCTCTTGTTTCATAAAGGTGCTCTCTTACATAGGACACAACCTTAAAGTAAGAAAAAAGGATACCAGGTGTGGTTGGAAACAGTATCTTCAC
Source organism: Machaerirhynchus nigripectus (assembly GCA_013397975.1). NCBI lineage: Eukaryota > Metazoa > Chordata > Aves > Passeriformes > Dicruridae > Machaerirhynchus > Machaerirhynchus nigripectus. The sequence continues at coordinate 3,446,020 of VZRQ01007802.1, read as the reverse complement.
ATTTTAAAAGAGTTTTGAGGGATATCATGTTCCAGGAGAAGAGATGCAAATCTGTCCCCTGACTTTGGATGACAGGTCCCTTTCTGAGCAAAATGTCAGAGTCTATGCAAGAGTGATAATTTTCTCCAGAAATCTCCACGTGGTGGATTTTTTCCTTTAAATCTGGTGCTAACTTTTTTTTGGTATCATTTCCATCTTCTTTCATGATCCTTGAACTCCATGTTTCAGTCTTACCAGTCTTGCATTATGCTTGCATATGTGCTGCAGTAAACACATGCAGTGTTTTGTCCAAAGCCTTCCAGATTCTTCCAGTCTCGGGAGAGGAACATGAGGATGGCCTCAGGAAAGGAATCATAAATAGGTGCATATTTGCTCTCGTGACTGTATACTTTAATCTAATTGAGCATTCATGGAAAAAAAGTCTGCTTTATTACTTACAATAAATCCAAGATAATTCTATTTAATGTTCCTTTAACTGACAAAAAAGGATAAACATAGCTAACTATAAACATGACATAAATAAAATCTGGCATTCCTCCCATTCCCCATCCATTGTCCCAGTTGGCTATTTTATCATATCACTCGATAGGAAATTTAACAGTATGGTATATAAATGAGCCTCTTTTTTTATTCTTTTGCATAATAATTGGACGATTTCCAGTAATAAAGAATAGTAAAGCTACAATTCATTCAAAATCATAAACATCTTTGTTTTATATGTGCTCCTTTGCTTTTATTGTGGAGAAAACAATACAGCAGCCAACGGAGAGCTACATCAGCAGAAAGCAATAGTTGTTTGAAAAGAACTGGAGCCACTTGGATTCTGTCTGAATTTAGCTGACTTGGTGTCTTACTCCTTGGCTCAGGGAAGTAGAGGAGATGCTAAAATGGTGACACAAATTGATGTTAATAAATTAGTACGCTCATAAAAGGAGACTCCCAATTTTAGTGCTAACAGCACACCATTATACGCAGCATAATGTAGTTTAAAAGGCACACTGATAAGTGGCCGTATTCAAATCCATTTCTGTGCCCTTTTGTGTTCTTATCTACCCTGGTCCAGCAGACAATCCAGCTTTTCACTAACCTTTGGCACTCCACCATCAGCAATAATCCGTGCTCTCCTTTATATCCCCGTAGCTCCCGTAATGAGCATCACCTGTGGTATGTGACATTTGGAGCTGCAGCAGCAGCAAGAGGGACCTGCTCTGGTGCCTGCTGGTGGAAGAGGCTCCATCGCTCAGGGCCCCTGGGAACCTGTGTGTGTGCCCCAAAGCAACGCCAGGGAAATGGCTAAATACCCCTCATCTCCATCGAGCGGAGCCTCGGCCGCTAATCCTTGTAATTGCTGCTTGCTAAAGGGAAATCACCACGCAGGGTCCTGAACTCACACAGGATGCCTGGCCTGCTTCTAACAAAACTATAGGAGAGCTTGCATTTGAGATAAATTCCTTATTTGAATCAAATAGATTACCATGGCAGAATCTCATTTTTAAAGGAATTGATTTCCTTTAAGTATTAATTTTAAGGGGGCATTTTTGTAATCATATGCATTTTAAAATTCCTCTTGTATATTTTTAAGTGTATTTATACTGAAATTGGAGACTGTTTTCCCTCTAGGAATTTATATAATTTATCAATAAATATGAGCATGAACATTCATGTGTATGTAAACAACTTTGAATTGTAGCAGCTCTGTAAGGGAATAAGTGGGCTTGTAATTTTTTCAAAATAATAGTTGATAATGAACAGCACTTTGAAAAGAATAGGTTTTCAAGAGCTATAAGCAGAATACCAAAATCTAAGAAAAAATAAAGCAGAATAAGGATAAGGAAGCAGAAGAATAAGAAGCTGAGTAAGAAAATAAGAATACCAAAACCAGAAATACTTACAGAAATATAATTCCAATTGTCTGAAGAGAGTACTTTTCAATCCTTTCTTGTTTGGTGGGTTGTTGGGATTTTTTTTTCAGAAGAAAAAATCTAGCTGAGAAGTTTAATAAACACATTTTCTTAAAGCAAAGGTCAGTTTAGCACCAAGACTATTATACTCAGTTGTAAAATAAGAGACATGGTGTGAGTATTTCCAACGTGGTAGCAAACATTCTTCCAAAATCAGAAGCCTACCAGAATAAAAGCTTGTTGTTGCTGGACTGGTATGCTAAAAGAAGTAGAATTCGAGTCAAGAACTGTCCCAGACTAAAAGCAATTTCTCTAGTAGTAGAAATACAAGAAGATTATCAGGGCTATACAACAAAACTATTCTGTCTCGTAATACAATTTGCAATAAAGGAGGTAATATTATTTTCTCTTTCAGAAATTCACTGAGACAGACAGCAAAGAAATAATGTATTTTGAACTGTCAGATATGCTTACCATATTTTAGCATCTCATTTATGTATGTCTGACATCTGATTTTGCTCTGGACTTCCCCAAAGAAATAGATATATGGTCTAAAAATATTGCCTTTTAAAAAGAGAAAAATATTCAGTCATGTGATGAATCAGCAGATAACACAGGCAGAATATTCTGCCTCTTGAAACTGAGTGACTGACTGGCAATACTCCATAAATTGTAACCCTGCTCTGCACATCCTTTATTTTTTATTGGAGGAAGTGAACAATTTGTCATGTTACAAGTATCACATTAACTACTATCTATCGATCAGTTGTTTTTTTGGTTTTGGGTTTTTTTTTTTAACTCATTGCAAGATATGTGTATGGAGGTAAAAAACATAACAGAAGGAACTCTGTGAACATGACAATCTAAAATCTTTTACAATCTAAAGGAACCTGCTACCTTACAGTAGTCCTGGACATTACTCATCAGAGAACATAAACAATACCAGGATTATGATACCACCCACCAGTTTTGAGGATTAGTATGGCAAAGGTTTAGTTCTCCCACACTGGTGCAAAATAATTCTTCCTAGCAGGAAAAAAACAGACCTCTTTTAGCTAATGTGCTCATCTGCAAAGCAATTTAGATAATTTATGTTGCTTCAGACTTTGCCCCTGGCTTGTGAGTACAGGAGTTGGCGCTCCTAGTTATTTTACAGACATTAAAAAAAAAACTTTCAGTTAGATCACTTTGTTTTCTCATTTTTTACAGCCACCTGACAGTTTTGAAAAGGTGTTGGCGGGCTATAAAAACACACATCAAACACAGCTGTGTTGCATTGCAAGGCCAGCCACGTTGCTGTAGCACAGGGAGATATCCACGGACCACACGAATCTCAGAAAAATCTCCTGAAACATGGACAAATTGTGGGTTCTCTAGAAAAGAAAGGTAACAACAAAGAAAATATGCAGAGACCTGTCAAGAGTGTAGTCCAGTTGTGAGTTACTCCGCCTGTCCTATGGTCAGTGATGGTCAGCCTCTTAGCCTGACCAAGTTTTTTGACCAAAAGTGGTGGAATACTTCAGATTTAGCTGGTCACAGGAATCGATCCAGATCACAACCTGTTGTTCCTTCACTTGCATGTGGGCAAGGGCAGCCACAGAGAAGCCATGACAGGGCTGTTGGAGTGAGATTCAGAGGCCCTTGATGTGGTTTCCACTTCTTGGTAAAAATTCAAGGTTACAGTTTTTGCATTAACTCTTCTGTCCTTCAGAAACAGGAGAGTTGGAGCTGCTCACACATACCAAGCCTGCAGTCACGGTCAGTCACCAAACGCTGCCTGCAGCACACGAGCAGCAGGGCTGGGTGAAGCTGGATGTCCACGGAGATCCCTGGAGAAGGACGCAACTGAGGTGGGTGTGAGAGGTTTCATACGTGGGGCAGGAGGCTGATTTGTAAGTTGCTACTGGAGTTTTCTTCTCTTGTTGGTTGATTGCACAGAAATTTGCTCCTTTCACAAAGATCTACTTCCATGGACTTTACTGATTCATTAGGAGCCTCCTTCTCTTGCAAGGGATTTCTTCTGTGGGAGAAGAGGACAAGAGTAGAAGGAACGGGAAATTGTTGTGTAAGCTTGGGTTGTGCAGAAATTGCAGGGTTCCAGTGCTGTTGTTACTTTAATTATTCAAATAAACAAGAGACATAAATTATCTTGACAGTGCCTGCTGGCCACCTGCCTAGCCAAATGTTGGAGAAAATATGTATGATATTCAAGGAGGAAATACAGTTGAAAATGGGGTTGAACTCTTCCAGGAGACTTTATCTGCTATTAGTGTTTAATTAGTAACTGTAAAGGGATTTCTTCCTTAACTATTGAATGGGATTTTTAAATAGTGACTGTACTAGGTAAGGATAATTAAGGGACTATTCTGAATATAATCTTGGCCTTAGTAAAGGTAGTAGGAATGTTTCTTCTTTCCCTCACTTGTTATTGTGTTGAAAGAAGCAAAATAAATGAAAATATGCTTAGTAAGCTCAATGAGGCTTTACTGGAAGTACTTTTATCCTTAATAAATAAAATCATTTCATTAGTGAAACAAAGCCGTTCAGTCAAAAACTAGCAATGGACCTAAACTGATAGTTTTGCTATTGTTACGCACTTAGTTCTTTTCACCAGTTCACTGTATAAGTTGCCTCAAGATACTGAGGGCCTTTGCTAATTCTAGGAAGCCCCTAGCCCCCGAACTCTTCTTTCTTGCTTACATCAGCCTTTTAGTCTCACTGGCACCCTCATCTGGTATCCTTCCACGGACCAGGGAACAGGTCCCTTCTTGAAGTGTTGCTTCCCACTGTCTTGTCCCACCTCAGCTAACAAAGCTTGCTGCTCATGCTGGAAAAATGGAGGATTTCTCTGGTGCAGCTGAAACAAAAGCCATACACAGTAAAACAACAACATGACCTGCAGCCACAGTAGGCTTCTGTTGAGTTGAATAGCCTGACACATGGTGATGGTTTTCGGCCAAATTAGTAGTGGCATGTCTTCTGGAAATGGGGAAATCCTGTATTTTTATGATGAATATCAATAAAGGACTTTGCCTGCTTATCTTAACAATGTTGAAATGAGAAGAACAAGGCTAGGGTAGAGTAGAGGAGAGAAGCCTTAAGACAGGGCTGTTGGGAGACTTAAATTATTTCCATATTCACGAAATAGCAAAGGTTTCTGGAGTTAACTGTGAGCATGTATTTGCTTATTAGAGATGCATGGGAGCAAAAATAAGCTGAGGTGGTTTTAGGGTAAGCTGCCCAGAAGTAAATAGCTTTTGAATCTCTCTTTTTAAATATTAAAATTCCTCTCAGTTGTATTTGAAGTGTTTAATGAGTGAGAAAAAAATGTAGTCTATTCCAATCTTTTCCCCAGCTGAGCTACAAATTTGCTTACAAACTTACTGTTATCATGAAGTTAATAATCACAGTGACAGCAGAGAACAGTTGGAGTGTGTGAGGCTTTCGTTTCTGCTGGGTTCACAATCCTGCTAACAACTCCGATTTGCTCTTTCCTTCCCTCCTCTTCTGGAGCCGTGTCAGATGCCCACCACCTCTCAGAGCACATTAAGCCTAATGGGGGATTGCAGAGTGTGAAAAGTGCTGCCCAATGTCAGAGCTCTCTGGCAGAGGAGTTGCTGGAATTAAAATCGCACATTACCTCTGTGGTGGAATTAAAATAGAAGTAAGAAAAAGAGAGAAAGAGAGCCTGACCGACTTCTTCCCGAGGGCTTTGTCAGCTCGGTGCCTGCGCACAGCCGTCAGACACGGCAGGTGCCTGACGGCAAGGGGAGCAGGAGAGAGCAGGAGTCAGGACTTCTGACTCTGAGAAATCTCTGGTCACACTTAGTTCCACAACACGTGGTCAAGACTATTTCGTGAGAACCCATAAACAAGTTGGAAAGTAAAGGAAAGGCAGGCTGGAGCCAAGCTGACCCCCTTCAGTCACCTAGTAAAGTATACATGACTTGTATTCAAAAGCTGCCAGACCTATAGCTGCTAGACCTTTCGTATCACAAGTAAAGTGAGATTGTTTTGGCAATGAACAAAAATCTACGGCCTTTCAAGTATGAAACAGAAATACTGCATATTGAAATTTAAAAAAAACAACAACCATTTAACCAATAAAAACAACCCAAGGTGTTCATGAATGCAGCAGATATTTTTCCTCAGTTAGGGAAAATGTTGTTATTACATTCAAGTGAATGTCTTCTACGTCTCATTCAGGAGCCAGCTCAGCTGATAGCATATTAAAATTACAACCTTTTTCCAGGATTATGACAGTAAATACGGCAGTTAGGAGCAGACTAAAGGTGCTTCCAACCCAGTGTCTGGCCTCTGACAGGGTCAAATTAGGAGTGCTTTGGGAAAGATCTTAAGAAATGGAAAACATGGGATAATTTTTCTCCAATATAGTCTCCAAATTCTGTAATTGGTCATTCATTTGCAAGTAAACTGTAGTTTGTGATTTGATAAACCAGAAGTTCAGTTACATCACTGCATTTCAAAGATATTCATGGAGGTTTCCTTCATTTTATCTCATTTCTTCTTTAGTTATTCATATTCTAAGCAGATTTAAAAAATGCTACTGTAATGAGTAACATCATCTAATTATAGCATGAGTAGTACTTTCACTGAATTCCCTCTCAATCTCCTATTACAAACATGAATGTTTTCTTCTTTACTTTATCCAAGCATTCATGATTTTGTGGCTCTTTGTTTGATTGTATTTTATTATTGCATTATAGTTGTTTTAGTCCATATTTTATTATCTCATGCATGTTCTTTCATTTATCTCACTTCTAAACTGTAGAGTTATAGTTGACTTCAGTTCCCCTATAGAAAAGAAAGCATGGCAGTCATTCTTTCTGCTCCTTCCCTGTACCTTGTCTTGCACTAAAATGTAGATTTTCAAATGCCATGACCAGGTTTGCACATGGCAGTCAGAACATGGACAGTCTTTGCTAGAAGAGGTGTGGTTTTACAAGGGAGTCAAACAGATTGCAGAAAATATATTCTCAGACTATTATCCTGATTTGACCATGGCAAATAGATGATGGGGGAGGGGATGAGGCATCAGCTGAAGACAAATCCTTCAATTTTTTTGTTATGATTGCTTGATTTTACAACCTTAATAATAATGTTCTAGCATCTATTTTCACACCAGGAGTTGTGACTTTTAAAAAATGTGATAATTCACCAGAAGAGAAGTGTAATAAGCGGCTTAATGATCAGATTTTAAAAGCACTGTTTTAGATCAAGTCAACAAAAGCAAATATTCTGTATTTGGGGGTTAAAAAAAAAAGATGCAAGATGAGTAGGTTCCAACTGGAAGACAAATTTTAATTCTGCAGAAATTTAATTTCTCTGGAATTCTGAATATTCATGTTGAATATGAACATTTATCTTGAATACATACAAAAGTATAATAAACTTGTCAAATCGACTATTCAGAAGTCAGGAAACAAAAAAGCCAAGATTGTGACTTGGTCCCTCTGCTATGTATTTAATAATATACTAATCTGTAATTACATGAACATGTAGATTGTGTCCATAGGATCCTTTCTTTAATCAGTGTACAAAATTAACAGCACTCCCTTACTGATTCAATATTTTGTTTCATCTTCCATGGTCAATACAAGGTCATAGGCTTTATTTAACTGCAGTCCATTAAAACTCTGCTCCAAAGCAAAAATTATTAATTCCTGATGGGTTTTTCTCTCCTATCACCATTCTAATGTTTTATTGTTTTAGAGACATTAATGAATGTATGTTGCCTGTGCAGTCATGAGGGATGTTGGGAGCTGGCTCACAGAGATAAACGTTTAAAGTGTGCACTCACTTTGGGGTTCGACCTCACATGTACGACTGGCTTTTGAGAGTGCTTAATGCTATTTTGGATGTTGGAGCAAGAAAAACATTGAGTCAGTTGCACCTGTAGGGTTCAAACATTTTTCTCAATCAGTTCCATCTCTGAGAAGAAATGCCCGGCTAATCCTGGCCAACTGCTTGCCTAGGGCACACAGGGAGTGGGAAGCATGTGCAGACAGAGCATGCCCATCCTGGACAGGGCATTCCTCTCCACCCTGGACGTGAAATTTACTTTGCTTCCCTTGCAAAGGTTTTACAGAAAAGTTGTGGATGCATTCCCAGAATTGGAGCTGTCCTCTGAGAACTTTGTTTCTGCTCTGCAAGGCTCAACCTTCAAGGTATTTTAGTTAAGTGAAGTCACACTTGCATTTACAAAAGTTATTTATTTGTGTAAATTGTTGTTGAATCACAGAAGAAGAGCAAAAGAGAAATCCAGTAAAAAGAGAAATCCAGTAATCAGTAGATCCCTTTCCAGCTGTCATAAAACTGCTCTAAAAAACCTGCAGATATCATTGCTGTTCAAAGAATGTTCACTGAGTTTTTCAGGTGGGTGAAATATTATCTATCTTGCTGTAGAAATGGTAGAGGTATTTTCTATGAGAATTCAACTAGAATGGGAAAAACTCAATTTCATTGTTTAAAGATCAGCAAACATGCTACTCAATAGGTTTTACCATGGAAAATGAGAGAAAGCTTGAGCAGTGAGCAGTATTTACATGCTTAGCAATGAAAAATCACTAGAGTTCCGTATGAGTTTATCTGGATGATGAACTTGGTTTCCCGTAAAAAGTGTAAAAAGTGTCCTATTGCAGCATTTAATTCAAAGAAAGAGCTTCAGTATTTTCTACCCCCTCCAGGCATTAGAAAATGCCCTTGACTTGTTGTGTTGTGTATTATGTAAATTTATTTGTTTATGGTTCTATTTATCTCCTCATATTCTGTCTGAATCATCTAAATTACAAGCTGTAATTAATTCACTATTACTGCATTATGTGCTGAAAACATACATAAATAATGAATATATTTTAGATGTGTCTTGTTTGTTTTAAGCATTTCACCTAAGCCTTCAGAATTTCCTCAGGCCATCACTTGTGCTTTTGCTTCTTGCCAGAAAAATGTAATATTTATTAGTAGTATTCCTCTTTTTATTGCATTTGTTGCTGAGTTTTATGTTAGGAACTATGATAGCTTCAGCAGAGCAATTGTTGATTTATTGGATTTGAGTTTGAACACTGACATTAAAACAGAAATGTTTTAATCGATTGCTCTTGCATTTCACAGGTAAATTTCAGAGTCACCTAAATTTCACAGAGATTAACCACGAATTGACCCAACTCACTTTGAAACATTTTAAATTACAAACATGGGCAGAAATTAGGCTATGGCACACCCACTATAGCCTTTACCTCTGTAAAAACATCAGAAGTCAAGAAGAAAAGATCTTCCCCTCCTGCAGTTGTTGGTCACCCCTCTCAATCAGGTTTCAAGCACGGCCACAATGTGTGCAAACCCCCCACGCTGTGTTTTGCACTCTCCAGTGTAGGGCTGTCTGTTTTTCCACCAGCAGAGAATTCCCCTGGCTTTCCTGCCCACCACATTGTCCTGCTGCTTTGTTCACTCTATTGTTTTTTTCCTGCAGAGTGATGCATTGCTGTATCTTCTCTTGCTGCAGCTGAAGTAGAGCCATCTATCATCCCAATCACTGGAACTAAGGACCTTATGGACTGGGAGTAAATTATGTAGCTTTGGGGAGGGAGAGAGGAAAAGAGCAAGAGTTTTTTTGTGTTTGGGCTGTGGGTTTTGTTTTGTTTATTTTCACTCCCTGGACCTGCTTTTTTGTATTAATGTTTCCTTTCACATAATGATTCTGCCTTGCTTGGGATCATGGTAAGGTAAATGCAGCAGAAGTAGTTTCATTATTTCCAGAATGTAAATTTAATCAATACAAATGCAGTTAGCAGCTCCATAGCTGACTCGACTGTTGCTTGGGTCTGAATTTGAGTTTCATTTGTGTCTCTCCTTTCAACTTTAATGTAATGCAGATGCAGATTTCACTAAAATAAATGTCCAGTAAACCATAAAATAATGCTGTATAGGTGTTGAGTCCAGTTTACTGTTACAGGCAAGATCCTCTTCCCATTCAGATAAAATAAAATCCAAGAGAAGCTCCTGGTTTTAATTTTAAAGACTACAAATTATTAAAACCTGAAACTTTGCCCTCAGTCTAAGTCATATCTTGGCACTTAAAATTAAGTCTTAAATCTAACTCATAAACTAAACCAGAGCCCAAAATCTCAGCAGTGTATCCTGTCTAACTAGGACCACTGAAAACAAAGGAGATGATTAGGCCCAATTTTTGCTCCTATTCCTGAGTATTCCCAAGTGTCTCTTCCTTCTGGAGCCTTACAATATCTCTGGCCTTTCACTTCAAACTTCTGGCTTTACAACCCTCCCTGATGAGAGAAATGAAAAGTACTTCTTACGCTTCAAAATTTTTCAGTACTTTTAAGGGATTTTTCCAATTTGAATTAAGCTTCAAGTTTATACTAATTAAATTGCTTATAAGAATCCAAGGGACAGAGCTACAAAACCCCTGTACGATTTGGGTATTAAGGTGAGGATTTTTGCTTCTAGCAAGGCCACACTAGGTTTGATATCCCAGTTACTCTTCAGATTGGCTCTTGATGTTCAGTGCACATCTGAAATGATGGAACAAAGGAATAATAAAAGTGCAATTTAATGACAGAAGTGCCTTGTTTTTCATAGCCTTGTCATGGAAACTGTGTAAAAATAAATTTGAGCAAGCTTTGTTGGTATAGTTAATGAAACAACCAAAGATGCTCCTATAATCTCTTTGATAACTAACGAACAAGTTTTAATGCCACCATTGATTCAGAGAACAATGAAATATACATTCCAGTGTTTCAAAGTAAAATGAATTTGCTCTGCATTTGGTAAACTTAGAATATCTGTTTCAAAATATGCTCAGAGAACTGTCTTTGTAAGTCCATCAGCTTTCAGCTAACCTTTTTGGGAGGGACAGTACAAGGAGCTGCCCTGCTATCAGAGGTGATTTAAGCTTAGATCCATCTGGCAAAGACTTGACCAAAAATCACTTTCTCTGTGCCTTCAAATCTGTTTTGCTGTGGTGTGAGGCTGAGGAACTGGGCCCTGGTGAGCTATGAGGCAATCACGCCTCAGTACTGAAGCTTTGGCATAACTTGTGAGGAATCACCTGTGCATCTGATTGCACACCAAGTGCTGGGGTATTTACCTGAGAATTTACTTTCTTCTTTGTGGAAGGAAGTACAGTTCTCTGGTGCTTTGTACAGCTCATAAAATAAACAGTACCATGAAACTGGCATTAGTTTCTTCTTTGCTAGAGTATGAGTAAAAACTATGTGCACAATGTAGAGGTTTTTTTAAATTCTACTCCAAGACTAAGATCTTTAGGTGGGTAAAACTTTCTTTCCCAGCTGTGATATTTTACACTTTTACTCAAATCCACCCTGGCTGACAGAACAAAATGAGCCATATTTGCTCCAGCCAAGGAGTGATGTTGATATACTCAGACCCACAGAATGTGACCTAGTACCTCTCTGAAGTTTATAGCTCCAAGGCCATGTATAAGGATAGAGTATGGCCCCACAGAATAAAACCAGGTACATCTACTTTTGGGATGAGTGTCATGCCTGTTGCTGATTACTGAAAGAAAAGCTGGTAAAATGAGATAGTGCCTCTCCTATCTGTAAGTTCTAGGCTAGATGCAGTATGATGCCTACCATTGGAGAGGTGGCAGGTACCTGTGGGGTTATAATGAAAAATGATGGAGAATTTCACACAGTGGCCACCAACGTGTGTTAATTATCCACCTTTATACAGTAGACCAAATTACATGCCATCAATTAATTCCTCATATTGAGACAAAAAATATTTACTCTAACCCAAATTATTTAGAACTTATTTTTGTTAACGTGAATTCATGGGTACAATTTCCAGACAGAAATCACTAAAGTCATTTCACACCCCCCACTGAACAATCATCAGACCATTTTACTGATATTCTGGGCTGGATTTGGTAGTATAAGGTGCCATGAAACACAGTTCATGTCATTCACTGGATTCACTAGTCATCATATTTCCCCTTCAGTTGTCAAAGGCAAATATTTCCAGTTCCTCACCTTGCTCCTTGATGTCAGAAATGAAATTTGTTGTTTTACAGTGATTACTGGGTCCATATTTCCTTTCTTTACTTAATAAGGGTGGTTCTGGTTTTGTTGGTTTCTTTGGTTTTGTTTTGGTTTTTGTTTGTTTGTTTGTTTTTCCTGACAATGTGTTTGTTTTGAATATTCATTTCTTTGTAGGATCTTGCAAATATACCTTTTACTGAAAACAGAATAATTACATCTGTTTCTGTTCCAGTTCTGCTGTTCTTGGACTCATTCTGTTGCTGAATTGACCTGACATATTCTTAGCTAAGTAAGGAAAGTTATTAGCAATTCTAATGTGCTTCATTTGAAATCCACATGAAGAAGGAAAAAGTTTTAAAAATATAAGGAAGAGTAAAATACTGATCCCTATAGGACAATCACTTTCAAAACAGAGGGAACATCATCATAGTCTTTTTCTTCTGGAAATCATTTTGCTAGGAAAAACAAAAGGATTGGGAGAAACAAGAACTATTTAGCTTTATTTCTTTGTTTTCACAGTGATTTCCAGTCACTGTTCCCTCAATGTTCCAGCTCCATAATCAGTACTCAATTATTGCTCTTTCTGGATTGGATTTATGTTCTCTATGTTCTTATGTGCTTTACAGTAAATTGTCCTGTGATGCTCATTTTCCCCTTAAAGTGTTAACTCCTGGGGTCAGGTTATTGTGTGAAACACACAAACACACAAAACTTTTTTCCTTACCTTTCCTTTTTCCTTTCCTTTTTTTTTTTTTTTTAAAGCAACTTCACCAGCTCTCCCAGGCTGTTCTACAAAGCTTTAAAATTGTGAAGTTTCATGCTCCCAGGACTAGAACTCAACATTTTCAGATTTTGAGACCCAAACCCTAATTTGGGGATCTATAAATACCTTAAAATTTTTAAAATCTGGCACCTCTCTTGTCATCTACTGCATGTCTCTTTTGCCCATGAATGGCTGAACTGCAGAAATTGTCACCTTCATCATCAGTACCGAAATAAAGGGGTTATTATGCCACTTCTGATTGCAGGTATGGCCATAAACACAGATGAGTACTGGGGAACTTGAGGTACCCTCTTGAGTGAATTTCTGTTGTCTCAGCTGGGAGTTCCTGCAAGAATTCGGGAAAATAATCTTTTTATCCACATCTAAAAAGACATTTTTATGGTGTGAGTAACTATGTTGTCTTCACATACCCAGTTTGGAATTTGGGCCAGTGGGAGGCCAGGTAAATGGACAATCTTGCCAGTGTGTGGGAAAAGAAAAAAGAGGAATATTTATTATAAAAGAGGAATATTTATTGTATAGGTAAACTATTATTATTTATTATCATTATTTTAGATCTGCCACTGGTTCAAATTTTCATATTATGCTTATACAAAATTGTGACAGGACTCCTTTGTGACAGAAGTTTTTAGGTAATGACTGGAATTTCTTGTTTGCACCTTTTTTTCTGAATACAGAATAAAATGAACATTTTAAGGCATAAATAGAAGGAAATCACTCTAATAATGCTCAGTTTGAGGAAGTGAGGGAATAGAATTGTTTTTTATGAGGAAGTGTTCAGGTAAACAAACACATTGTGCTTCCCTGTTGTATTTGATGTCTGGACAGGGAGAATATAACTGTAGTCATTTTTTATGTCTTTTTATTTTTTCTTTCTCTCCTAAAACATATAGGTGTGTTTGGACCATGCAGATCTTTCTTTTGTTCTCTGTTGCCTACAGAAACCCCACTGATATAGCTTCTAGTGCCTCATAATCTTAATACTTTCATCTTCAAATTTCACTCCTTCCTCCCCCAGCAAGGATGGCACTTATTTAGCCATTTTAAAGATGGGGAGCTGAGGTTTAACATTCCCAGGAAAAAAAAAAACAACAAAAAAAAACCAAAACAAACAGCCTGGAGGGAAGAAATCAGCCTTATATTATTTTAATTTAAATACAAACAGAACAAATGAATGGTATGGCTCTGGGGACACACCTTGGGTCTGCCTCTTTCCATCCAGCAACTGTCTTCAATATGAGGAGCAACAATTTCAGCACTAGCTTACAGCTCCCAAAGATTCTCAAGAGTGAACAGAAACCGACTTTTCTTACAAGTCAATTATAGGCACGGGGCTGCTGGACAAAAGTTGATCTAGGATGAAGAGAGGAACGTGCAGGGAGGAGAGGGCCTCAGAGACTGAGTCTTGCTGCCGTGTCACTGCTGTGGGGCTGGGGAAGAACCCCTGAAGCAGTGATCCAGCTGCTTCAGTGGGTTCCTCCCTGGAAGCGTGGATCCTCTGTCCTTCAGCTGCTGCTACCCACCCAGCTCTGGGTGACAGGGCAGTGCACACTGCACTTTTCCAGAGCAGTTTTACTGGCTTAAGCATTGCCTGTTTTGCCTTTTGCACAGCTGGCCTGAACAGTTTAGTAGGAAAATTATTTTGCGGACGCATCAGGATCACATGGAGCAATTCCCATATTCACACAGCATCTCTGGGACAACTCCAGCCATTGTTTCAGGGCAACTTCATATTAGGAGATGTTTAATGCCTTTTAGCTCTTTTTAATGTGATTTGGCATGAGAAGACAACTCAGACAGGGTGCCATCAGCCAGTTCACTGTGTGCCAGGGTTTGGAAATCTTGGCTATGTGGCACCTTTTGTCTCACACACCCACCTCCCAGCTTTGGTGAGCTCTGCCTGACCTGGCTCCTCTCACCCCCTGGACAGTGCCACAGCTTCTACTTCCCAAGCTGAAGTGGGCAACAGGACTCTGGTGTATTGGCTGGTGGCCCTGGGACCCCTTGGGGCTGCAGCTGAGCTCAGACCATGCCTTCCCAGGTTGCCAAGCCCGTGCCTCTTTGTCCTCACTGGGAAAGAGTAAGTATTCAATTGGCTCGTGTAGTTACAGCGTGTTGTGCAGTTGACAGACTGTAATTTCTATTTGTTTGTGCCAGGTGTCATGTCCAGCTCTGTCTGGCTGTTACTTTGCCTACAGCGGCAGATCTGAAGAGGGCTCAAGAGCCAGGTGCTCAGCTGGGATAGATCAGCACTGATGTGTTTACATCAGTGAAATGTTACTGTCCCAACATAGCTACAACATTCTGAAAATGTTTGCTCTAGGTAGAACCCATGTTGGTGATCACAGCATAGCTGTGCCTTGTTACTCACAAAGTGTCTTGTTTGCATTTATTACAGCCTTTCCACCTCCCACACCCTGCTCCTGCTGTTTGGCTGTCGTTATTTATACAGCTCAGGAATGTTTTTCAACAAAACTTGTCTTTCCCAAACATTCATTTAGGCTTGCCTGAATTTTATGAGACTGACTTGGAAACGCTGAATAAAATTCTGAGTTGCAGTGCTGTCTGGACCTCTACTAAACCTTCAGGGCATTGTGGATGAGAAGTGACAGCTTTTGAGATGAACTTTTTCTAAAGGAGGTGTTTAATCCTCCTAAGAAAACCCTTACGAATCCAAAATGGTAATGTATTTCCTTAAACTGTTTGATCTATAAGCTTTTCTGGGTTCCTGTTCTCTGCAGGAAAGGTTTTGCCTCACATGTATTTACACTTCCATTTTTTTGCTCATTTTTCCTTGAATTTTTCACAGTAATGGCTTTGAAATGTGTGAAGATAGACTAACTGCTCAGAGGTCTAACTACATATTCAGGGACTAAAGCACGTGTTATTTAAAAGTTTGCTTGTTGACTGGAGAAGAGTGCTTTTTTTCCCCTCTGACTTAATTAATTCTTTCAAGTGGCTGTGCAGGCAGGGCAGGAAGGCCTTTCCCTGACTGAACTGCAGTTTAGGCTTTTTTATAATTTCAGCATGAGAATACACAAGGTGTAAATGCCTTATTGGTTTGGCTGCTCTGTCTGCAATTTTATGCCCAAAATATGTTATCCAAAGGTTGGGTTTTTTTTCTGAAAACTATGAATAGGCTGATCTGTAACACCCTGTCCTGTAAAAGCTGCAATGAGATGAACTCACAACCCAGAGAAACTTAGTTCCAGCAAGATAGCACGGATCAGCTCCACTGCTTTGCAGTGCCTGGAATATTTCTGTGGGGGTCTCTGCTTGCCTTGATGAGAGGCAGAGGCTCCCCGGGAGAAGCAGCAGGATGCTGATGTTCAAAACAAAGCGGTGGTGGCATGGCAGGGTGCTGCAGAAAGGGCACCCACCTGCACGGAGCTGCGCTGGTTTGTGACTGCTGCTGGGTGATGCAGCCCCACAGATGCTCTGTATCAGTTAGCACTGCTCAGCTTTCCTTCTGAATGAGGCTAGGAAAAAACCCCAGTCTTTTATTCCCACCCTGCCCCTTTCCCCAGATAAAATGTTGCTTTCTAAACTTTCAGGAGTCCCTGTGTTTTGAAGCAATGCCCCACTATGCCCAAGTTGCCCACCGTGTGTCCACACAGCAGAGACTCCAGCTGGCAAAAACCTGTTAGAATTGCTTTTCCACTGCACATCCTCGGGAGTCTCCCAGCTCATACATTTTCCAGGCAGAAATAAACGCACACGAAAAGTGCACATGCATAGGGAATCTGAAGTGCTCAGGATGCATCAGGACCTCTGCACAAGCTACACAGGTGACAAAAGCGTGTGCAGCAAGGCAAAGACGTCCTGGATGGACTGAATTTCCTGTGCATACACAAATTGTCTCCACGGCACACAGGAACTCGATGATCTGTCACAGATGAGCCATTGTCACTACACTTGCACTGCTGTGTTGAGATCTGGCTGGCTGTCAGCTCCCTCTGAGCTCGTGCTTCTGGGAACCACTGGCCGAAATAGATGGATGGAAAGAGGCTCTGAGCCTCTGCCACAGCAGCAGAGGCTCAGAGCACGGGCTCAGAGGCTCAGAGGACTACCAGGGCCATAACAGGGACTAACAAAAATTCTCAGCTTCCTGAATTCTGATTAAATATCTTACCCACTGGATTGTCTTGTGAAGGTACATAATTTCACAGTCTTTTGTTTTGTGTTCTAAAATATTCAGTGCAAAATTAAATTATTGTGTACAGGGGAAAATACCACATGCTAAAGATGTCATAAGAGAAATCAAGAGTCAGCAGCTCCTGTGATCTGTGGGATAGGGGGTGATTAACTGGAACAGATGCCTTCATGAATCCTGCAAGGAGCTATTATGATGCTGAACAAAAAGGGAAAGAGCTGAGAACCAGGTATAATTTTTAAAGAAAGTTTTGCTATGCCTTTTTCTTATGCTACTGTCAGAAAAGTCAGTAAGGAATGACCATAAACAGCTATTTATGATATCCCCTCTGCCTACAGATGCAGACACCAGAAGGACTCACCCTGCCACTGTAGGGCAAGTCATCTAGGTTCTTCTCTGCGTCTTGTGTATCCTCCACAACTCTGTGTAAACACTGTGATGACCCTGTAAGTCTGTGTGTCTGTTTTTGGGGCCTCTACTCCTTCTTGGTCAGTCACTTATAGCTGAGGGATACTCCTTTGGGTAAACTGTTGTTTCACTAGTGTGCTTCATAACGCTGTTTCAGATGTACACTTAGAATAGCTTGGAAGCAAAAGCAAAACAGTCCCATTGGTTTAACATATTCTAATACTAAAATAAAATGCTGCAGTTAAAACTTCATTCCTACGCGGAGACTGCATGGAGGCACGTACAACGAAAAGCCAGCTGTCTAGAGTTCACCAATTTTTCAGAAAGGAGACTATCAATTCTGCATGCCAATACAAACAAAAGAAATTGATATAGCAACCTCTGTTGAAATTACTTTTAAAACGTAAGTGTTGAGGGGATAAGGTGTAGAACGAAATAGGCCCCTGCCACAGGAACAGCCAACCCATCAGAATGCAGAATACTGAAAAGGTCATCCTGAAATGGCATAGGACTGTATTTCATAAAATATAGGCATTACGTTTCTGGAACCTCATTTGTGTGACAAAAACTGTGACAAGAACAGAGGTTGGCACAAAATCAATATACTTGGGCAAGGATGTAATAAATAATAAAAGTGAAGAACAGCATAAATTTTAACCAGTTTTCATTACAAGTTAAAGCTGGTCTGATTTCCTATGTGATCTCTTGAAGCTACATAATTTCCAAAGAAACATCAGCAAAGGTATATTATTCATTTTGGATGAAAGGTGCTAAGGCAAGTATCAGAGAGAGAGAAAGAGAGAGGGATGTTTATCACCTTTATTTGCACTTGGGTGTTACCAGCAGGACTGGAGGTGTGGAAGAAGGGGTAGGAGACAGGGTGGGAGCTACCAAACCCCTTCACAGTCCTTGGGGGACCAAGGAACTTTGGCTGTTTTGGTGTTCTCCACCCCCAAGTAGTTTGTTTTACTAAGGCTGAGAAACTTCTCACCCATGAGCAGCTGTGCCAGAGCAAAAGCCCCAATTTCAACCCTCTCTTTACAGAGACAGCTCAGCATCCACATCCTGATGCCTTCATTTTCCAGTCAAATGTACCAGAAATATCAATTAAGCATAATCCTCTTGTGATAATCTGTTGCTATCCTCTAAAATCTCAGCAGCGCTGCTGCTGCTGCTGCTGCAGCAGAAGGATAAACCCATTAGCCGCAATTTTATCAGCCCAAATGGACACGAGCTCCTCCACTTGGCTCAGCCAAGGAGGCAATTGTCTCATTGAGGTCTCCTTGGGCAGGAGGAGTGACTCAGCTCCCGTGGTACCCCTCCCTCGGGGAGGCCAGGAGGAGCCAAGCCTGGTCCCTCCACAATATGTCTCCATTTAGATTGACAGCTTCCCCTGACTGCGGGTTAACCTTGTTATGACAGCACAGCTGCAGTTGCCGTCTCTCCCCTTCGCGCACGAGAGCCCGGCCTTCCCCAAGTAACAGCAGCTCTCGGAATCACGGATTGCAGCGAGTTTCATCTCTGGTGGCGTTAGTTAGCCCCAAATGTTGCCCAGCAGCGCTCCTGATGTTTTCAAGAGAAAACAGAAAAAAGGCGTGCTTTTTTCTGTTTTCTCTTGAGCAAGGGGCTAGCAGGGGACAGCGCCTGTTACACTGGTTC
This sequence comes from Machaerirhynchus nigripectus, assembly GCA_013397975.1. Taxonomy (NCBI): domain Eukaryota; kingdom Metazoa; phylum Chordata; class Aves; order Passeriformes; family Dicruridae; genus Machaerirhynchus; species Machaerirhynchus nigripectus. The sequence goes on along the minus strand of VZRQ01007802.1, from coordinate 3,427,075 downwards.
TGTTTTGTTACTTTCTAGTGAAAAATAAAAGAACTGGTGTCTAATTTCGCGTGTCTATTTGACAAGTGCTTTGTCACTTGAACACCATTTCTACCCTGGCATCAATAGTAATGGTGATCAGTGTCATCTGTACATCACCATACATTGCACATACTTCTGCCTGGAAAAATTACATCTTTAATACAAATCCTGTTTCAAAATTTTGTTTTTACTTGGCTTTCACAATTTTAATTTTTTTTTTAAGCCAGAAGAGGGTTTAGTCCTATTTTTTGTAGACAGTAAATAATGTGGTAGAAAGACTGGTGGTACCTGTGAACAGTGTAGTTTTTATAGTCAAAATATTTCAGATAAAGGCCATGTTTAATTATAATCCTCCTTTTTCAAATTACCCTTTAATATTTTCCTTCCATCACATTACAACATTTGTCAAACACAACTCAGCTTTGCGAGATTTGATCTCTGACCATTGATCATTTTTTACAAATGTTAGCAGACCACTGTGTTCTCTCTTTACCTTCTGGATATCTCCCTAGATAAATACACTTTCTGGATAAACATCACTCTACCTTCTGAGCAACTATGACATGATGTTCGTAACTGCCCAAATGGCTATACAACAATTTTATGTGCAAAAATCTGATAATAACTGTGTGCCTTAGGACTGACTAATATTGGACAGAAATAACTTTTCTGAGTGGGTATTTTTAGTGTTGACAAATGTAGAGTGCAGCATTATTAAATTTGTTCATTTGCCCTCTGTGTCTCAGGAATGTGCCAGACCAAGTGCAGCTTTTAATTGCTTCACTCTCTACTCAGTAATTTTCCTGCTGTTATGAGTGCAGGCTGCTCAGCAATCACTTGAAGCCAAGACATTTGTAGGACATTTCCTTTGTGTGGTGTTTGTGTCCTGGCTCTCAGTGCTCCGTAACGCAGTTCTGCACGTGGATTTCTGCTCTGCACCATAACTAGTTCCAACTGGCATTTCCAAGAACTCAGGGAAAACAAGTTGCTTCATGAAGCAGGTCTTACAGCTATAACTGAGCCATGTTTCTTAGAGTGTGCAAGAAGAGCTGAAAAGATTTGGGAGATCTGTTAACACACTGCAGACATACGGTGTTCAACCACATGGGGAGGGAAGAAAGCAGGAAGGGGAATAACACTGCCCTGGGTTGGAGAATGTTGGGCTGTACAGTCTTATCCATCGTACAGGTGTCTATATCTATCTGTCTATCTATCTGTCTATCTGTCTATCTATCTCATGCAGAGTTGTAATCTTTATAGCTGTATTAAGTGCAGAGGGGCATACAATTCATCCAAATAAGGGCAAGTAATGAACTAGAATATTTTTATACAATATATCTAGGTTTCATCAAATTTCAGATAACATTCTGTTTATTGGAAGTTGCAAATCTATACAAATCTCCTGACATAAACCCCTGGAGGAACATAATGATTAAGACTGATTTACAAGAATATACAAGCGGTGGATGCACAGTGGTTGGACCAAATTCAATTTTTATTGTGAAGTTCAGTGTTAGAAAAATGGGACTATATACCAAGGGGTACTGACTTAGCTGACAGCTTGTTGTCACTGTTCTGGAGGTGGTGTTGAATCCAGAGTGTCATAGCCTTTGGGTTGTGGCAAATTATTTCAGTACAGGATAGACAACAGGCTGTGGAAGGACACAGTTGTGTGTCTCTCAAAAGCTGTAAACTCCCTCGTTTTGGAGGGAGGAAAGATTGGTTTCTTTCCTTGAGGCAACCAACACAAGCCAAAATGTAAATAAGAGAGCTTAGGCATTTTGGAGAGGTCCTTCAGAAATGCATATCATAATAGCAATGTCTTCTCTAATTGATTATGCAGTCTGAATCCTTGGCATTAAGTACTTGGCAAAAGTATTACGCTCTAGCTCTCCCTACTGGATTATTATCACACAATTTCTGTGTTTAATAGGAGCAGTGTATTGCTGTGTTAAACAATTAAACAGATAATACAAGTATCTCACCACGCTGTATAGATGTTTCATACTTCATGTGCATTTCAACAGATACGGGTATGGCTTGTATCTTTACTTTGCTAATTCTTCTTATTTTGTAATGTATCGGAAAGAATGTGCTGGTGTCTTCTGCTGCACTTTATGAATGTCATTACAGAACATGAGAATATTTCTTTTGGCTGTAATTTCCAAAACTACTCTGTGAGTTTTAAGAACTTAAGGTAATTTTTCAAAAATGATTTAGGCTCTTAGAAGCGTAAACTTCAACGGTTTTCACTGAAGCTTAGTTGTTGTTCTGAAAAATACTTTATTTATGTTTAACTGCTCTATTTCAATTGATTTTTGAAAGTTAATAGAGAGACTAGTCCATACAGATTTCATGTTTCTGCCATGCCCAGTTGTGGTTATCTACTTTTTCCAAGGGAAAAAGCAAACAAAGGTATTTTAAGCAAGTTAAAATACGCATAGGTTATATTTTGCCTTTCTGTCCCAGTATGGCATTTGACATATCAGGACTAAGCTAAGGGAAGGTAAGTTCTTCACTGATAAATATTTGATTGCAGTATGTTTACCCACATACTGAAATAAATTGGTCTTTACTGGCAGCAAGACCTCTTCGACACTTCATGCCGAAAAGTGTATATCTACTTTAACCTGTATGCTGAGATAACAATGGGCTTATAACATAAAGTTTTGTTGTTTTTCTGAGACATCACACCCACTGAGAAAGTTTACAAATGATGTGGTCATATACTGTGGTTGTAAATGCAACAATTCGCTTTATAAAATGATTCAAGAGAAAAATTTTATTTTTTCATTAATTGCTGCTTCATTGCAAAAATCTGTACAACAAAAGGAAGCAAAACTTTTTTTGTGTGTACCTGTGGTCCATAGTAAATATCACTTGAAGAACTGGAGCAATTTTATTATCACTATAAAATCCATAGGCTTGAATTCACCCGGACTAAATCAAATAAAACGAACCTGCTAAATTTTAAAAAAGGACCAGAGACCAAGGCATATATCTGAAAGTAAAAAAACAGTCTAAAATAGTATGGTAGGTGTGATCTGGACAGTTTGATGGTGAGAGTTAAAGCAAAGTAAGGGAGTGAGAAAATTGTGAAGCGTGGGGAGACCAGGGTAAAAGTGTTCAGGTTTGCTCTTTAATCCTTCTCGGGTTTTTTGGGTTTGTATTTATTTCTTGGTGCAGGGAGGAAGAAAGGGGCTGTTGTTTTGCTTTGGTTCTGATTTCCTATTGGGTTTTTTTTTTGTTGTTGTTATTGTTATTGGAGTTTTGGTTTAGGCTTGGATGTATTTTTAAAGCACAGTAGATATTCCATAGGGTCTCTAGAGGCTTACACCTTTAAATCTACACCATCAGATGACTGACACCCTGATGCAGTCCTGTCTCCTTATCATGGACAATGTAAGGCTGTCTTTCACAGCAAATCAGCTCATTCCTTTTGAGAGGAAAACATGTTGCAGCTCCGGGAAATGGTCCTAGAACCACCCCTCTACCATATGGATGCAACTGCAGCAGCTTGGACTCCTTCAGTTCTCTGCACACATCCAGTATTATTCCTGCAGTCCCTGCATTCTTATCAACTCATTCATAACTTTATGCTGCACCCAAAGAGTTTTAGCTAAACCCTAGAAGGGTTAATAATCTCATTCAGTGTGGACATGGACCTTTTACCTGAGAGGGACATGGTCCATCCTGGTAGTCAGAGGTCTCTCTGTGAATGAGCACCAAGAATTTTGCAGTGGAGTGAGTGCTTTCCACGATATGAGTTTAGCCACAGGAGATGCCAGGTACAAACTGGGATTTTAGGTGGGCTGAATTTCTGAGCAGTCTGTCTCTCCATAAGCAGAGCAAGGGTCCTCCTAGTTTAGGTGCTTTCGTTTGCTACAGGAAGACACATTTCCTGAATTTGGGCTACTGTAAAATTCAGCTCCTACACTAAAATTTCATTAATGTTTTATCTGATGTGATTCTGTTTTAACCTCAAAATATTTTAGCAGTGATATTACTGAAAAACATCAGGACCTATAAATCACTAGGTCTGTGCAGAGACTCTAGTCCATTCTCTCTTTTTAAAATTTGCCTTGCCACTTTAAATGTCTATTACATGTATTACATGTTTTACTGATAGAGGAAGTTTACATAAAATAAATCCGTGGATTAGATCAATCAAAAAGATTTTTATATCACCTCAATGTTTTTGAGGTATATTTGATAGTGCTAAAATATTGGCTTGGAGGACAGAGTTTTACCGCTGAAAAAATATTAGCTTGGTTATCTACCATAGGTTTGATCCAAAAAGAGCAAGGCATTAAAAAGCTAGAGAAGACACAGAAAAAGGAGAGAAAATAAAGCTAAGCACTGAGAATAAAATGCTGTGTATTTTGAGACATTATAGAAAACAACTTTATTTTGTGGGAAAGAGACTGAGAGATTACCCTGATTGTACTGATAATCTCTTCCAGTGGAAAAATGCCTAAGTACTATGTCCTCTGTAATAGGTAAAACAGAAAAGAAAAAGAGCCATATGTGCAAGCTGCAGTCGCATGGATTAACGTGAGAAGTCACAGAGGTTTGATGCAAAGGTGATTAATATGTGTAATAAATCCCATGCATGATAGATTTTCCATTTCTGTTGTCTTTAGTCCTTATGAAAAAACTACTTGGCTTAAAGGCATTCACCTCAGCAGAGCTCTGCATTAGCACAGCTATGCCACCTCTGTGACAACTTGTTTCACTGTCTGTTGGGCAGTATAGAAATGGATCCAAACCAATGATGAAATTAGTTTTGAGCCATAACCATATGTTTGAGAGAGAATCCAGCCTGAAGAGCAAATATATGAAGTCATCCATCAAGACAGCTGAACTTGAAATGGGTGTGTACATTTCTTGCTGTTCTCAAACAACAGTCCTTAGCACCTTCCAGCTGATCTCATTGTTATAATATCAGGTGCACGAAGAGGAAGTATAGATACAGGGCTATCACAAAAAGATATTAACTAGTACTTGATGCTGAGCTTGGACCTTTTTTTTGGAAGAATTTAAAAGTTGTTTCAAGCCTGTTGTCAAATTGGGCAAGTCTCCTAGGATCCAGGAAAACTCTATTTGGTCTTTATTTTCTTCATTCTCCTTTCCAACTCCTTATTTTTTTGCCTTAAGAATACCTTCCTCTCTGGCATTCACAGAGTAATATAACATTTATTCTGATCCCATTAGGATAAAGAGACAGAAAGCAAATAGGGCACAAAAGTTGCCACCCTAAATAGGAGTTGTGCGTGTGTAGAATTGGAGAGAATAATACTAATTTTATTGCAAAGAAATAAATAAAGCCTGTGCTTCTGAGTCTGAGCTTCTATTTTCTCTTTTTTCTTTTCTTTTCTTTTCTTTTCTTTTCTTTTCTTTTCTTTTCTTTTCTTTTCTTTTCTTTTCTTTTCTTTTCTTTTCTTTTCTTTTCTTTTCTTTTCTTNTCTTCCCTTTTTTTTTTTTTTAAATTATGACAGTGAGCTTCTGGATGAATGTGAAAATAATAAAGAACTATGTTGAGCTGAGGAGAGCAAAGGCACCCCAACTTAGAGTAATATAAAGAACCACCCACAGAATTTATGGTTTATTGAATAGACCCCCTAAGCTTGTATACATCTCATCTGATATAGAATTATAGTATTTAAAAACAAAACTGTACACCTGCAAGAAACTGATGAGTGGAAGGACAGGTCCATGGAGCACTTTATCAACTGCCTGTCACTTTCATATAGCAACCAGTAAAATTTCACTCACTCTGACAAAGAAAGAATAATTAAAAATATATACATCTGGTGGAGAAACTGGGCTGAAGATGGCCTCCTAATGGCACCATATATCACTGTGTGGAAGAAGAACGACCTGCAGAAAACACCCCTTTAAGAATATTCATAGGAGCTAAATGGACGTTATTATATCATCAGATATGCCATAAACACATCTTTAAAGCATTCCAGATAACCTATTTAAGGGAAATAGTATTTTTAATAGTGTAATCTAAAAGAAAACAGTTAATGTGGACTTGAATTGAAACAATATTCTACAAATTAAGCCTTATGAGAACTGGACAATCACCTTGCTCTCGAAATCTCTTGTCACACTTTTATGATTAATATATTCTGCTGTTTGATTGAGCCCATTTTATGATCCTTATATGTATTTTATATAAAACCCACCTGCATGATGCTTACACCTATTTCATGGAAAGCCTGGTAAATGACAGTTTTTTTGGTCTTCTGCATGCAGGATTTGCAAATGAAATATCTGCTGCCTGCTGGCTGATCTTTGATCCACGATCCTCAGTTGTAGAGCAGATTTGGACTTCAGTAAACAGAAATAGCATTCTGTGTGGGTTGTGACTAAACTCATTTCAGCACATTTGGAGGGTGCTAAACAAGTCAGTCCTCACTTGCCGAGTTTCTGACTGGAGTCAGGAAAAGTGAGACAATGAGAAACAAGAACAAAATGTCCCTAAAACATATGCATGAGGCAATTTTTTTTTCCCCTTTCCACCATGGCCTACTGACAGAAGTGACATATCAAATGTATTTCGTGATATGATTTATTACCACTGGTCATTCCAGTAAGTTCAAACAATATGTTTTTCACACAATGAAAAAATGGTAGCACATAAATATGTGGGTGAGCATTTGTTCTGAGCATGAACACAAAATATACAATGAATATATTAATCCAAATCGATCGTCCTTGAGAAGGAAAATGTGCTTCCAGCCAAGGACCACGTCCATGTTAGATAGCTGTTCCCAGGAGGGATGCTTCTAACACACCAGTCCAAGAGAATGGGAATTACTTGGCCCATTTCTTCAAGCTGTGTTTTTCTGGTGTGGTTGTTTCCTTTCATTGTCTCCCTTTTAGCACAGTGAAGATGGACACCAGGAATTGTTGTGCTGCTCACTCTATTTTACCACAAGTTTTGCAACAGTTTTGTTTTTCCTAAAGTTCTATTTAGCTGAAGGCCTATGATTATGATAAAATGTCATCATTTATTTTATAGAGAAAAAAGAGATTTTAAGTCCTGTGGCTGCAGAAAGCACTTCAAGATAAGATCCTTCTGGCTTTAAAATGAATGAGAATAAAGCAAATGAAGTTCATAAATTATTGTGAAGTTATGAATGTACATGAGTCAAATGAATTTCAGAGGGGAAAAGACAAATAAAATAATTTGATTTATCATTTTAAAATACTGGTGTATTTTAAGTCAGCAGGAAAAAAAAAGAGCCAGAAGAAAGCAAATCTGAGAAGATGCTGAAGAGGTAAGGACATAGAAAAAATGAATGTCAGCCAGGGACTGATAATGAACACAGGGTATAGGAAGTGTTTGTATTCTTGTCCCAGTCCATTACTCTGATCCTATTTCTAGACTTTACCATGCTTAAAATAAACAGAAGACTTACTAATGTCCCAAATAAAGCCTTGAAAGAAGTGGTGAAGTAGTATGAGGTAAAGGAAGAAATAGTTGAGAGGCTTTTTGTCAAGTATCTAGTCTGGTACAAGAAAAAGAAAAAAAAAAGGTTTTATATTGTTCTGGGAAGAAATGCAAGGTACCTTTACTCTGTGCATTTTCCCCTTTAGTAGAATAAGAGAGGAAGGGTAGGCTGAGAGGAAGAATCACGTTCTTATGCCACTCAGTGCAATATTAGACTGAGGCAAACTTCTGTTTTTTCCCAGGCATTCAAGTGCCTTTCTTACTGATACACAGGCATAGGTCTGAGAAGTGATGCTCTCCAGATATTAATTTCTCCTTTGTGCATCCTGAAGTTTCAAGTCATCCTCGGACAGGCAGAAAACTTTTTTTTTAAAATTCACTGTCCAAAATATTGTTCTGATATTTTACGGTGAAAGGAAATTCACTTTTCATGGACGAGGAGAAGAATTGCCTGATTTTGATACTTATTTTTCATTATCTGTCTTTTAAGGTCCACTAGTACTGGTGTGGTGCATGAGGACTGGTTGTGTAGTTAAGTCTGTAGCACCAAGAGATAGAAATTTCTGGCCTCTGGTACATGAGGAAAGCACTAAGGGAGTACTTCTCACTGACAGCCAAGTCATCAGAACACACCCATGATTTTATTTGACACGACTAAATTTAGAGAAGGAATGTGAAAAACTGGCTTCCTGGGTGTGGTGTACCCTCTAAGGCACAAAATAAAGTGTAGATTGGACAGAAATAATTCACTTTCCTACTTTTCAGTCTGGGCTGCTAAAAAAGGAAGTTTGTTTTTGCACGCTGTCCTGTGTCTCTGCTCTCCTTCTGTTTTCCATTAACATCTGAACCCATGGGTCAGCACTAACTAAATGGAAAGGCAGGGCTTTTCCAAGATTATTTCAATTCTACAAGTTCATGAAAACTGACAACTGCTGGGGGAGAGATACTCAAGTACTTCTAACCCAGGAAAACTTCGGATAACTCGTCTGTCTGTCCAGAGCTGTGTGTGAACAAGTAATCAGCAACGTGTTAGTCCACCTTCACCCACGAGGTGCTCCACCCTCACGAGGATGTGGGAAGAAGCAGAGGGGCAAGGAAGAGAGAGGAGAAGCAGCAAAAGCACTTCTCATGACAGTGTGCAGATACAAAGGGAATTAGTCTCCAACACAGCAGCAGCTTCCCAATGTTTTTATTCAATTTTATATTCTCTTTATTATGTATACAGAAATGAATCTGCTACAGAGATTGGGGGTTTGAAACAGAGTTTTAGAAGAAGCTCCTCTTCTGAAGCCCAAGATCTTTGCCCTATTGGTTCTGGAGAAAGGCAAAGCTGGTTTTTATTAAAACAACAACAACTACTTTAAAATGTTAATCTTAAATCAGTTCATAGAAGAAACATATGGGCACATCAAGTGTACACAAGGTCTCAATAGTTTTTCTATTGACAATGGTTGTAAATACTTCCTTTTATTTTATGAATACTATTTACAAAACTTAGGGTAATGCCAGGTCAATTCTTATTTGTGTAGTGTGTACTGTCATGTCTAGATTAGGAATTCAGAAGACATCCTCTGCATCAGAATATTTTGTAAGGAAAACTGGGAAAGGTGGCACTGTGAGTTAATAACTCCTTTCAGCTTGTGATGAGGATTATTAAAAATGAAGGGGAATGTGGAAATTTGGACTCAGTTTAAATTGAAGTATTGAGGGGGAAGGAAAAAGTGTTTACCACCTGTGGTTCAGGGTAGGGAAGCACACTCAGAGATGGCTGAGAGCATTAGATTAGTGACTGCAGTGATATCTAGGGAATTTTAATTTGTATAATTTATTCAGTCATTAATAAGGAGAACTAGAGCTTCATGTAGAACTCATTTTTATATCAGTATGTGTTACAGGCAACTCAGCAAGGAAAAACTTCAGACTGAATTTTATTAAGTAAAATGGATATGGTAAGTACCATGATCATTAGGGATGGATTTTGGATACAAATACAGGTGTATTAACATGTAAATGTTCCAATTTAATACAATCAGAAATGTATTAAGTAAAATAGATTGGCAGTGTTTATGAGCAAAGAACTCTTGAGGACAAAAAAAAAGAATAATTTGCAAAAAGATTGGGAGGAAATACTGCAAAGCAAAACCTGAAATATAAATTATTTAAAGCCTCTGTGAATGAGTGATAAGTTGTTAAGCTAATTGCAAGTAACAACAGAGAAGTAAAAAACCTCACAGAGTCAAAAACTTTGGTAGAGATGTAATGTTGTTAGAAGAAACAGAGGAAGTGTAGAAAAGAGCATTTTTAGAATGAGGTAGAAAAATTAGTTTCTGTTGCCTGCCCTGGAGGGACACAATCTTTCCTATGATTAAAAAAAAAGATGTTAAACATCTATAAAAGTGGATTTTCCAGGGTTCTAAGATGACAAATAAAGTTGTCAAACTATAGCAGAGAACACAGGTACTTTTCATTTCTTTGCCACATCTAAGTTGCTTTACTAGTGCTGGGCATAAAATGGAACACAACAGAAAAATTTTCTGTCATTCTCTTTTTTGATTTTTTTTTTCTTTTTTGAAGCAGCATGCAGGATAATAAGATGCAACGTCCAGAGACAAAAGTGGGATGTGGAGGAATTGGTAAAATTCCTATCTATTTCCAAAATAGGTTTGAAGGGTATTCCTGACAGGAGCAAAAGCTCTTCCTCCTTGTTCTCCAGGTTCTGTAACCCGGAGTGTGTTACTTGGGAATGAATCTTGAGGTTATCTCTTCTTTTTTCTTAGCCAGCTTCTTGGACAGCACCTTATGGTTACTGGAAACGAAGTATTAATTAATGAAACACGGTCCATGTTGGAAATAAATGAATAAATAAAACAGTAAATTAGAAGAGTGTGTACTATGTTGGATAATTGTGCTAATATCTTGGCAGATGTCTTGCTAATGCTCAAGTCCAATCATACCTAGGAGGGATTTCACTTTAATCTTAGGAGAAGCTTCAGCTGCAGCCTTGTAAGAGAGGAGTGAGCTGTTTCTGTTCTGGCAGTAAGCATGTTCATGTTTAACACAAAAATGTTAGGGAAAAAATTGTGTCTTTAGAAGGAAATAACTAGGAAATATAGACAATGAGTAAGGTCTTTGCAACTGGAAGGACTGAGGGAGAGACAGAGAAAGTTCTCATTTGAAAGGGGGTGAGGGAAGTGTTTTATGAGAGTTTAATTCTGATATTCCAGATGAAAATTATGAAAGCTCAATTTGCCTGTTGTAATCTAAGTTTTAGCTGTGCAACAGACCTTGGGATTGCTATGTTATGACCAAGAAACGAGGGAAGTTCTGCATCCCTCGAGTGTGAATTTTCCAAGGTTTTAGTACCCCGACGGCAATGCAGTGCTCTTCACAGAATTATTCGAGCTGCTCTCACAGCATCTTTTATCACATTTGTCTGCTTCACTGGTGCCTTTGCTCACTCTGTCATTCAGCTCATGTCTGTGCTGCAGGTGATCAGCAGGCAGCCACCCGAGCCTGCCCTGGCTCCATCCCCTTCCCAGGCTGGAGCCTGCCCTGCAGCACAGCCTGCGGCCAGCGGGGCCGTGGCCACGGGGTAGGGATGGTGACCTCCATCAGAGAGCTGGGAGCCTGCTGCCGTGTGTCCTCAGAGGAGAGGTCCCCACAGCAGGCGTGCCGAGTGCTGGGCTTTGCAGTCACCAGGAGGTGGATTCCTGTGGGGAAAAATAATAGTTACGTGGCTTGCAGTGCCCCAAATAAATGGTTGTGACAGTCTTCACTGCTGCAGGCAGAAAACGGCAACGTGCTGCTGCTCTGAAATCGTGCTGTCAGCTAGGCACACTGCTCCTTTGGACCCCTTTGTGCCTTGCAAAGGTGGCAGGAATCCTGGCTAGAGGACGAGATCCTGACTTAACTCCAACACAGTGTGAGGCATGGAAGCAGGGGCAGGTGACCTGGGGCGAATGTAGAGACACTGTCCAGGTGTGCAGGGACAGGGCTGGGATAGCCAAAGCTCACTAGGAGCTGGACCTGATGAGGGATGTGAATGGCCACAGAAAGGGTGTCTACTGATAATTCAACATGAAAATGGGGATCTGTTGCAAAAATGGCACAGTGGACCTGCTGACAGGACACATGGAAGATAGTGAGGTTCTTTCTCAGTGCCTTCTTCACCTTGGTCTTTACTAGTAAGTTTTTCTCACTGGAATCTCAGGCCCCTGAGATGTGAGGGAAAGTCTGCAGCAAGGCAGACTTACTCTTGTTGAGGAGGACCTGGCAAAGGAACGCCTAAACAACCTGGACATACACAAGTCCCTGGAACCTTACGGAATAAAGCCAGGAGGTGCTGAGGGAGCTGTCCCATGCCACTGCCAGTTCTCCCTCCATTATTTGTGAAAGGTTGTGCTGATGAATAAGACTTCTGAGAACTGGAAGAAAGCAAATGCCACCTCTGTCTTCAAGAAGGAGGATGAAGGAACTCAGCATCACTTCGGTCTTTCAGAAATTATTTCCGAACAAGGTGCTTTGGAGTAGCACACATAGATTCATGAAAGGGGGATCAAGCCTGACCAACCCGAGAACCTTTCATGATGAAGTGATGGGCTCAGTGAACCAGGGCGAGCAGTGGGTGTTGTTTATCTTGACTTCAGCAGGGCTTTTATCAATGTACATTGATTATATCTAAATAAAATGTATATAAATACCTGGTTGAGGAAGAAAAGAAGGCAGAGTCAGACTCTTCTCAGTGTCTCCTACTAAGGCTTGGTACTCCTTGGTCTTCTACTACTGCAACTTGGTCAAGAGGCAACAGGCACCAGCTGAAATACAGCAAATCCCGTGGAGCCATAAGAAAACACTTTAATTTGTGAAAGTGGTGGTTGGGCTGTGTCACAGGTTGCCCACAGAGGCTATGGAATCTCCATCCTTGGAGATATTAAGAAGCCAACTAGACATGGTCCTCAGCAACCCCTGTGGGTGACCCTGCTCCAAGCAGGGGTTTGGAGGTGCCTTCCAAACCCACAGTGGGTCTGTGGTTCTGTAGTAGAGCAAAGATATACATTGGTTCAAATAACTTTTGTTTCTACCTTTGGGAGGCTTAGAAACTCTTAAAGGGAAGGTATGAAAAATAGATGAATGAAACATTTTAATAATTAATTTTAATCATGGAAATATTTTTTTGTATAAATGAAATAAACTGTCTGCAATCAAACAAAGCATGCATGTCTTTAAGAGCTGGAAATAGGGCTGAAAATTCCTGTGTTTAAAAGTTTCCATGCTGTCATTGCAATAAATTAAGTTTCTAATTAAACACATGCTCACATACACACTCTTGGATGGGAATGCTATGCTTGATCAATAGCCCCAGGCAACACGGTAGCAGGCAGAATTATAGCAAGTGGAACTGGACAAATGGGTTTACTTAATGACCACAATATGATTTATTTGATTGGTGGGAAAGGGGGTAGGAAGACATCAAATTGCTAAAAGTATTACCCGAGCAAATTAAGATATGATCTTACAGGAGATAGATTCCCCAGAGATCCCATGTGAGTACAGTAGATCAGAGCTCAGATCACTGTAAAAGAATCTTGATGAAAGTGTGCCAGCTAATCTGCATTCAGCTTGTTTGCCATCTATAATTAAGAAGGCTTTTTTGTTATGTTTTAATGTAGATGGCTTAACCGTGGACAACTGCTGACTTAATCCGCCCATTTTCACAGTGTCATGATTTTAGCTGTTGGAGGAGTCTTGGTACAAGGAACAAAATTAATGCAGGTAATTCCCCATACAGTAAAACAGATGAAAAATTCATCTTTGAGTAAAGCTGCACGGAATTTAATTTTTTGACCGCAGTCCCTTTTTATTTGGCATTTATACTCAGAGTTGAAGCAACAGCCCCTGCAAGGCATGCCAGTATGGGAATGTGCTGGAATCTTCTGGTGGTGAATCTGGGACTGGCAGCTACATGCTTGTCCCTGCCACTGACCCCTCTGACCAGCTACCTACCTTGCCAGTGAAGCCAATAAACCCAACCAGAGCTGAGACACAGAGAGAGAGAGACAGTGCAGTTTTCTGAGTTTTGACTTTATTGTAAATAAAGGTTTGTGTCATATGTCTTATGACCTAAAGTGAGCCAAAATTTAAGGAGCTGACAAAATTAGAAGCAGAAGAAATCTTCTTCAGTCCCCCAAAATTACACACATATACTAATTTTGGTTCTGGCTATTTTCAAATGTTCCTGCAGTTTCTCTTTCTCCCTACTTATTTATCTGTGAAAAATGCAGAAACTAAATATAAATCAGGTTTTGACTTCTTCTATAATTGTGCTTTTCAAAGGAGATAATTAAATTTCTGCCTCTTTGGGAAAAGGTCAGCGTGTTGGGGTAACAAATATTCGTATCTCTAGGGCATTTGCCCTTATTAGCCATGAATCACTGTTTCATAAGCTTGGAACCTTGGCTAGAATCCATCTAGCCTGAAATACTTTGAAAACCAATGAATTAACTGAGATCCACTTTAATAGTTCAACTTTATTACTAATTAACCTGTATATGCCCCTGTTTGTTATGCTGTAATTCAGAAACTAACACTATGGCTATTGTCTAGACATGTATTAAATGTACAGTACTACTTCTCCATTTACTTTAAGGATTTGTTGCTATGCTGATGGCTTGTTTTGTACACAAGTTAAGGCTGTAGACAGTCTAAAGAGGTTAGTGAAGAAGCCTTTGAAAGGCTGATGGTTGACTTAATGTTGACCTCCAAATCAACTGGCTCATCTGCAGGATACAGCCTGTATTTTTGATGCTGGAAAGCTTAGTCACAAGCTGACAAACAGAGCAACTGGGGGAGAACACAGGGTTTGTGTCTTTTTTTATTTTTTGCAATTATTTTTGTGATTTGAACTCGTAATTACAGTTTCTATTTAGATTTTCAACAGCTTTTAAGCTTTTAGGATGGCAAAGTTGCTTTTTTTGTCAGCTGCAATTTCAGACTGAAGTATCATGACCAATCTCCATGTTCTTGTGACTTGGACCAGATCCCTAAAACCTCTCCAGGCCTTCTGAAGTCTGCTGAGATGGAGCTGGAGCTGACGCCAAGCTGGCAATTGCATATCTGTGCCATTGGAAAACAGGTGGCACTGGAAAACACCTGATGGGCAGTGGGACCAGCCTGGAGCAGGGCTGAAGCTGGGAGCCCAGAGCATCCTGCTGGCCCAGCTTGAAGCACGGTGACACAAGCATGGCTTTGTGTGTCTTTGCCAGCAGGCCCTTAGACCTATCATTACCTAATGTGAAATTTAGATAGTCAAGTGACCCCCACTCAGCTGCATCCTTAGCAGCAGGAGGTCACTAATTGTCATGGGGTTCTACTTTTTAAGGACTCTGAGACATGTAACTATCTGACTGCTTAGCCTAACTTAAAGCCCACAAAAACTGAAACACTGAGTTGTCCTCACTTCTCTCACTCGTTGAGACTCTTCCTTAGAAGACACTTCTATATTGAGTTCGTGAAAAGCAAGAAAAATTAAATAGCTTCCTATTCTGACCCTCATCTCCTCTGTGGATTAGCCATTAGCATATGTTTCCACTAGTAAGAGGTTTAGATGTTTGAATCTTTCCTTTCTTCTTGGACATTTTTAATTAATTAACATAAGACTTTAAACCCTGTTCTTTATGGTACTCTTCGGTCTTCATCCTTCCTGCTGAAAGAGTTCTGTGTGGTGTGGACCAGAGATGGAGAGCTGTAAGCACACCTTGTGAGAGTGTTTGCTAAGAAGTCTAGGTCTCTCTTGAAATGCTAAGTAGTCTAGGTCTCTCTTGAAATGCCAGCACAAGTTTAAGCATTTTAAGTGTGGATTGTAGCCAGAAGAGTAATAGCGTGTCCTTTTTTTTCTAGGTGAGTACCCTAAGAGTGAACATATTGGGTCATGTTTCTGTTCAGGTGCTTGTTCACCCTCTCCTTCTGCTCTACTGAATATGGAATATTAATATTATATTTAATATTAAAATGGAGCAATCACAATAAGAGGGCATGAGAGCATCTGCTCTCACATAAGCCTGTTCATATACTGATTCAAACCTTCACCTGCAAGGTGAGAGAAGTGGGTTCATAGCCCTCCAGAGGAAGGAATTGAAGCTGGGGCATTAAACTTACATGTGAGACAGCTCTTTTATGCAGGATTTCTATATTAAATGGGACAGTAACACATAGTCTTTACAAAGAACTGAAAATTCTGGTAATAGAGAACAAATTAAGTGTGAGTGTGCCCAGTCATGCAAAGGAAGCAGATGTTAGCAATACATTAAATTACAACTCCAGCACAGACATACTGTCTTTTTTTAAATTTGCTATTGATCTTCAGACCACATAAAGCAAAAGCTTTCTCTTAGTAATTTAATATTTTTTCAAGTTCTGCCAAAGATCTGACAAAATGCAATGAGTCTCTGATAATAGGTAAGTGTGACTTTATCCGAACACTTAAAATTATCTAAATGTATGACATTATCTGGGCAATAGGAGCTGACTAAAAGAATATAGGTCTGCTCGGGGGGAGCAGAGGAAAATTTAGGTAAACGGAGGAGAAAATTTTGTCTGTGTGACCTCACAGGAGCAAAACTTACAACTTATTTAGAATAGAACAACAGAAAAAAAAAGTTGGTCCAAACCAACAGGTTTATGGAGCCTGATGTCCTGTACGGAAAAGTGTCCAGAAGCAATTGCTTCAGAGAATGGAGCAAGACAACCTGAAATAAGAAGCTGTATAGGAAAAAAGCTTAGTCATCTTTTCTAACCATACAAATAATTTCACTATTTCAATTCCATTTTCATTAGCTGTGCCTTCTCTATGTAAGGAGAAAAGGTGAAAAGAAGTCTTGATGTATATTCTACACAATTTACTCTTTTGTTTGTTTTTATTACTTCTCCTATAATTTATCTCCCCTCAAAGATTAATGCTCTCCAGCCATCTTTCCCAGAAGGAAAATAGAAATGGATTTTTCAATTTAAAGAAGCAAACAAACCCAAATCTTCCTCTGTGAAGACAACATTGAAAATATACATACCTGATGCCAAGTAAACAGAGTTAAAAAAATAATCAAATCAGCTACATTTTGTGACTAGAAGGTCTTCAGTGTACACGAGCATCTATATGTATTTGTATTTATGTACTTCAAAGAGAGGTGTGTGGGGGTTTTTGGTTCTGTCTAGTTGGTTTGTTTTTTTTTTATTTGGAGCATAACCTGAAGATTTTTTGATAAACCCATAAAAACTTTTTATATTTGAACATTGCATAGTGAAGCACAATAAAATGAAAGAATTCTTCCTAATGGAAGTTTTGCTATACAGATGAAAAAGGAAGGATGAGAAAAGTGGTTTTCTCTTTAAAAACATCCCTAGCAATGCATAGCCATCTTTCAGTGGTGCTAGTTTAATGTTTAGAGTGCTCTGATATCCAACTGTGTGATGCTCTCACTCGAAGGTGTAACAACTCACTGAACTTGGTGCCACAAGCCCTGTCCCTCACATTCATTTGGGATTGGACTCACACTGCTGGGGAAAAAGGGGAAATAATGCCACATTTTTTTGGCAGATATAAGGAAATGAAGAAAGTAAAGACAACAGCCCATCAGAGTTTGAAAGAGCTCTTTTCAAATTTTCCCATGGGCTTTGTATCTTTGTAGACCAAGGCAGACTCAGAAATGTGTGGTGTTATAAGTTAATGATCTGTTAGAAGAAAAGAAGAATAAACATCAACATTCATAAATCCAATTTTTTTTTTTCTACTATTTGAATGTTACTTCCTTGTTGAAAAAAAAGGCTACATTATTTGGCATTTAGGTTCTGGAAAAAATTCTCTAACAGTAATGTTTTTCCACACGAGTTTTTGCATAATATTTTCTTTTAAAGATTTACATATATAATTTAGGGTTGACTTTTATAACTTCCTCTGTCCACCCAACCCTGTTCCTATCAACACTAGAGGTGTTGAATCACTTCATAAGATAAAAGCCGTAATTTTCCATTTTAACTTTTCAAGTAACTCTCTGATGGTTACCTTGATGAAATTATGCCATCTGGGATATTTTTCCAAACCTGTGTCTGCTTTTTGGATTATCCTTTAGGGCTCCATTGTGCTAAAGTAACCAGCGTTCTCTAACAGCTTTCTGTAACACCTCCAGGGAAATGAAATGGCTTTTCCCTGTCTGAAAAAAAGTACCAATTCCTTGTCCTATTGACCTTGCCATGAGACAGGGCTTTGGCAATGCCTGTCAAAGCAGCCTTGTCTATGGTATCAGAAATATCAGTGTAAAAGCTGCCAAATTTTTGATCCTGTTGGCTATGGGCATTTATATTACCTTGTGGGGGTGTATATTTTTTCAGCATATCCTTCATCTTAATGGAGTGTGATAGCTCATGAAAGCCAGCTTGACATTCATTACCTCACAGATTTTTTTCCCTTTGTCCACCAATAATATCTTTGTGATGGCAGCAGAAACTGTTTGCATAAGAAAAGGACTGGAAAATATTCACGATTTTGTAGGTACTTAGGGCAGTAAGTCCTTTTATTCATTGGAAGCAATAATATCAGGCATGCCCCTGTAAGAGTTCATACTCCTGCCATCTTAGGCTAACAAACTAACAATTCTTTTGTCCTGCATAATTCCTTCATTTACCTTGTATATGGCACAGGGCTGAAGCTTAGAAACTGAAATGTTCATCAGTGGCCTAAGTACTGAGTGTTTAAATCCAACCCTTTCTGATAAAAACCTGATGAAGACATGGCTGTCCCTGTCAATCTAACAACAAAAGCCTTCGTTCTGAATGCAGGAAATACAGGCACACGTTTCAGCATCATCAAGTGAGTATCTAACTTACTGGGCCACAATACATTCCTTCAAATGTTTGCTGCTCTGTTTTAGTACACGCTGGAATATCAGTCTTGACTACTTCTTTACCATTCCTCTACACTCTTCTAATGATCTTTTATTCTGTCTTGTGAGGACTCAATGATTTCATGCACACTGAAAAATTTCAGCAGTGGAACTGCCTCACGTGCAGTCTCCTGAGCCAGGCCACATCAAAACAGGGCATGAACAGTCTGACAGCCGTGTTGCTTGAGGTTGCCAGCATGTTCAGGAGGAGGTCCTGTGACTGGCTGCAGACTGCAGTTATCCATATTTTTCTGATTTTGCCTCTTAGCTTTCAAAGACAAGGTGCGGGGCCTGAGGTTTATATATTCTAAAATGGTGGGTCACTGCAGCTGTAGTAATGGCATGCTGACACCTTTGTGTCACAGAGGAAAAACATATTTAAATGACGGAAAACTATTCAAATAGCTGGGTGGAGAACACTTATTCCCAGTGTCTTAGATCATGGATATGCTCTGTTTCTATGCTGTTGGGCAAAAGCATTCCCTGCCACACATCAACAAACCTTTTTATGGCAGCGTGCAAGCAGTCAGTGCAGTTTTGCTCGTAGTTGCTTTTCCCCTAGCAATACTTCAGGAAAAGAGTTCAGGAATTTTTGAAATCCTAGCTTTGAGTTTTGTACTTTTCTTGGGGTTTTGCCCCCAAAATGCTGTTGTGGATTTAGACTTTAGTGAACAACAGAAGTTAGCAACAGTCCCGCTGAATCAAGAGAGATGAGCCTGTATTTAGGGGAACAATTTCTTGGGTTTGCTATCCCATTCTGTGTATTAGGGAAGCCAAATCAGTGTTCTTAAGCTGATTTGTCACAGACTAAGGAACAGAATAAGACACAGAACCTGCTGCTTCAAATCCATCTCCTTCTGATACCTTCCTTAGACATTTTAATTAATATTCCTAAATGCTTAAAGATAAATGAAAGAAATAATGTCCTTTTAAAATAAATGAATAAATGCAGAATTAGAATTTCCAATTGTCTCCACTAAGAGCAAGCAGATGGCTCATTGTAGTACTTTATTTTGTTATTTACAGAACAACTAGCTCATACTACAGTATCACTTCATCTCCAGAATTTCTTTTCCAAGATTATGTATAGGCTCTGTCTTACTAGTAATATTTTAATTCATCACTATATATTTAGCAAACTCCTTCTTTTATCACTCGATGACAGAAGGGATTTTTTTCTCTGACATTTATTGCTTTTTAAACTGTATTTCTGGTAGGGTGCCAGGTTTCTCCCAAAATATTGTAAATAAATGTGAGTAATACAGATTTGGATTTATGAAGCATAATGGTTGGATGCTTTAGCTGTGAAGAGATGCTTTATCATAGTCCACCAGTATGTGGGGAAACTTTTAAGACTTGCTTTCCTGCTTTATTTTACTACAGTCCTTATAGGTTTTAAACCAAGTTGCTCTGAGACTTGAACACAATTATAGTAACAAATCTGACATACACATGATGTGAATAAAATGCTTAATTATATACAGGCATTTTAACACTGATACATTCTACACACATAAAATAAAGGCACCTTGAAATAAAACTCTTATCTCCCTCACCTCACTTATCTACTAATTACGTATAAACTCAGACAATACAAAAAAAAAGATGCCTGTATGTGTATCATTAAGGAATATAAAAGAAAGGCTTGTTATCTTCCTTCATGCTTATCTGTAAGGCTCAGTAATGTTCCTATCTGTAAGAGTATATACTCTCTCTATATGTGTATGTTCATATATAGTTTATATATACAAACACAGCTCCCTTTAGACTCTGAATGATTAATACACTGGCTGGGGAACTATTCTGTATTCACACTTTCTGAAATCAGAAATTCTTTATATGGGAAGCCCCCATTTCTTCCTTTGTAGGCGCTGCTTCATGAGACCATGAAATCTATCCTGCCACCCTTTTGGTTAAATTTGGATTCAAAATGTAAAACTGCCTCTCCTCTAATATCCTTATTCTCTTTTAGTCATTGTTTCAAAATCTGGATTTTTTTTTTTTTTTTTTTGGTGTGTGTGTGGTGGATTAAATGTGTTGGTAACGAAATTTAAAGAAATGGTGGCTAAGCAAAACCATCACTCCTTTGCATCACGTTCCTTACATTTTTTGAATGGTGATACATTGTGTGGTTTACCTTGAAGAACATGAATAAACTTTAGCCCTGAAAAGAAAGCAAGTGCCTGGGACAAAAAAGGATTATTTGCAATCAGTAGAAAATAAAGCCCCTGCCCAGCAACATGTGTAACATTTCCCTCCTGCTCATGATATAGGGCCAGTCAGCCTGTGAGCTCAGTGTGCTGCGGCTGAAGATGAGCAGTATCAGCTTGGGCTGTGGTGGGTTCTGATGGAACCAGTCTGGGGATCTGGATTTCCCCCACCCTCATCCCAGGGAAGAATAAAAGGCCTCCTGTGCTGCCCGCCGCAGCAGCAGGGGCTGGCATCACTTTTCATCCACTTAGAGGCCATATGCCACACGTCAGACATGATGCAGGAATGCAGGCAGCAGATCCCTTATCTGCTTTCCATTCTGATATTTAATGATTTCTCAGTGGATCCAAACGTGTAAGGCTTCCAAGTAGAGGAATGACCCAGATCAGAGAGATACCATCCGGGAACATTTCCCAAGTGCCTGTTTCATGGGGATGGGAAAGGAAGCAGATGTTTTCCATCAACGACTAATGCTGAAGAGCTACTATTACTCCTTCCCTAACCGCAAGCTCTGTGCCATAATCATCTACTCCCTTCTCCTGCTTCTATAGATGTAACAGCAGCATGTAATAATTCAAATTCTGTCTTGTTGACACAGCTTGCTTCAGCTGTACAGAAAGCAAGATGTTCACCGAGTCTGTGGACACATCAGCACTTTGCAGAGAGCCTAAGAGGAGCTGCAGCTTGCTTGATGGCAATTGCTTGCTGTCATCCAAGCCTCACGGAAATCTGTGGCAGCACGCTGGAATGGCCGCACAGAGTAAATTTCTGTCAATGTGGCATGATTATTTTTGTTAGACAGGATCACAGTTTTCCCCTGAAATATTTCCTGGAATAATCCATATTAAAAGAAAAAAAAAATCTTTTTCTTTTTCCCTGTTAATTCAGAAAGCTGATCTCAAAAAATGCTTCTTCATTTGCCTTGAGTAATTATGCTGGTATGAATTTGTAGGGCAGCTGTAGGAAGTCCTTCAGCTGGGTCTGTGTCACTGCTGGGGAATGATCTGTCATACACATCTGGTTTTGTAGAGAGTGAGAATAACAGGTATTCTAATGTATCAAGTTGGAAACTGGTTGAGTAAATATGAGGCCTAACAGATTACATTGGACTTAAAATACAGGCATGTGTGCAAGAATGTACCATAGAGGATATTAAAGATCAAAAAGAGTGAAAAATTTAAATGGCATTAGTATAATAAAAGGGGACTAGCTCACCTTTTGAACAGAAAAGGGTTAGCTGAGGGAATAAAAAAATTGATTTTTGAATACAAACATGGTCAAGATGCCTATTCTGTAAGGATGAGCACTTTAATATTCTGTTTGGACAATTTAGGTAATATGGTAGCTGTTATATATGTCCTCTCCTAGTGCACAGCTGTAGGTGTTCCAAACTGGAAAGCAAAATCCTTAAAACCTCTCCCTTTGCAGGCTCACAGAGATCTGCTACTCACAGAATCCTATGGAATCATGGAATCATAGAAAAGCCCCTGTTGGGAGGGACCTTGAAAGATCCTCTTGTCCAATCTTTCATAGGAAAGGGACCCTAGGTCAGATTATCCAGTCCTGTCCAGTCACACCTTGAAGAGCTCTGGTGATGGGTAGTCCACCACATCCCTGAGGAGGTTGTTGAAGTGATTGATAGTTCTCACTAAAAATATACTCTCTTAAAACAAGAAGAAAACTTATTTAAGACCTCTGAATTGTTCCACAGTACAAAGCTTTGCTTTTTTTTCCCCCTATCAAAAGGCTGCATTGACACAGCTGTGGCCTAGGCTCTGCTTAAGGTCAATGAGCCAAAGCTGACCCTAAATTCCTAGGAATCCTTGTCCACGGTGTAGGCAAGTCAGGACAATCCTGAGGTCACATATAGGGGATGATCCTATTCCTTCCATAGTGAGAGTTCTGGAAGAGACTGAACTCAGCATGAAAGTCACTATAAATATGAAGAATGTGAGACTGAGGAATGCCATGGAACTGTAAACCCTTCAGAAAAACGAGGGATCCTCTTCGCTGCAATTGCATTATGCGTCTTGGATACCAATCCTGAAGAACGAGGAAGGATGATTAGTACTTTCACATGTCTAGAATAAATCTAATACCACCATCTAATGAAAAAGTGAAGAAAAGGATGCTCAGAAAGGAAGGACAGGAGGGGAAGTTTTACCATAGAGAAAAGGAAAGGAATACATAGATGGCCCTGAAGCAAAGCAGATGGGGTGAAGAAGGCTGTGCCACCAGCTCCCTACGTTCATTTTAGAGGTCAGCTTTAAAGGGTAGGAGTCAGGTGTGGAGGACTTTTTTCCCTCCCAAGACATACCACCAAGAAATCTTAGGAGACAGCAAGGAAAGGTGGTTCATTATGGGGTTTGGGGATTTTTTTTTTCACTATTTTTGTTTTTGTAATATTTCCCCCTAGATTTAACCATTACTTTGTCAGAATAAATCTTTCTAAGTTTCAGTTTTATTCAGGGGTGAAAAATCTAAAATGTTTTTTTTTTCTTGGGGCTAAAACTCCACTGATGTTTTGCAGGAATCCTTGTAGGAGCAATGCTTATGGAGGAAGCTTCCCTCAAAACTATGGAAGTTTGGGGACCTACAGGATGAAATGGTAGGACTCAGGATAAATTCTCCCCAGGCACACACAACCCAGGACCTTCCTTGTAAAAGATAGGAAAGAGGAGGCAGCCTCTGTGCTGAATACTCCCAAATTGCTACAGCTGATCAGCGTAAATTTCCTTTGGTGGAAAGATATGACAAGTGACAAGAGGGAGTGGAATGTTGCTTTGTTATTCTGATTTTTCACTGACAAACGCACATCAGCAGCATGTGTGAAAGGAACCTCAGAGTCTATGAAACAGGAGAGAGCTCAAGATATGATGTATAGACTTTTTTTCTTGCTTCATGGGGCTGCTGGGATATGAAAATGCCATTTTGGGGAAAGCTAATTGCCTGTTCAGCAACTAAAAGCAAGATACCTTTGTTCAGTGAGTTACAATTCCCTGAAGTACACTGCAGTAGCAAAGCAGTAATTACAATGCAGCATGTCTTAAAAGAGCACCATTATACATTTCATGAAGAAAAGGGTAAGTTAAGCATTGCTGCTCCCTGGTTAAAGAAAAAGATTTAAAACATCTTGAGCATGATCTTGTATGTTTTAGGAATATAAATTTGTCTTCATGCTTATTTCTAGTGTTAAAACTGTGCTTGAAGCTTACCAACCCTTTTCAGACTTCTACCAGGCCAGGTTATAAGCTCTTTTGTGCTGCTGGCAACACTCCAATAATATAAAACACATTTTTAATTTTCTTCCTTCCCCCCCCCCCCCCTCATTTTTTTTAATGTTTTTTTTTCTGTCTCCAGCAAAGAGATATTGTCTCACCAGAATGGAATGACTTGTGGATAAGGTAGCCAGTATAAATTAGAGTGGGGTCTTTGGCTGAAGAAGCAAAACGAATGTTCAGAAAAGGATGGTGAAAAAGAGAAGTGTGAGCACACAGAGGAAACCAGGCAGAACATACAAAAGAACATGGGTTTAATATATTTTTGATATCCAGAACAGAGTAAGCATGGTTGCAGAATTCTGGAAATCATAAACACCTTGGAGAGTTAAGACTACCTCATAAATGGGAATAGGCAATTTCTTGGGGATTATTTATAAAGCAGACTTTAATTAAAATGTTCGTAAAAGATGAACATATTTTAATAAATAGTTCATAATTAAATGTTAAATAATCACTTATTGATAACTACAAGCATGGTATAGCTATTCATTAACTAGTTATTTATTAATCTTTGGCAAATGGAACACTTTCTATGCAGTATAAAATTGCCAAAGGAAGCTGGAAAGAAACAAGATATGAATTAGGATTTTGACAGAAATCAGTAAGGAAGGCAACTTGCACACCAATTATGTTGTGTTGCATTATAGGTTCCATACTCTCTCCTAACAACTACGTAATTTTCTCATGTCTCCACGGCACATATTTTGTGACTTTTTCATTATAAAAGCCAGCACAAACCCAGTAATCTTTTGCCACATAATACGTTATTAGAAGAATCACGAGGAGGGAGGATAAAGGGGCAACTTTAATAAATGCTGCAAAGCATACTACTGTTCCTGAATGTTTGTGTTGGATTTCATATGATGTATGAGAAGCTGACATGTCCTGTGGGGGCTAGTTTACATTTTTTTTAATGAAAGGTTACTGTACTCTGGACCTATAGTTTATTTAGTTTTGCACTAGAGATGTAAATATTTATTAAGGCTTTGACTCATTACATTTTGTGCAAACCTTGCACTCCAAATCTCTGTGATTCACAGTATACTGAAAATAGAAATAATACCCCTAAATCACACCTGTCTGTGAAGAGAAAATCTGCCAGTTCTTTCACTCCCAACTCATCACCTTGCGACAGGCAAGGAAAAAAAAAACAGAAAAAAACTAGCTGCTACTAAGAAATGAATTCACTGGAAAAATGTTCCTTTGTTAAGAAGTGCTCAGCTGGGATGGCTGGGAAAATTCAGAGCTCGAAAGAGTCAACATGTTCTCGGTTCTTAGGTCACCTAGCCCCTTATTTTGAAAAATACCTGTATCACTCCCTTTTACTATTTTTTATTTATTTGTTTGGGAGTTTTGGAGGCTTGTTTGTTTGCTTGCTTGTTTGTTTTGGGAGAGATGAGTTCAAATCCTTTTATGTTAGGCAGATGTAAATCATGGCCTTATACCTCTTACTGCATCCATCTTTTAAACAAGTGTGTCTTCCACCTTATTTTGTGATGAGCTTGACCCTGTCATACTCTAAAAATACTTTGATGAGTCTCTCTCCAAATAAAAAATTACAGCCTTTGTGGAGTTCAAGTGGTCTCAAGGTTATGCACTGTTAATCAGTTTTGTGGTTCTTAATTCTATTTTCAAATTTGGCCGTAGCAGTCTTTCAATTCACTTTTGTGGCACTTGATTGATTTTGTTATTAACATTACAAGTCATGGGATCAGATAGCAGTGTGTTGAACAGACATGCACCAACACCAGTCTACTGAAACGTATATTGATTTGCATCAGTGTTTATAGTCTAGGACAGTGTTTAAATTTGGGAGTTAAAATTATTCTCTATGTATTTAGGAAAGATAAAGGTATTACAAATATTTATGTGAATGCAAAAAATAAAAATAGGTATTTATATATCTTTCTGTTAAATGACATCTACTTATAGATCTGCACTGTTACATTATGCCTCTAGATAAAACTGTAAAGCTGCTTTTCCCGAGTACAAGAAAATCCATCTTGAAACTTTAATTAAAGAATAATCTATCAATGACAAATTACCAGAGGATGGATATGTCACTCACACTGTTGGCACGTCATTTCAAAGAACACAACTGAAATCACAGGAGAATAACAGATCTGGGTATTTGTTTGCACTTAACAGACAAGGGGAACAAAACTGATATAAAGCAATTTCCAGAGAGTTTCTATATTAAGAGATTAGTCTGAAATTCCCTCACTCTGAAAGAAAAAGCAGCACGAGAGCAAATCTGAACCTTCTGTGAAGACTGTAAAACCTGTACAAAAAGAAGTAATCACTTGGCATGTTTAAAACTACTAGTTTGTTCTTTTTAATTGTGCTCATGAAGTTTCCACACTGGATGAAAGCCTGAGCAGCTTTTTATTTGACTTCATGGAAACAGTTCTTGTAATCCTGTTTCAACTTATCTTTTAAAATAGTGCAAGAAGAGGCAGCTGTAAGGATGTGAGAATTAGGAACTTTTTTCCCTCAGTTCTGTAATTCAAATAAATTAATACTTACATCTTCTCCCTGGTCAGCTTGCTTGTGCATTTCCTCGCATAGAGCCATTTACAAAATGGTGGCTTTAAGCAGAGTTCCTATGTAAATGATAGTAAAAGCTCTTTAAAAAACCTAAGTGATTACAATTACTCAATTTCCCATGAAACTGGGATATTTTTTTTGTCCATGAGTTATTATTATAAAGCCTGTAACAAGAGAGACTTCAAATGAGAGGCTTATGACCTCAGTATCCATAACCCTAATTTCATCTTCTCCTCCTTAAGAGAAAACACCGGCATAGTAAAAATCATAGTGAACAATGATTCATATCAGTTCTTTATTCCTTCTCCACAGAGTATAGTTTTACCTTTATCTCACCCAGGAGAACCTTGTAAATCAGGTGGGACAATACTTCTATCAGAATCATATGGGAATTTCATATAACCTGAAAGCAACTTGCTGGCCAGACATAAACCTGTTATCCTGGGCTGTCTACAGTCTCCTAATCACGTCATGCACACATATCCCTTGGCTATAATCCTGTAGGTTTCCTGGTCACCATTATTTATTTTTAACTTTCTGCTGGGTTGATTGGCTTCTCTTTTTGATTTCCAGATACCAACTTTTTTCTTATTTTTGACCCCTGAAACGTATCCAACCTGCTCTACCCTTGCAAGGATGTTAAGTCTAAAATAAAAGCATAGAAATTCACATCTAAAGGTCAAAGCTACAATTCTATATTTAGACTCAGTTGGACTACATTTCTTTCAGGAACTACTTTGAAGTCTCAACCCAAAGGAATCAACTTATTCTCTATCATGTCCTTTGGCACAAATGCAGTTGTATTATGTTTCTCCCAAAATCTATTCACGTTTTCTATATGAAGAAGGTATTGAAATGAAAAACTGAAATATGATAAATATAATGAATTTAGCTTTCTTAATTAACAGCAGTGTTAATCAGGTTGTTGATTAGATTATTATTGACCAGAACCTCCCAGGCAAAGCGCTGATTGTCCAGCCACTGCTTACACAACTTTCCATCATTTTGGCCTCAAGCCCATAGTGAATTTCAAGTCACACTGGTTTTTTTGGGCCTTTCACAATGCACAGCTGATATTTGTGGGATCAAAAGCATAGCAAAAGTGCTATATTGGAGGTTGTCAGAGTTGATTGTATTGTTATGATTGCCTCCCCTCTTAGGTATTTTATCACATTTTGGTACTTTCTGTACTGCTTTAACTGAATGGTACATAACTTTGTGATATTCTTCAAAAAGGGTTTCTTTCAGCAGAGGAAACCATAGATATTATTATGGAATTATCAGTCCTTCAAACCTCTACTCTTTTCCTGATGGTGATCTCTTCCTTTCAGTTTTGAGGATTCTTTCTCCTCTGCACTGTGCTCTCTGTGAGTCTGTGGCTCTCAGTGCAGAGGATGTTTAAAACCTTGCAACAAATATTCCCTATGTTTCAGACACCTGAGAGAACAACAGCTTAGCTTTCTGAATCTTCTGTGGCTGAAATGAGATGGCTTATTTGTAAGGTTTTGCATTTTTGTCTTGTTGATTCTTCTACATTTCTTTATAACAGATTTCACTGGCTGAAGATAAATATATGTCTTTCCAAACGAGGCTCAGTGTTTGGGGAAAATAGCCAAAACTGAGCAACTCTAAATGGACTTTTTGTTCCAGAATAATCTTTTATTTACTAAATCCTCTTGAAGAATTGGTTTCAGGGTGAGAGTTACTTTCTACTTAAATTATTTTAATAGTAGTATCTTTATGTTACACATAGCACTATAAAAGGTCTTCAATAACAATCCCATAGTGCTTAAATAATTAATGAATTATATGGGAAAGAGCTTCCAAACGATGTCATTATTCCATTGCATGATGAACATAACAGACCACAATTCTAGCAGGCTAGGCAACTATTAACAGCAAGCTTTGCTATGATCAGTGGCTTTTGATTATTAAGAATTTTAATTTAACTATACATAATAATGTCAACATATATAATGAGAAGGATAAAATTAGACCTTTACACAAAAAATAAAAAACTCAAGAGCAGTTACATAGCATTTAGTATAAATTATTTGAACTGGTGACATTTTGGTTCCAGGACTAAAATATCTTAATAGGATATAATTGCTTCTATTAAGGATCTAGAACTATTTTGTATGTGTAAATCAATACAAAACAAATAAGAAATACTGGTGGTCCTTCATGATGCAAAAAAGGCAAGCTGCTATTTTCAGCTAAAAGCATTCTCATGACTTATGATGAGTGACAGTACATAATAATGATACCACTTATTTCTTGGAATCAAGATCAGAGGCTCAGGCTCAGGAGTTTTCATAGATCTTTTGTTATGTGGCAAACAGTTCTTAAGTTCACCTGTGCATTCAGAGATGCTTGACCTCTTTTTAAAAAGGCAGAGGTGAAAAGGAAAGGGATAGAAGTCATGGAAATACCATTTTGATTTTAGTGGCACACACTATCCACCACGAACATCCAGCATACAGAGTCACACCTAAATACACTTCTTTACCTCTCTCTGCAGGACAGACTGTCTCAGATCCACTTTCTTTTGTGAAATGTCTGTCTTGAAGCTGGCACAGTGGTAAGATTGTCTTATCTAGTTCTTTCTGTGAAGCCCAAATACACTTTTTGATTGAAAACTAAGGGATTCTCCCTTCCTTGGGGCCAATTTTTTCTCTAGATGGATGAACTGTTTTCTTTTCCTGGGAAATATTTCCAAAGAAAATCACTTCAAACAGGTTACAGGAAAATATTAACTCTCAAGTCTGGCTGCTTCAGCAGTCAAGTCTGCTTCAGGTGAGCAACTCTGTGTTTACCTGTTGAAGTGAAAACTTCTGCAGAGTCTCAAGTCTGTTCATCTGAACAATCCTTATCTTGGAGAAGCCTGAGCTGCCCATTACTCATATGCCTAGTTTCCTTCTGCCCTCTTCCTTTCTGTTTTTTTTTCTGTAAGAAGGGGACAAAATCAGTGTAAATTTTGTATCTGGATTGTTTGAATCTGAGCAAAATTTCTTTGGATACTACCTGGCTGTGTTCCTGTGTTGCTCTTCAACAATTCATTTTTCCACCTAAGATGGACAGTTACCAAATTCAAGTATTTATGGCATGATTATAAAATGTACAGAAGGTTTACTTTTCCCTCTAGCTTCCATGAGGACTTCAGAAGTTTTGAAAATTCAAACTCTAGATTGTCTAAACTGGACAGATAAAATTAATACCATGGGGAGTTTTGTTTGTTTGTTTGGGTTTTATGGTGTGGTTTTTGCCACAAGCGGTTTGCTCAAAGTTACAGAGGGAAGTGATGTTAGAGTCAGTCAGTATTCAAACATTTTCTCAAGAAAGATGTCAGAGTTTGAGATCCTGACATCTGGTCATCATTAATTATTGCTGTTCTCTCATGATATTTTACTTAGGCTGAACCAGGAGGCAGACAGTAATTTATACCCTGCAGCCAGTGGGAAAAAGTCTGGTAAAACATATAAGTGATCATGAATAGAAGTCTCTAGCAGGTTCAGCTGTGGGGTAAGGTATGTGAGGAGACAGATTTAAAAAAGGAAATCACACTTTGGTGATTTTCCTGGCTTAGGACAAGGAGGCTCCACCTCAGCTCATCAGATGAGAAGTGGTGTTAAGGTACCTTTTCCACAGAATGTTGGGCTGTATGGAAAGAAATTTTGCAATACAAATGTTGAGCTTCTTTATGGTTCTCCTTTCTGTTAGTTTTTTATGTCTATCTCTCTAAAATTTCTTGGGGAAAAAGATCTACAGCGTTATTTCATTCAATTTCAGTCGGCATTGTGAAATGTTAGATTAATAGCTGTCAGGCAGTCAGTCAAATATCCCAAAAGTTTGCCTGCGTACTTCCTTAATTTTGCCAAAGATTAAAATGTCATCACTGCCACTAGGGACATTGGGCATGCTCTAAATTATTCTATGGATTATCCTTTTAAAAGTTTCAGCAGCTAGGTGTATTTCAAACATTCATTTCTTGTACTCAGTATTTCAAAGCTTTATGAATTTTCTTCCTGAACTCAGGTTAATAACTGATCAAAGACCACTAATTTAGCAGACCTCCACTTCAGAAATCCTATTTTAAACTTTAATTCCTTGTAGCCATATCTTTTTAGTTTTTCATACCTTTACAGTCTTCAAGAGCTTTCTAAATTTGTACAAAGTTCAGGAAAGTCTCTGATACTGAAGCAGACTTGGGGAGAAGGATTAAACAGTGAGGCTGATAAAGTGATCTTGTGGGATCAAAGAGGAGGTGGATGGCATTGAAACTGAAAATGTTTCAAAATTCTGAAAAGTTTTTAAAAGGGAAGGAAAGGGAAGGGAAGGGAAGGGAAGGGAAGGGAAGGGATGCTACTGTTATCCTTCAGTATGAAGATAGCTATGGAAGTATAACAAGGAAGGAGGGAAAGCAAATTAAGGCATTTTTGTTTTAAGTTCTAAGAAATTTCAGTGCAAGGTGTAATGCCTCCACAAAATTGTTCTCTACCCAACCCATCTTTTTGCTTCTGTGCACACCTAGACACCTGTAGGTTGCCAGCTGTGCACACTGGTGTGAGGGGACATCCTTGTACAGACGTTCTTGTGGGTTTTGCTTTGGTTGCTTTCCAGAGAAGCAGTTCATGGCTTTCATTGTTTCAGCTGAGCACTGAATAAAGCCTTCAAAATTTGTCCCCATATCTATTACAGAGGTAAAACACTCAAATGCCTCAGTATCTTATCAGTGTACATATTTCAGTGTCTTTACTCATAGGCTGTGTCCTAATTTCATTAATATCTGGGCTTTTGGGGAGAATTATGTTTGTGTTCGATCATATTCTCCATACAGACAAAACAGACATTTAAATGAATTTTTTTCCACGTCTCAGTGTTTCCTCAGTCAGTCTGACAGTCGGATAAAATCTCACTGAGGTTGTGAACATACGGACTGTCCTCCAGCTGTGATACACATATGAAGCAATTCTCTTTCCAGTGATCATCTCTGAGTGCACAGACACAGCAGATGTAGGCAGCTACAAACAGCTGAGGATCACTTCCAGAACAAACCCAAGGAAAAAAAATCTTTCTGGATACTGTGCTGCTGAAAACCTACCCCTAAAGAACCCCAAAAAACCCCAACTTAACAAAGACAAACTTAAAAAAAGACTAAGTCAGCTCTGGTGAGATTTCTGTGTTGAAGAAAGACTGGGGTTTACTGTGTTTTTGTAAAATAAATATTATTATTTTAATTAATATTACCTTCTAATAGGAACAGCAAGAACTAGACCACCAAACATTGACAAATAGCTCATATGTAAAGAACCAAAGGATATTCATATTACAGACTTTTTTGTTTCTGTGGTAGTGGACAATCTCATTTTCATTTTGAGTTTTTAGCTCATTATGACAAACATGACATTAAGAAGTCCACCTTAAGACTTAACAGTAGAAATTTTACTTGAAGCACAAAGGTTGCTCCTGAAACTGAAATTATTAGTGTAAGCTATTCAAAATAAAAGCAAACTCTGGTAAAAAAAATTATATTATGTAATTGTGTATTTTTAAACTTTCATTTTCACTTTGAGACCATTTTCTTCTAATCTGTATTCAAACTCACTACATGACTGTCAGAGCTCTTCATGTGTCTTCATCCTGTATTTCCATTCCTTATCTAAGCATGAATATTTACAAGGTTAATCTTCAGTACAAAGAACATGCAAAAAACTTTTTTTCAAGTATCAGGGAAATGTAGATAAGCCATGGTACTCCAGCAAAAACTATTAACTTTCAGCATCCTTAACACTGATTAGCTCTAAGGTAATTGAGATCAGTTAATGTCTCTCTGGGACAAGAACCTTAATTTTTTCAAAGTCTATCATCAAAACTTCTGTCTGCATTGAGAACTCCAGGAACTGAATGGGATTCCATCTCACCTTCTGCAGGCTGCTGAATGTATTCTTTATAATTTTAGATTTAAACCTCTCTGGGATAGTCTCATTAAAATAGAGCATTTCATTGGCTGCATAAGGGAGTAACAAAGCTGTTACCCCTTTCTGGTCAATTACATCGATTGCAATTCTGACATTTTCAAATGTATTTCTCCATTTACTCCAATTATACTAAGCAGATTGTTGAGAAGATTGTCTTGGACTTCGAAAGACATGCAGTGAGCCAGCTCACTTGTACTTGTGTCAAAGTTAATTAATTTTTCTAGATCTAAAATGACCAGGGATGCATTCTGCTTTCTGTTTTGAATTTAAATCGCTTTTTCACTGCTGTGTTATTCTGAGTTCATATTGATTTTAGGTTCAAAGAGCATTAACTTCAATACTAAATTTTCTTTTAACCTGGAGAGAACATGGAGGCATCAGAAGCTCTGCTTAGAAATTTCCCCAAGGGGCTCATCCAAAGCTTAACAAAACATTTTCAGTAACTTAATTTCACTTGATGTCTTTGAAGAACTTTCTCTTTTATCCATCAGGGTCAATTTTTTGGAAATGCTTTTATTCAAATGCAAAACATCCCAAACTTAGAGTAATCTTCTTTTAGCTGGAATTATTTGAATATTTGCAAATGCCCCAAAGGAAAAACAACAAAAAAAACCCCAAAGTAGGTATTTTGGAGTAATTTTCATTAATTAAAAAAAAAAAAAATCAAAAGAAAAAAATCATCTGTGGTGGGTTAGCCTTGGCTGACAGCCAAAATCCCACCCAGCTGCTCAGTTACCTCACACAGTGGGATGAGGGGAAGAAAATAGGAAGAATAAGAACAGGACAGTTCCTGTGTTCAGACAAGGACAGGGACATCCATTACCTTTGTGGACAGACACAGACTGCGTAATTTACTGTCAATTAAAATAAATATTTCATTGCTGATGCAGGTACTAGTAAAAAATATAGTATATATACAAACTTGAAAACAACACGTCCCCTCCTTTTCCCAGGGTCAGCTTCACATGTTCTCCCAGACTCCACCACGTGAGCAGTGCAGGCAGGCCAGGCGGTCACAATACAAACACAGCTGTTCCTCTCTGAGGTTTTCTCCTTCTCACATGTTTCCCCTGTTCCAGAGTGGGCTCTCCATGGTGGCAGCTCCTTTGGGAATGGCCATTTACATGGGCTGAAGTGGGTGCTTTGTCTGGTGCCAGGTAGGACCTTCTCCTCCTCTTCTTCCTCCTCCTGCTGTTCCTCTGAACTTGCCTCTTCTGTTTCTGACTCATTTTGTTCTCTGTCTCCATTTGGCACTTTCAGCCCCTCCTATGTGGCTGCCACACTGGCCCAGTTGAAGTTGTCTGCAATCAGCTGTGTTGGGCTTGGAGCAGCTCCAGCCAGTACTCCCAGAGACTCTGCCTTGACACCTGCACTCAGTACAAATTCAAAGGAAATATTTAAATCAAACCTTATCACTGAATCAGTTCTTCAGGATTTGGCTCCTATGGTGGTTTTGCACCTGCAGTTAATTCCAGCCAACAGGACCTGTAGCTGAAGGGGTGTGGAGGAGCCTGGACAGCCAGCCTTCCAGCTTGCACCAGGAGCATACCTTTTAGAAGGCTAATTTAGGGATCACCCCAATGTACTGTGCCATGGCTCCCACTGTGGCGCAGGCTCAGAGTACCCAATCCAGGTTCCTTTGCAGCATCACCTCATCCACAAGGGACAGCCCAGGGTATCCCTGGCCCAGGCACAACCCAGGCACAGCCCTGGAGCAGGGCTGAGCTGGTCTGAGCAGCTGCATGCACGAGCAGGACACGGTCAGGGCATGAGCAGGGACACAGTCACGGACATGGGCATGGCATGGGCATGGGATGGACACGGGATGTCTGGCCACACCAACTGCTTTGCTGCTGTGCTGCACCTCAGCCATGCACAGATGCACTGGGTGCAACAGTCTTGCCAGTGTTTGGTCTGAGACCTGTCAGCTCCCCAGAGCATTCCGGACAGTGTGATAAGGTGCCTGCTTGCTGGACTAGATGCAAAGAGCTCGACAGTGTCAATCTAAAACCCAGAGAGGCAGAAGCCATGTGACCAAAAAGAGATAAAAAATTGAGTAGGTTTGACGCAGTAATTACCTCCGTGATAGCTCTTTCTAGGTAAGGTGAATTGATGATGACAACGTAGGGAAATTTGCCTTTCTAGTACTGTTTTCTGAACAAAATTCCCCACAGCTGTCAATCAGGTCATTTTACCCTTGCACTAAATTAGCACCATTTATTTTAACAGTGTCTTTTGTACAATGCTGAAATGTGAACTATATTTTAATTCAACCTTGAGAATATTCTGGTGCATTAAAAGTTCTTATTTTTGTGTAGTCTTT
Source organism: Machaerirhynchus nigripectus (assembly GCA_013397975.1). NCBI lineage: Eukaryota > Metazoa > Chordata > Aves > Passeriformes > Dicruridae > Machaerirhynchus > Machaerirhynchus nigripectus. The sequence continues at coordinate 3,392,318 of VZRQ01007802.1, read as the reverse complement.
ATTTCTTTGAAAAAGGTGTTGGACATATGAGCTTCCCTCTCTCAACCTGATCCTGGTCTGAAGACCACAGCCTAGCAAGCACTTTTTATTCTTTTTACTTTATAACTATAAATGAATAGTATTTTTCCTTTGATCATGGTTACATCTATTTCATTTTCATTTTACTGTGTAGCTGGAAGATGCTGTCTCCTTCATACAGCACTTTCCATACTTGGATATTTTGTTTTATTAGAACAGCAAATGCCTTTTGAAATTACTCGTGTCCCTCCTGCACTGCCAATAAAATGTTGTAAGACTGACTGATGCATGGGACCTTGCATAGACTTGTTACCACTACAGGCAGTTTTGCAGAGGAGCTATGGCAACACGAAGTTGAGTATTTCAAAGGTAGTTCTCAGGCAAATGACTTTTCTTCTCAAAACAGGAGCTACAAAATACCATGTACTAAAGCAGGGTGTTCTAGGAAGTGGTCACCGAGTTCAAGGACGATTTTAAATTCCAATCCATCATGAAGGTTTAAATATTTTCATGAAAAAAGTGAAAGCTCGGGTATCCATTCCTATTCTAAAGACTTATTTTATCTAATAACATTCATAGTTACTGCTTCAAGCGAAGACTGTACCGTGCATTTCATCTTTCAGTGCCCTGATCCCTTGGCTGAAGACTCATGCTCCCTAAGGAGCAAGGAGAAGCTTTCTCAGGAAGCAGTACTGTGCCCACTGTTCTCCTCCTGCCTGTCCCCCAGCTTTCATGGGCTGTGTTTGACCCAAAACCATGAAAGCTGGCAAAGTTTCTGTGTCACAAGTTAGGCCCTCTCAGACCTGCCTATAATCTACACTGAAGGATGCTCTGAAACATGAGTGGGTTCCAGATGCAACAGAGGCCTCCTGACTCTTTCAATTTAGAAAGGCACAGCTTTGAGAAAGTGAAAACAGAACGTAAACACTTACACTGATAGGTTTATAATAGATTAATAACTTTGAATATATTTTTTATTATTATTTTAAACCCTTAAGGTTGTCTCCTGTCTGTTTTTGCTTGTACTGATACCAGGTGATCTGTTTCCATGAAACAAACGGAACCATTATGATGAGATTTGCACACAGTATGTTTAATCCAGTGTTTGAGTCTTCTGTGTCTGCCACTTTTTCCAGAGCCATCCACAGGCATAGATGATGGGTTTTACAAGCTTGAAAGTGTCTCAGTGCCGGAGATTCCCTCGTCTTCATGCACAGATGCAGATGCCTGTGACTCCCTGGAGCTACTTGGTGAGCCCAGGCAGAATTCAGCAGTAACACTGTGTTTCCTGAGGAGGCAGTGCCAGGTTCACACCTAGAGCCTGCTCAGCATGTCACAAACTGAGTCACTTAGGGTTTGAAATGGTGATGGTGGCATCACTACCTGCTAGTGAAGAATAAAAAAAACACACATAGGTCGAAAATAGTTTACAAGTTGCTCCACATGGCCACTGCCTTCTCTGAGACAGGAAGAAGAACAGGTGCAGAGCTTTCCCCGTGCTCACTCCAGATGCATATACAGGCAGGATCCATGCTGGGTGCAGCTGGGAAAGCAGGAGCATCTGCTGGCACAAGGACAAGTGAACCAGATACTGGCTGATGGAAAAGAGGCGTGAGGCATCTTGCTACCAGGGTGCAGGGATGTTTGAAGGCGTGCAGGGGGCCAGGAGGAGCAGCTGTTTGCCCCACACAGGCAGGTAGGTGTCTGTGTTTCTGTGAACGGGGGAAGGATCAGGCATCCTTGTGGGAATGGAAGGGAGAAGGGGTGCTGGCAGGGAGGTGAGGCAGGGGCTGCTCTGCAGGCAGCAGTAGGAAGGAGTCCCAGGGGCACACTCGGCACCAGCTGCGAGTTGGACCCCCCTGGACCTTATAAACTGTGGGTTTACTGAAATGTACAACCTCCATCCTGAAGAGTCTGAGCTCTTCGTTAAACCTCAGCTTAACCACTCTGGCCCCAGCTGAGCTTTACATAACTGCTTGGAGACAGGCTTTTGTGATTAAGAAAATTTGGTAGAGTCTCAGAGGTATCAGATAAACCTGAAAGTACTTTAAATTTGTAACTTAAGAAGGCTCTTCTTTCTGGTCTCTTGGTTAGAAAAAAATAATGTATAAAGAAAATTTCATTTGGTTGTTTTTTTTTTTTCCTTTGTGAACACTCAGATTTCATTCCACGCCACTTTATCTTCCCTTTAATGAAACTTTTCATCAGACATACAAATTGGATAATGTCAGGCCTCCCTTTAAAAACTGAAATAAATGAGTGAGCCTTTGCTAGTGAGCAAACCTTTTCAATCAGCTTCTGTGTAGAAGCAGTTTTCAACATTAGGAACTGGATACCTCCCATTAGCATGACTTAGTACAGCTGTGAAATGCTGCCAAACTTATGTAATACAATTACGTGGCGGCATCGCATAAAATAAACCAGGACTGCCCCTGTAAGCTCTCATTTGTAACAATTCTGCTTTTAAAAGCTGATGAAGAACATCAGGCGATTCTGTGGTAAAAGGTAGATCTGGGAAAGCTCAAAGAGTCCCATGAGGATAAATAAAAAATTGCAGTACAAGACATCTTATCAAATTTACAGCCTGTCGCGTTTCTGTGTTGGTTCTTGCTTTCCTAGAGAAAAATGGAAAAACATTCTTTTCTCTGCAATTAAATAAACATGAATTCTCAGTATCTGCATGTCAGAAAACATGCTGCAGAAACTTACTGTAGTGCCTTGATGACTAATCTGATTGAAATAATGTACAGAATCTTGTTGATTTAAATAAGATAAACTTTCTATTAGTCTAATTCTCTGTGCAAGGAGGGAAAAAAAAAAAGAGATGGTATTTTTAAGATTACGGTGGGATTTCTCTACAAAAGCCAGAAGTCCAGAAACTGCATGTGTGAACAGGTGATTCACCACAAACTCACCTGGTTATGACTTTAATCAAAGATACATGAATCCAGCCAGGACTTCAGCAATTATGTTTAAGACTACTAAAATATGTTAATCCACAAGATCTTTACAATGCAGGTCATTCCAAAGGCATTGACTCAATTATGAAATGCTGTCATTAAAGAGATGAATTTATTTCCCCCACTTTAAAATAATAACAAAAGGTATGCTCCTTCCCCACCTGTTAGCTCATTTAAGGTTTTCTGCTTTGTGGCCATATTTTGAAAGCATTGCTTAGGGCAGACCCCTGCCTCTGCAAATGAATCTTCATCTGTAACTAAGTGGAGTTTTAGCAGCTTTGTTCCCCCTTTCAGTATTTTCTGTCTTTCCTTGTAGACCTAGTGTCTTTCACCATTCATTTAACTACCAAATATCACTTGAAAAGACAGATGAACTAATAAAAAAATTCATTCAGTACGTTTTATTTTTGCCAAGTCACAACATTTACTTTTTAATTTGGCTTTTGCTTTTCTTCATTTTTTTGATCCCTACTAAATAACATTGTTAGCTAGAGAATATATCATTTAATTCTGTGATTTTATCACTCAATTATTAAGGTATTTAGAGCATTCCACTTTCAAGACAGCATTTTCTCCCACTGAAACCTTTCACTCCTTTACTGGACAAGTTCTTCACAGTACACTGTTTTCAATACCCTCGTGTATTAAGAGGTAGAGATGTGAGGAACAGTCATCTTGTGTTGAAGTGTCACATCCTGAAACTTAATATTTTGCTCTTTTTCTACTCCCACTGTAGGATGAGCAGGATCACTTTGCTGTTAAGCCTTGCAAATTCTTACATGACCCACTTAATTTTCAGGACACAATACAGGGATCTCCAGGGGTCAAAACCTGGATAGCTCCTTTGTTAGACCCAGAATGTTTCTGGAGCACTGCTGCATTCCTCCTAAAAAAGCCACACAACTTTCATCTGAAAAGCAAAGGTGCTGGCTGTGGAGTTCTTTCTGCGGCCAGTTTGTCAAAAAGGCTCTTGGTGCAAACCCTTGTGATTGAGCAGATGTGATCTCATGGTTTGCTGCCAGGTCCTTTTCCACCACCCCCTGAGGCTGTAGAGTCCTGCCAGTCAACTTTTGCCACTTACAGACCACTGTGTGAGTCACTTTAACTCACTAAACAACGGGAACAGGTTGTGGATTGATTTCTGCTGCATTAGTGAACGCCAAGGAATGAAGCACAGCAACCTGGGCAGGGGCAGGGATTGTTTAATGGGTAGGTGAAAGAAAATACTGGAGTTGAAACAAGCTCACATCGGCTCGGGATCTTTCACAATAGTTTGTGGAAGAATTTAGGTACTAATTTTCTCCTTAATCTGCTCAAANAAAAAACCTCACAAAAAAACCATACCAAAAAACCCCACAACAAGGATTTTGTGCTCTAATTCTCTGTAAGGACTCCTGAAGCACAGTCTGTTATGTGTTTAGTCAGAATTAAAACGAGATGCACAAAAAGGGAGGGTTACCGTGGAGTTATATTTGTTGTTTCATCACCATCACCTGGTTGCACTTATTTTCCCATTTAAAGTCCATACTGTATGAGTTCTGTAAAGGTCAATTGCTATGATCATTTCTCTATTTTAATTAACTTCGGTTTACATATTTGCATTTTTCTGAAATTTCACTGTAATTATTTCCTGCAATCTGGCAACTTCTCACCATCCCAGCTGCACAGTTGCTGAAGAGTCAAACTTGACAGGAAACCTGGCAGTTAATTTTGTCTATAGGGTGTCCTAAGTTGCCATAGAGATGGTGAGAGTTCTGGCCCTTAATACTTAACTGAAAAACCCCAGGAAAATGTTATGAGCACAAGGAACCGTGTTGTTCCACTGATCCCTAAAAGCTGGAATGATCCCACGGGCCAAGGGCAGCCAGGTGCCTCTTAGAATTTGTCGGGAAACACTGGTAGAAGGTGTTGACTCACAAGTTTTGATGGCCTCAGTTTCTGGTAATTGTGAGAGTGGTGGAAAATCAGCTGGCCTTCAGACACAAGACTTCTCTGGCCACAGAGAAAATGTGATGCAGTTAAATCTCAGGAGAGGCATATTTTAGACACCCTTGTTGGTTTACCGGAATAAACCTCTGAAATTCTGAACCATGGAAATTTGATCAGAACATACAGCAATTGGTACTCCTTTTTTAGATTACTTTCTTATTACCTTCCAGACTTTGATTCACAAAACACATTTCTGGTCATACACGTTGCCCTGGGTTTGTGCTCATCAAAATAAAATCGTGGGGGGCTATGTTGCATATATGCTGCAGTTGAAGGAAGATCAAAATTGTAACTGAATACTGAGAATTTGAACCCTCAGAATAACTTTGTCACAGAGTTTTGAAAAAAGACACCTTTTTGAAAAAATATGTAGTCTACATATATTCTGCTTGCTGACTCTTAGGAGTTAAATTCGGTTACAGAAAATGTATCTGTTTAAGTACTTGTTAGTGATATGGGAAAATCTATGACATTTATAAGGTTATACTTGACTTAAATTTTGTTTTGGCAAACGACACAGGAAGTGGATCAGTTTTCAAACTGCTCTCCAAGGTGACAAGTTGGGGGACATTCCTTACCCTAGCAATCTCTTGCTTCACACCCAGAGACACAATTTAAAAAATTTAGATTAGAGGTCTACGATAAATCTCTGACAGACCACATCACAAACCAAGCTACACCTGCGATGTTTCCATTTGCTCTCAGGCTGTTTGGTCATCTAAGTGACCTTTAGAAAATGCACCTGATTTTTCTCATTTCCATGTCTAGCATTCCTTAAGTGGTGAGTTTAATGTACATTTACTTCTTGGGAGACCTCCTAGACTCTAATGCTTTAAAACAGCTCTAGACTCAACCTTGAGAAACTTTATTTTAAACTACAAGTTTGGGGTAATGATCACACGTAGGCAAATACAAATAATGGGCAGAAATCAATAGGCCAAACACTGTTTTTTTCATGTGAGTCTTCCAGCCCAAAACACACACTTTGAAATCAATGCATTTATTATGAGTTTACTGCTTGTTCCATGGGTAGTCTGATGCAAAGATGTAGGATTGGGATTTGTTAGGGTTTATATGCTGTATCACCTGCCATACAATGATGTTTAGGTATCTCTTCATAAGCATTCAGAGTGAAAAATCAGAACAGGTATATCAAGCCTCTAAATATTTAAAATTAAAGCTATCTTTAAATGCTCTAAATAACTAGATTGAGAAGGAAGCAATGGCATAACTACAGCAGAAAGAATGGTATCCACAACTAATTCTTTAAATAACTGCAGAAAGAATGGTGTCGCCTACTAATTCTTTAAAGCTCCTTTGTAATACAGATTTTTTTTTATTGTTAGGATAATTTAAGATAATAAAATAGATATTTATCTATTTAACAAAAGAAATATCAGACTTGATACCTCATCCTTTTTTAATACATACTAAATTGCTTGTGCAAATGTTTTCATACAATACTATCAGAAACCAAAATAAGAAAAATTGAATCCTAGATCAATATAAATTGTATTTGCAAGATATGATTTAACAGATCAGAAATGCAGTTAAAACAGTGTTACAGAACAATGATAAATCGGGGAGGAAAAAAGCCAGTCTCCATTAAATGGGGAAGAGCTACATGAGATAGATAAAGATTTGGAAGTTAAAATCATGTATGAATAACTAAACAGGCTTTGGACCTGTCAATATTTGGGTAGAAGAGCTCTAAGAAAAGCCAATTTGCTGCAGGAAATTTGAGTCACTGACCCTCTGAGACATCACTGGAACAAAGTTGCACCACTGGGTTAGGGAGTATGCCATGGAGCTGTGATTTGTCAGCATTCACAGATGTTATTGAAAATACTATTGATTTGTGTGCTGGGTTTATTTTTATTTCAGCAGCCAAGTGTGTTAATTCTGGTTTCCTGCATAATTTCAAACAGCTAGTTACATTGAAGGCTATATAGAATAAAAGATGTGACTCATTTTATCCTGAAATATTGACTTTTTTCTGCCTTGTTTCAAAATTGTTATTGCAAAGTCAGATCAAGTTAGGCAAACTGATCTTATCACTCCTTTAAGAAAACTTTTTCTTACCTTTTCTGCACAAGGAAGAGCCAAGATGTTCTAAAGCCACAGTGTTTTTTTATAAAAACAAAATATATTCTTTTAAAACCCTAGCATTCTCATCATTTGGAATTAGAAGCTAGATAGAGAGATAGACTGGCCTTCATCAGAAATTTGCTTTACCTGTAAAAGGCTTCCCAAACTTGTTACATCTTTGGGAGATCACTGCCCGTTCTTGGCAGGGATTTGTTAACTGTTACAACAGTTACAGATTCCAAAAAGTGACCATCTACACTGGCACTGCTCCTGCTGGGAATAAGAATGACTTTGGATCATCTTCTAAGACACTTCAGGTCATACCTGGTGCAGCAGATGCCTGAAATCTGAGAGTCTGTTCTGGTGGTCTCAGTGACATTCTGGTAAAGACTCGGGGGGGATTCAGATGGAAACCTCCCAGATCCAACTACAGGGATGAGCAGCATAAATAAAGTTGAGCAGCAGGATGAGAGGAAGGATCCCAGGGTCAGACAGGGGGAGACAGTGATGGGAATGGCAGTCCTGTGTGGAAAGGACTGTGGTTCTCAGGGAGCAATGGGAGAAGGGTGTGGGCCTGCAAGGTTACTGATGGTGGAGCAAAGCCTGAGACATGACGACAGCAAGAAGTGATAAAGGTCCCGAAGGGAAAGTCTGGGACTGGAGGCTACAAAGAGCGTGGGGAAGGGGAGAGCAAGAGATAAAGTGAATGAGAAAGCAGAGATGGAAACTGTGTATGCCTTATGAAACAAGCTTATTGTGTGACCTCGAGGTCAGGTAACCTCCACACACTGAATCAGTTCCTGCAGCTTTAATGAACTCGGTACTGGAGGGGAGACCACAAGCACCAAATCTAATCTTATCCTCTTTGTTTCTGAGCCTGGCACTCTAATCCCGTTGGGATATCTGCACCATCATTTAGATGGATCTGCCTTTCTCCCCGTAGGACCTCCTCTCAGAGGCTGACCTACCTCTTTCCTGGCCTTGAATGGACCATCCTCCCCTGAATTTTTCTACTTTTTGTCCATGAATCTCCCAGCAGACCTGTCTCCAAGTCAGATGCTCCATCTCACAACCTTTACACTCATTCTCTTTATTTGTGGAAAAACGCTGATGCTAGCACAGGCAATTCTTGTAAATCCATACAACTCCTTGTGGCTTTATCTTCAAACCAGCCTATTTTTGGACCTATTGTGGACCTATTGTTTGATCCTATTTGTGGACCAGGGAACTCAAAACACACAAAAATCCCCACAACTATCAAAAAATGACCACTAGCAAATGCATCCAAATTCTTCTTAAAGGCAAGACAAAAAATGTTCTTTTAAAGGCAGAAGGAGTAACTACAGTCTACTTAAAACAACTTCCAGAATTTAAGCACACAACTGCTACTTACTGTAAATTCTTATTCAGGTAACATATTCCCTTTAGAAAGCCAGACAGATGGAACAAACTGATGGCAATTTTATTTTCTCTCTTCTTTTTTTTCCCCTTTTTTCATGTCTGAGGAGAAGGGAAAACACACAGAGAAAGAGGGAAAAATTCTAAACAGGTTATAGCTGGTTAGGCAAGAAGTACATATAATGAGACACAGAAATGGGAATTCCATTCCTCACTTTTGAGCATAATTGTGAGCAAGCCCACTGACTTCTCTACACCTCTTTTCCTCCATCAGCATCGTTCTTTCTTCCTTCATTCAGCCATGTGGAAAGCAGAGATGCATCTGGAGGACGTGGTGGGAGGCATTTGTAAGTAGATAACTTGCACATGACTGAAACAAAGCTCACTCTTGGCCTGTGGTGCCAACCTCTCCCTGCTTGTATTGCCTGAGATTTGAGAAGGATCTTAACAGCAGACTTTGAAAACATTTACAGCAACTACATGGAAGTGAGTAAAAAAATCACTTCTGATAATCTTGCAGAAGAGGTGAAGACTGATGGCATGTAAAAAAAAAAAAAAAACGACTGCAGGAGCTACTTTATTTGGCAAATGGGTACCCTTCAATCAAAACGTGTTTCATTCTGTCTCACCAAATGTCAGATAACAGACTGAGAAGTACAAGTTAAGCCTAGAGAACGGAGCAGTTTGCCTCTGAAAACAGTGACTCTGAAAGGAATTTAGGGGTCACCGTAGATATATGACTCCAAGAGACTATTTGCAGAGCTGTGGGAAAAGGGTTAATGCCATCCATGGGTGTACAAACACAGGAGGAGAGGGAGGTGAGCTTACCTCTGTGTGGTTGTTATTGCAATACTCTGTGCTGCTCTGGCCTCCGTATTTTTAGAGGATGTTGGCGAGGGTGTTAAAAAGAGCCATAAAAAGTATTTAATGGCTGGAGATGTAATGACTTACAGGGAGAAATCTAAAGCACTCATTTTGTTAAGCTTATAAAAAGACAGATTGAAAGGTGATTTTATAATGGTTTATAACCATATGCATCGGGAAAAAAAGCACCAGGGAACAAAGGATTCTTTAATTTACCAGAGGAAAAAAAAAAATGTAGAAGAAATTGACGACTGAGAGCTGAAACTGAAAATAAAAAAATACTATGCATATTTTTAGCTGGAAATGTAAAAATTGATGAAAATTAGCAGTGAAAATGGTGAACACTCTACCTCCTGCTGATTTTATATCACGACTGGAATCTCCTTAAGAAGCTGGCAGTAATTGAAGAAAATATTTTTAATTATGTCAATGTAAGGAGAAAAATAGAAAAAAAAATTAGGGTCCTCATCAACTTCCAGTATTTTAGTTTGTTGGATTTTTTTAAAATCAGCTTAGTAGCTTGCTTGAACCTCAGGATCATTGGCCTCTAGTGAATAGACAATGCTGAGGGTTAACATCCAAATCGAGTGGCTACAGACTTGAATTTAGCTCTGCAGAATAAACTGTGTTAGACAAGGACTTGAACAGAACTGGATATCAGCAAAAGTTTGTCACCACATTTATAGAACTTCTCATAAGATATGTAGCCAATAACATCTCCCTCCTCAAAATTTAGTTTAGAGGAATTTGACCCCAGCTGTCCAAAAAGCAAGAGGCAAAATAATATTTAGACTGAGCATTCCCTTATGAAGTTCATGAAGTTAAAGGACACTGAACTAAAATGTCAGGAGAAAAATTTGTAAAAGAAAACTCCTTAATATTTGAAAATAATTCCATGGGCCCTTTGGTCTGAGTTTGAATTTTACTTGGTAGTTTGCTTGTTTTCACCTTTCCCTTTTTTGCTTCCTTTCCCCCCCATTTCTCTGGGTATTTTTCTATGTCTTACACAAGGAAAGCAGGCTGGAATAGGTCCCTGACAGAGTCTGCTCTTGTTACAGCTCCTGTTCCCCAGGCTGGCTGTGCTGCCTGACTGCACCTCACCTTGCTTTTGAGACTGCAGGAGACCCTGGTCCTTGTTATTCTCCTTTGAGAGTGAGCAAATAATTAATAATGAATTGCTGATTGGGTTAATTTCACTCCCTCCTCCCTGTTTGTGAGTTATTTATGATTCTCATAAATACACTTGTTGAATAGTTCCTATTAACAATCCCAGCCTGCATCTCATTTCAGAGCACTTCACTGCAAGGCTTCGATGTGTGACATTTGAGCTGTGTTATCTGGTTCAAAGTAAGGATTTCTAGTATCCCTTTGCATCAGATGACTGAATTCCTGGGGTTCACTTTTCTTAACAGCTTAGGATAGTCTGTCAAAGGAAAGCAAGACTCCTCCTGTCACATGTGATCTCTGACAACTATCATCACCTTTCCCTGTCCTAGGTGTAAATTGGAGACAACACTTTCCTACTCAGGTTTCAAGCAGGTATTTTTGTTATAAAGTAATGTTCTGTTTATAAGCAGCATGTTAAATGAAGCCTTTTCTGCTCTAGAAAACGATGCTAGATTTTTGTTAGGTTTTNTTTCTTTGGATCTCCAGGTCCTTTTTCACCTGGCACCAGAGGAGGTGCTGCCTCCTTGCCTATTTCTTTACTGTAGTCACCATGGCTTTCCAATGCAGGAAAACAGGGGCAGACTCTAAACAAATTACATGAAATCGTGCCCGCAACATATTCCTCCAAGAAGGAAGAGAGTATCTCAGTGGTTTCTGAACCCTGGGCCAGATTTTACCACGTGAGTGACTGCAGCGCATTTATAGTGACCACAGTGTCACTGCTCGTGCACCACTGAAACTCAGGGCACCTGAGAGCCTGAGGAACCAGAGCTGTAACACCTCCTCTGATGAAACTGGTAAATAGACAACCACCATAGTCCTTCCCTGTTCTTCAGCCTGCAAGGAAAAAATGTGGGCCTGGCAAAAAAGCACAGGAAGAGGATTTATTCTCATAGGTTTGTCCTTCAGATTCATTGCAGTAATCACATGGTCCATTCTTGCCACAATTTATGCTTTGCAAGATGGTTTCTGTCCTACATTTCCTGTTTTCATTCTTAAACATCACCTGCTAACTATGGTGGTGGGAGGGAAGACAAATATGTGTCAGGCTCAAGATGATAGACGGGGGTTTTATAGAGGTGGAAAAGAACAAGGAAATTAATTGCTTATTCATTGGTTCTAAAAACCAAGGTAATAAGCACAAGAAACTGGAAATTCTCCTTGTGGAGAGGTGATCTGTTCTAACTTGCTGTGCTGAAAGCCAGTGAGAACATTTGTATGGTTGTAATGTGGGAAAAAAAACCCAAAAATACTGGCCAAAATGTTTTTAGGGAGGACAAGGCAGAAAGAATTTTCTTTGCTAAAAAACATTGCTAGTTCTCATTCAGAACTGGAGGGGCAGGAACATACATAAATCAGTGCACAGTCCAGCAAGGTGAGGGGTGGCTGCTTGTTACAGATAAAAATTAAACTAGCAGAGAAAATGAGCTACAGCTTCAGCAGTTGCGTGAACAGAACCAAGTGATGTTACAAATTAAACTGCAGTGGGATGAATAATTATTTCAGATAATTCAAGGTAGTTTCCTTTAATAAAACTACTACATTAAGATTAACTAACCTCCTGTTCATCATGACAATGGACAAAGGTGAATTGATCCTCACACTGAAATTACAGTAGTTGCCTGAAACCTGCCCAGTTCTAACCTTACAACATTCAATAAACATGAAGAGAGGCCTTATTTTTTAACTTTTATACTTAAATTTGACAACTGAATTATCCAAATCTTAAGAATGTTGTATGTAAGGATTGGGCAGAAAAAGAAAGAAGAAAACGTCAACAAATGAAAGTAAGGAATAGATATTTGCCAGTAGTTAGAAAGTAGCTTCTCTGCAAAGGTATGGGCCTACCCTAAAGAATACCTCTATTTAAATGACAATTTAATCATTTGTTGTTCTTCATACATTTATCAAAGGTACTGTTTGCAGAATGAGTCATAAGTTACAAGGACCTTCCTATTAAAGTAATTTAGTTTCCATCACTTCTTATACCGACTTTTAACTTCTTTCTGATAACTCAGACAATAATTTATATATTATTATATTAATAAACTGATTTCTTACATTATTGTTGCTATCCTCTCTGGAGCTGTTCTGTATTAACAAGTATTTTGGACCATGGCAGATATTGTTGGGCTGTTTCCAGTGAGGAGGAAATCTACTGAAATGAATAGTCTCTCTAAATGTACTGTCTGAGCACATTCAGTAGAGTCACGTGAGACTTTACCTGCTAAAGTATCCTGGGCCTAATATAAATGTGGTTGAAATAACTTTTGGAGGATTCTCTCATTTGTTACCTCTATCTCTTTGTTGATTGCAGGAGTCAGCCTAGTCAAACTGATCTAAAACTAGGTGTCTGGAAGATTTCCACCCCCAATAAATAATTGCAATACAAAACAATTTTAACACATTATTAAAGTCCTAGTATGAAGCATTTAAGGTCTACAAAGTAATAATATAAAATTCTGGTGAAAATTTCTGGTACTTTGACGTAAATTATACAACACATTCTAAATTACAGGGTCATATTTTCCTTTTTCCTCTATCAGTTCTGTTTGTGGCAGTCATGTAATCAGCAATTATTCAAGATCTCTTTTATCATTATTGCCCAGTACATGTCTCTAGGATTTACTTGCTGTAGTCTGACAAATCCTTCTCTGAAATCAGAAATGTTAATTGCCCTGTGCAGTTTTTCTGATCTGATCTTTGGTTTAGCATCCGAGTGGTATATAAACCATACCAAAACATATCTTTACATCTGGAAATAGGACCAGAATTCAGAGGTTAAGAATAAAAGTATCGTCTAATTTCAGAATAGCCAAATTATGCCGTATTCTTTGGGCGGTATTGTATTATCTACAAAATCAGTTGTACCACACACAGATATGCTTGAGTCCTCACAGTACTATCAGTGGTGCTTATATATCTCTGCTCTCTCACCTCCCAGGAGAAATCTCTCCATGTCAGATTTAGGTCAGTTTAATGCTACTGAGAAATAGTTGCACTCACACTGCTCAGAAAATGAAGTCATATGCAAATGAATGGGAATCAGATTGCAGTGAAACTCTTCAGACAAAATTCATTAGTCTCCGGCACATCAATCAATGGCTGTGCATAAAAGATATGTATCAGACTGAACCTTTCATAAAGCATGAAATTTACAGTACCTATAACATCCTTATGCATAAACTTAAATGTGAATTGTGAATGTTTGCAATTATCTAGGAAATAGCCTGCCCGTATAATTATTAAAGCAAATGTATAAACCCTGCATGAGAGAAAACACTGTTTTACTGCTATTAAGAGACAACTTAATGTATGAAATCATATTAGCATGCTCAAAAGATGGCTTTCAATCATTCACCTGAACATTACAAGGCTGTTGTATGAAACTTCAAGAAGAGGGTGGGTGATTTTTCAGGATAAGCCTCAATGAGTACAACAGCTACCTGCTCTCCTGAGAAACCAACAACTGTACAAACTTCCTTCATCTATCAAGGAGAGAAGCTACTTTTGTAAAGATGATACAAAAATTTTGTTTGACAAATAATGCCGATTTCCAAATCTAATTACTTAATATTGCTTAGATGTTCCTCTCCCACAGCAGGAGCTAGGAGTCTGGGAAGAAAGGGAGGGGAAGGAGTTTTGTTCCTGGGGCCTCTCACACGCTTTGCAACAGAATGAGGGATGACTTCGACTCCCAGCTTCCTCTGCCTGGGCAGGCTAAAACCAGTGGCCAGACTGGTACCCAAACACTGGATACCCAGAGGGGAGAGTGCAAACACATGGAGTACAGACCTGTCTGAAAATGTCTGGATTTATGTGTCTGTCCTTCAGATGCCTCTCCCACAACCACAGTCATCTTCCTCAGTTTTATCAAGAAGACTTCATCCTCTCTTTGAGGGTGAATACTTCGAAATTTTCACTCACTTCATCCTCAAACAGAAGTTTAGAAAACTTCCCAGAGTTATTCCCTCTATCCATGTGCCCTCCTGCCATATAGCTCCATGGCTATTCCAGCTGGAACAATAGCTACAGTTTTTACCATAGCTTTAAGGCTGATGTCTGCTTTCTGGAAATGTACTTCCAAGTCCAGAAATAACAACAGCAGGAAAATCTACTTCCAGTAGCATAGACCTGATCCTGAATTTTCAGGATTGTTTGGCTGTTTGTGTATTTTCACTAGAATGTTGCTTCTATGAAAGTGACATATTTTCTTGGTTCAAAATTGCATCGTATTCATAGGAAGGTATCCAGAAGGTAAATGTAGAAAACCAGAGACATCCTATAATTGAACATATTTCATATTGTCTTTTCTGTAAATACTTTGCCTTTTTCATTATGGATTATTTAATGTCTGTCAAAAGTCAAGAGCCAGTTGTGCTGTAGCTATATTTCTGACTGCCTGATAAATATGAAATCCAGTTTAATTTATGAGAGGACAAGTAAGTGTGAGACCTTGGTATAGAAGATACATGAATGACCAAGGTCAAAACCAGTAATAGACTTTTGTGTTTAGAGCTTAAATAATAACTCATAATCAGTAGAGATAGGAGAGGAAATGGAGGTCAAATACTGGTAGAAAGACTGAAGCAGCAAGTGCAGATGTTATTCAAACTGACAAAGTAAATATTATTTCAGTGAATGGTATTCACCTTTTTTTTTTCCCAGTTCCCATTTGTGATATGCAATAAAATGTTACCAGCCTGAACTAGAACTGCTTATCTGTTAAGAAAAGGGAGGGAAAGGTGTTCATTTAAGATGCATACAGACACAACCTGAGAGCGAAATCTCATTTGTGTAGACAGGTTCCACCACTGAAAAATAACACCCAAGCTCAGTTTTCATTGTTGCATGAACATGGATAGATTTCCACTTCTATTTTCTACTTGAATTATCATCTATATCTCCACCCATAAAAAATTTAAATTATTTCCAAATAATTAAAAACAAACTCTGTCTTTTTGTGCTAGGGGCTTCCCTAGCACAGAAAGACATATTCTCTGAACTTTGATAAGTCTCTATTTGAAAGAAAATTTTATTAGGAGGGAGCTCCAAAAACTACCTGCCTCTGAAATTTTCTAGTGGTGTGAGATGGTATAGTTTAAATTCAATAGTGTTCGTGAAAGAAGAAGAGCATGTCTTATCAAAGAAAATAGAATTTAGAGTATTTTTAAAAATTGTTTTCTTGAACCATACATTAAATAAAGAGATTCAAATTTGTGGGAGGCCATTCTCAATCTGGTTGGTGTCTATATCAAGACAGACATTTATGATCCATGGCAAAAGACAAGATCTCAGGAGAAAGACAATGCCTCAAGCCAAAGTCTAAGTGTAATAGGCTATGAAAAGACTAAGGTGGAGCAACATAGAGCAAAATCTACATTTAGTCAGGAAAAAATCTGGAAAGATAAAGGATTTCTGTAGTGTTGGCTGAGTTGCAGCAGATACGTACAAGGATGAAGTGGTGCTTGAGGTGGTGCTCTGTTATTCAGAGTAGAGGCAAGAGAAGAGTATGAACAAAAGTAGAATTAATACATTCACTTGGACACATTCCATAGGGACTGCAAATTTTGGAAGACCACTGAAAAACGTGGAACAAAAACCAAGAAAATTATAAGAACAGAGAATAGAGCAATAGGGCCCACTAACCATCTGTATGTCATCCAGCAGCATGGCTGATACTCCCACTCAGAATGTGCTGAACAAAATATTTATAAAGAGATCTTGGTCATTTATGCTTAAATAGCATAGGAAGAGGGAAAGATTTAGAATTGATATAATGTCAAAATGTTTCTTCCTGCTATATTGCCTTATGCATTTTGGTTGAGATCTATTGCAAACATTAACATCAAACACAAAAATTGTATGTGGTGAGTTCCAACAACAGAAAGGAAAGTTGTGCTGCCTTATGCATGGCAGCTACTCTCTTCAGATTCTTGGTCACATAATGCAAAAAAAAAAAACCCCAAAACAACATATTACTGACCCGAATTACAATGAAATTAATCTCTTCACTGTGCAACTCTATCTACATGAAATATATGATCCCTTAACCAAAGATCAGAATAAGGAAATCAGTCAATCAAATATTAATTGAGGAGAAGGATGTGAGTTGTTTTGCCTGCACTAGGTGCTTTAAAAGCAGATACAAACTGTGTATCACCAATATGGAAGTCTGATATAATTGAATCTAACAGTCTTTTTCTTGTATCCAACATGCTGACAAGGTAAGACAAAATTTTTGCCCAAATTTATTAGAATTAATAAAGTAATATCCTTCTTTGAGCTGAGAATATGGAGTGCCTTGTGGACCACTGTGACTTCTGGCATCAGTCTACTGCTGATACCCTTTTAAATAAGGAAAATCAGAGAACAATAAAACTTGGACAAAAAGAAGCCCAGAGTAGACAAGCACAGAACACCAATCCAATGAGCTGTGCCAGGATAGCTGACATCAAAAAGAAATGCTTTGCTTCATTTTGATGTCATCAGCTCTCCAAGCTGTCCTGGAGTTTATGAAAAACAACTTGTATAATCAGTGAATATACCCTGGTTGGTAATGGATTCAAGTGTGCAGAAATGTGCAGGCTACCAACTGTACCCATCAAAAAATAACGATAAGATGTACAGAAGTGCACAAAATTATTTGAGTGATGACTTGTGTGGAGAAGGGAATCGTGATGATGTTTGAAATGCACATGTACTTTCTCTTGACTGCTTTCCAAATTATCCAAAACGTCTTCAGGGTACTTGCCAGCAGAAAAGTATTGTGCTATTTTTGACAGGCATATTTAAACAAAAAGTTTCTCTCCTAAATCACAGAAGTTTGGAAGGCTAAGGTATAATACAGAGTGGAGACCATCATCAATAAGAACATCACAATCTGTTCTCTCAGTGAAGTTAGATCAAAACAGAATAATAGAATAATCCAGTGAGATTCAAAAGTCACTGCTCCACTGCTTGAGGCGAGGTCATCTTCAATAAATAATTAATTACATTTTTGGAGACAAGAGCTTCCTAAGATAACTCTGTATTCAATGGCAAGAAAAAGAGAGTGAGAGTGCAAAAAAGAGAGAGGATCCTCCTTTCAGTCAAAATAGGGTTTGCTTTTATTTATTCCCACCTGTCCCTAGAAGGTCTTTTGAAAATTAGAGTTTAGTCTCTTAATGACTAAAACTAATCTTTGTGAATATTTCCTCATGTTCCTAATATGTCGGGGATTTCAGAAAAAAGTAGTTTTCAAACTATTATTTGTTCTAATCTTTTAAAAAAACAAAGACGCAAACTAAAAATCCACAAAAAACCTTACTCTGAACTAAAATTTTTTAAAAAATATAATATTTTGATTACTAATTTCATGCCCCCAAGCTCCAAATTGAGGAATATTCTAATATTTAAGTAAAGACAGTGAAAGGAAATTTGTGGCCTCCTTAATTTTTTGTAAGACTGCACTGTACAGTCCATGTACCAGGTTCCAGAGAAGATATGTCAAGTGGGGAAAACAAGCTAGTGTGACTATCACAGGCTAAGATGCTGATGACAGGTACAGTTAAAGCACTTCCAGTGGGATTTATGGTAGCAGCAGTCCAGAAGCTGTAAAAATTCCTACAGGACACTAATGGAAATCACCCAGCTGGTTCCTTCCAAACAGAGAAACTCAGAAAGCATAACCCTAAGAGCGGATTCAATTGCTACTTTTAAGATATCTCTTATTGCTGTGCATTTTTCACATCTCTGGACAACAGTATTAATGTTGTTCCCCCTGAGCCACACTGAGTGGAGCACCATTAACCTTCTTGTATCCTAGGAATCTGATCCTGCTCCCTGGCAGAGAGGAGAGCACACGTACATGCACATGTACACACAGACACTGTTCACAGACACACACACTGTTACAAGACCGTTCAAACAATGCGGGCAAAGTTAAAATTTTTTAGTGGAGGCAAGCATTGCACTCAGATGGCAGCCAATAGATCTAATGCTGCTATCAAGTACACAAAGTGCATTTAATAAATCTTCAGTTCTCAAATTAATTTCAGGCAGCGCTGCACGCTCTTGCATCTACCACTCTCTTATGTGCCTGGGTTTTAATTGTTTCTTTCTTTGACATAATGAATGCCAGAAAGTAACCCTGAAGCACTCATTTCGCATCATAAATCACAGTATCTTTTTAAAAGGGAAAGATAATTACAGCAAAATAGCAGTTCAAAACTGCTTGGAATTTACTTCTTACCTTTGACAAATAGCAGAGAAAATAATTGCCTAAAGACAATGTACAACATTGATTTAAATGACTTGTTATGCACACATAGTGTATTCTGTGGAAACAACCTTCTTTCCAAAAAAAGAAAACCCAAAAGCAACAAAAAACCCCCCACCAAACACGAGAACTCTTCAAGCTCCTGACAAATTAATTTGTTGAGGGCAAAACACTGCACATTTGTTATCCTTTTTCTATTTCTTAAAAGCCTGTGTGTCACATCTCTTCTACCCTCTGTATATATATCTGTGCCGCAGTTTATTTTAAAGAATGCTTCATTTTTTTCAGTCTGCTTTCGTATTGCTGCTCTTATTTTTCACAAGGGTTGTCTTTCCTTGGCTTTTTTCCTCTGTAGCTCTTTTAGTTTTGATGAAGATGCGACAAGATGCCATGGTTATGTGAACCACTGTGTTCTGATACTCTTTTGCTTGTCTACTCTCTTTCTGGTGTGGAATCTGTCTTTACAGATTCTGCTGGTTTTGCTGAAAGGTGCTTGAGGTCATATAAAGTTAAACTCAAATACACAATGATCTCTTGCAATTGCTGTCCCAGGCAATGCTATATTATTCGAATCACATAATAGCCATCAGATGGTACAAGACTTCCCATTATGAACAGCCAAGAAGTGTTGTTCTGGTTTTGTTTTAAAGGAATATGAGGGAAACGGAGGCAAAGTTACCACTATCCAAGATTTCCAGCTTGAAGATAGTTCAGGTTTGTCTGTATAAGTTGTTGTTACTTTTGTAATTACTTCTGCTGTTATTTTTAGACAGCTATGAAGACATACCCTGCATTATATAGGGGTGTTGTTTTGCCTTTCCTCTGCTGGTCTTCCTCCCCAGTCCTTTCTCTCCACCTTTCAGATCCCAGGTACAGAGCCTGAAGCCTGATTCTCCAGGCTAGCAGCTCCATTAAAATCACTGAGGTTTGCATCTTCAAGGAGTCTGGGCAAACACTCTGCTTTACAGGGCCAAGGTTTATGAGAAAAAGTCGTTCAGTGGCTTGTCAAGAGCTAGCAGAGTGCAGCTGCTGCTTAATCTGAAGGTCTTCAGATGCTACTGAGGTAGAAATGACACGAAGGATGGAAAGGGCATACACAAAGTAGGCAAGAAGGTCCATCTGCTACTTCCCTGAAGTGGGATATGGTCTGAGGGATCTGAACGTAACTGTTCTCTTCCAAATGTTCTCTTTGCTTTCTTCCCCACAATAAACTTCTCCTTGACCTCTTTTGTGGATTCGATCCTTACATGCAATCTTAGATCCTTAGATTAGATCCTTAGATCCTTAGATTGCAATGAACTTCATTCATGCACATGCCAAGCTACCCAAACCTTCTTCCTCTTCCACCCTTCCGTACAGGGAATTTCCCATGGCAGATCCACCATACTCAGGAAAGAATACTCAAACTGCAAAATAAAGAACATACAGTATTCTTTAGCATGTCAAGGTTTCACAAAATACTCTCAGCAGAGATTTATTTAATTGTAGCATTTTGTTTTTCATAGAGGAGAACTATATGTTCCAAATAATGAGAGCAGAGGCCATGGGCAGAAACTGATGCCCAGGAAGTTCCACCTGAACACGGGGAAGAGCCTCTTTAATGTGCAGTGACCGAGCACTGGAACAGATCAGCCAGAGAGGGTGTGGAGACTCCCTCACTGGAGACACTCCAAACCATCTGCACGCAATCCTGTGCCATGTGCTCTGGGACGACTCTGCCTGAGCAGGGAGGTGGGACCCGATGACCAATTGTTGTCCCTTCCATCCTGACCCATTCTGTGATTCCGAGATAGCAACACAATAAAATACCTCTAAGAATTACACTTAGGTTTATGACTTATTAACCTAGTAGATTTACTTAATGAATTTACAACTGGTCTATAAATTCTCACAAACCATTGAGTAACTCTGAATTTAATAGCATTTACAAAATTATCTCTTAAAATGTACACTATTATTCTTTTTAAACTTTACATGTGGTATTAAAAAATTATTGACCTTTCAAATTAGGAAATAAAGACATTTTGAATCTATTATTGTAAGATCTACCCAAAATAAATTTTGATTTTGCAAATACCTCTGGTTAGAGCAACAGAAGATCAGAAATATCAGTTTCTGCTAAAAAGTTTGGTGCTATGAAGAAAAGCATCAAACTAGGCTTCATTTCCTGGGTTGAAAATCACAGGGGCAGGAATGTGCTACCACAGAACTCAGTGAGAGAAGGAACTAAATTTTTTTCTTTGGGGCTCATTGGACAAAAGGGAAATAAAACAACAACAACAAAAAAGGGTACCCCAAGGCAAATAAACAAAATTGGGTAATTTACCACTGGAGATGAGGATTGGTTTGAAGCCAAGTGTTCACTGGAAGAGAATGCAGAGGGCAGGAAGGTGAGCTGATTAACCACCTAGGGACAATATTAAACAAAATAAATGTTGCAAAGACAATGATTGAAAAATCCAGGAAGGGCAGAAGAACCAAACTTCAAAACCCAACTGGCAATCCCTTTTTCTGTTTAAGATTTCATTAAATTCTTTTGAATATGTCCTGACATAGTAATGTTCTCAACATCCTACTGTTCTGTCAATGCACAGAAATTGAGCTTGTTATTAAAAAAAACAAAAAAATGCTTCATTGTCAGTATGCTCACAAGAGAAGAGTGTTTCATTTACAGCGAAACACAGTTGAATTAAAGCCCATTTTTAAGACTTGGTTCTTTTTAACAAAACAGCAACAATCAAACACAAGTGACAACAATGAGAATGTTAAAGTCACAATGGAAATGAGAGCTTCCAAATAATCTGCAAATGTTGAAAGCAAAATTTACGTCCTTGGACATGGTACTAAAAAATTCATCGTTGCTGAGGCATTATTTTGGTGACATTTTGTAGCACAGCTTTTCATTAACAGGATGTTTCTCTTCCTTTTCTTATTTATTAGTTGTGTGGTTTGGCAACAACTATTTTAAAAAAGTTCTCCAGAACAAAGTATCACATATTTTCTTTTCTTTTTTTTTTTTTTTTTTTTTTTTTTTTTTTTTTTTTTTTTTTTTTTTTTTTTTTTAGTATTAGCAGCAAACATAAATGAGGGTCTTTCTCCTTTCAACTAATATTCAGAATAAGAAATTAACTGACATATCAATGGCCCCTCTTAGACGGGGTCCCAGGGAACCCCTCTCTAGCACTGGCCAGTTTCTGAGGCTGAAAGCTCAGAAACAGAATGACTTGCCTTAGACAAAGCTTCCTCCTGTTTTGTGTCTTATGCCTGGAAGCACAGGAGGGTTTTATTTCCCCTCAAAAAAAGCCAAGCCAAGAACAACCAAACCAAACAAACAAAAAAAAACCCCACAAAGCAAATATACAATGTCACAGGATGCCTTTGTGACCGCTCTCAAAAACACCATAAAAGATGTAATTTTGTCTCACAAATCTCTCTGGCCTTACTGTCATCATGACAACACATTTTGACAGATACTTTGATCAGTGTAAATGTGTCACTCATCTAGTAATTATGTTTGTGGAAACAATTTCTCGATATCAAGTTAGGTGACAAATTATAATTGTAAGTCAGTGTGGTAAGGAGTGGACATTAACCAAATAAAAAACCAAAGGATCCAAACATGTCTGAACTGCACATGGAGTTTAATTTCTGCACCCGAATCCAAATACTAACTTGACTTCTACAAAGGACTGAAGAAACATTCAAAGTGAATATACTCAGACCTTGGAGTTCAAATTTGAAATTCAGGCACATAGGACTTAAGCTGTGGCTCCTACAAGGTTAAGTGAAAACACTTCAAGTGGCTTTCAGGCAGGCATTACTTCGTTGAACACTGCTGCAATGATTTCAGCAACAATAACAAAGAGAACATTCATGCTTGGCTGAAAACGTTTTAAGATTTACATGAATGATGTACAAAAATGGTTGAGAAGAGAAACGCTTGAACCAAACATATCTAAATCCTCATCTCCTGCGAGCACACAGACACCTTTGGGTTATGCCTGAGTGATACTGAAAGGAATATTCTGTAGAAGGTCCCCTCCTTCTCATATTTGCAGAATGTTCTTTGGCATTCCAAAGTGTTACTGTTACCTTCTCAGTCTCAAGTAGGTTAGGCATGTGTTTTTAACATATTGTTTGCATTTGAAGTATTTTTAACACATATACAAGCGTAGAATTACGTCAGTAAGCATGTTACGTAAAATAGAGGCCACACACCTTGATACAGGTTTGGCTAAGTAGTTCTGACAGGCAACAAAACAGCAGGATAACCATCCAGAGTGACATAAAAAGTACAGATTTCTAGAAGAACAGATAGCAAGATGAATTATTTTGCAGTCAGAAAAATAAGATATATATATTTGTTTGCCTTATTTATCTTCATCTGAAGATTACCTTAAACACCTGGCTCTTGAGTTCATGCTGATTGTTTCCAGCTGGCAAACCATTCCCATGCAAAACAAACAAAAAAATTTTGTTTCATCATAAGTTTGTGTACTAAAGACAACAAATTGCTGCCCAGTCAATGCCACCTATTTCCTCCTAATTATGAAATGCTAATAAGGCTTTCATTCTCCCCTAATGTCTGCTAGCCCAAAAGCCAAATTTACTATTCAAAGGATCCTTAACAAAACCACTTTTTCTTGATCAGTTGGTTTCAAAACAAGAAAAATAATCACATTCCAGACAACCCATTCTGACCCCAAATAAAATGTTCAGCTCTGTCCCCAGCATTCAGTAATTCTCAGCCAGTTCAGTCTGTTGGTTCTTCCAGCTCCCCATCCCTCCTCACACAATTATATCCAAGGCCGCCTGTTCCCAAAGGAGTCAGCATCCAAAACTCCCACCTATGACAACTTTACTCATGTGAGTAGTTCTATGCAGCAAGATAAAACTAGGATAGCAGGCATCAAGAAGGAAGTGAAACTGCAGCTAACTCTAAAAATACATATACTCTCAAACTACGTAAAATTTAAACAGCATTTAGCTTCTTAAAAGCACAGCAAAATTAATCATCTAGAAGAAACAGGTCTCTATTAACTACCAGACAGTATAAAAGAAACTTCTCAGACCTACACATAAATGACAGAAAGGCTGCTATCTTGGAGGAAATAAAACCACAGACTTCCTACTGTTTAAGAACAAAGTATGACAATCATGAGCAGCAGAGAAAATGTGAAGTTCTATGTGGGAAAAGCTCTAAGTGTATATCAATCAAGACAGTATCGGGGGAAAATGGCTTCAAACCACCAGTGGCTAAAACCGACAAGGTATACTTAGAAACAAATGCTCACCTTGAAAATCTAATGCAGAAAGAAAAAGGTTTAAATAATCAGTTTGCATGCCTAGTGATTCCCAGAAAGCTTTTCAGCCCATCCTGTGTGAAAGTGTATGCTGGGGCATAGCTATGGCTCTTGCTGTCAGGGTGCATTCTCATGGAAATTTCTCTCTGAATCACTCAGTGGGCACATTTACATGGCAAAAAGCTGTAGAAAAATCTCCCAAAGCCAGAGGAAAGTTATACTGCCAAAACTGTTAAGCCCTAAGTGGGTTTCCAAATAAAATTCAGTTGCTCTATTGGGTGCCACTTGAATGAGTCAACAATAAACTAAGACCCTAGTTAAAAAAAGGCTTTTTAATATGGAAAAGTATCTTTCAGTTTCTGAAACAGCAATCCCCTTGGGAATAAACTGAAAGGTGAGACTTGTGAAAGGCTTTGTCCAGTTTCAGCCCAGTGCCTTTCATATATTTAGAGATGCATTCTACTGTTGCTGCATATCAAGTTTGCGGCTTTAGTGTCTTTTTCATCAGTTGCACAGAGCAAAAGAAACATTTCTTTGGACTTCAGACAGCTTTTTAACATTTTCCGTATTGTGAGTAACCTTCTAACATACAGGCCCATTCATGGACCACTCTCACTCCCTCTCTTGTTAACCTCATGTCACGCCTTTCCCTCAGAAGTTCATGAGTACATGAAAAGTTCGCAGAAGGTAAGTTTAGAATGGACTTCCTTCAGTGAAGGGTTGTTGTGGAGATTGCAATTAATTTCACACAGTAATGAGTCTTTGGAGCCTCACTGTTTTTTCATAATGATCTTCATCATTGGTTTTGATCTGTAATACTTTATGTAAGTAAGGTTAAAAAGAGGTTTTTTTTCCTAAGAGCCAAACATCTCGGGTCTCTGGTTAAAATATTATTGATGGTGACTTTACAAAAATCAAAAAACCCAAAAAACAATAATGGTAAGAAGAAGTACGTACAATAATGAATGTTAGAAGACACTGGGTTTGAAAATACATGCTGGGCTAAATTCTTCTCTAAAAATACCAGTAAAATACCAGATATGAATCATGAATCTTAAGGAATGCACTTATGTTAGCTCATCAAAATATTCCAGAATATGATTTCAACATTATTAAACAGATGTTAAAGAACTGGCCTTCCTACCCTTTACCTCTAACAGATATGCTATGTAAGAATATTTTCTCTTTGGTAACTTGAATAGTAAGAGTATTTAATCTTAACAAGAACTCCCAGCAGCTACAACCTAACATGAACAACTCCCTTGGTCTGCTGAAGTTCCCCCTTGGAGACCACAAACACAGACTTCCACAGAGAATTTGCCCATGTGACTCTGTGCTTCTCTCTGTGATATTTCATGTGCACCTCGACATTATTTCAAATGTGTTAACCAGGCTGCCTACTTGTCATGTTTTACTAAGTTAGCAAGGCTGTAATTGGAGGGATGGCTCCTAAGAGATTCAAGATGTGGCCACACTTGAAGCCTAGTCTGGTGTTTGAGAAGGGGGCAATATTTGTGACTAATGCACTCATCAACCTCCCACAACATGGTAAGTGTCAAAATCTCTAATTTCCTAATAAATGAAAAGGTTCATATGCAGTATTACTCTATTTTATACATAAATATATAGATTTAAATGTTTATTTACAACCTTTTCTTTTCTAACAAACATTAAAAATATTTTACAATATATTGGAAAAAATATTTTACATCAGTTACAGTTGTGAAACTGGCTTTACATTCTGCCTAATATTCCATTTGATTACAACTTGGTTCTTTTAAATCTTTTGTTTTCTGTTTAAATGTTTTGTTGCTATTTAAATTTTTCATTTACAGAACATGAAGTCTGGCTAACAACAGCAAGAATTAACGTATACCAAGTATATGAATAGAGCTGTATACATCATCCCTTCAAGCACAAATAAAATCCACTGCCAAATCTTCTTGATGTTCACAGCAATAGTTTAAAAAAACCAAAAAAACCCACCCATCTGCCATGAAAGGAATTTCTGATGTTGATTATTTCCCAGTCAAAAGTGTCAAAATGATAATAGCACTCTATTAAAACAGGGAAAACAGGGAGTGAAAAAGGGACTAAGTTTTAAATAGCATAAATGATAGCAGCAGAAAGACAAGGTAGCTTTAATCAGTCAGCCAGCACAAGGCAATTTTAAAACCTGGCAGCTTGCAGTGGTTTTCTTAGCTTGTGGTATTTGAAGGACATTGATATACACATCAAACAGAATTTAGGACATGCATTGTGGAGGTGCCAGTTGAAGCTTTATGTGCAAGATGAAGTTGGAATTCAATCCTTTTATCATACACAGGACATACAAAGTCTCTCCTACCAATTTCTCACTCATTTTGAATGAAGAATAATTTTTGTTGGAAGATTTACAGGTAAGCGTGTTCATTAAAATCTATTCTTTAAACCAAAAATTGTCACATACTCTACACCAAAGATTTAGCGTGGCTCAAATTACAGATCAAGCTTGCAATGCTTGTGTTGTTTTATTATTCATAAAATTTAACATTAAAAATAAAAAAATGCCCAATTTTTTAAAGTGGCCCTATTGAAAACCACAAAAACACCCCAACCCCTTTTCCAGAGGTGGAAGGCATGAACAAATATAAATTCCTAAACATGTCTTTTATTTTCTTATCTGCTTTAACCTTCCCATTGCTTTCACCATCTTCTTTCCACTCTGCAGGAATGTGCATGTTTGAGCACACATATGCCCAAACCCTCTGCTCTTAGTGGTCATATTACCTCAGTGGAAAATATTTCAACTCAAACCCTTCTGTCTGCCTGCAGTGTGACCCTTACTGAAACAATAATTTCTTGCCGTCATTTTTAATAGCTAATCAGACAATCGGCAGGAGTGATTGCATAATCTGTTCTCCAATTGTGAGAGTATCACAAAGGCTATCTCCCAGTGGTCTAAGGAAAACAGCAAAATTGCCTGTCCTTCTAAAGTAACCTCTTGAAAGCAAGTTGGTAACATCACTTGTATTGTTGAAAATGGAAGACGACAACCATTTTGAAAGATATTTCTTTGTGTGCAATCTGTAAAACATCATTTTCCTGAAAACTACTGCTCAGGGGATGACAGGGAAAGACTTAATGCATGTGTTCAGGTGGCTTTGTTGTCCCATTTTCGCATGCTTATGAAGAAATATCATATTTCTCCTTGCATGGGAATTGAAGGATATCTTCCTGAAGGGATACATGCTAATGAGAAACAAATGGAAGTCCCTGAAAATGAAGAAAGTCTCCAGCCCAAGCAGCTATTTACCCAATCTGCAAACTGCAGTCTTAAATCATCACATGCTGTCTTTGTAGAAAAGCTGTGGTACACCAAAAATTATAAACTAAACCCAGTTGCTTCACATTTTATGTATTTTGCATTTGAAATATCAGGAAATATTTTTAATTTGTTTTTAATGCTATCTGAGGGGAAAGAGTGGGTAAAAAATTTAATGCAACACACTTTAGGAAGAAAGGTAAGAATGATTTGGAAACAGACATATAATGAATGCTTTAAAGATGAAAGATAATTACTTCTACCTATGTTCTGAGTGCTTCAGCTGCCATGAAAGGGAACAATAAACCTCTGGCAAATGTGCTTGGGAAGATGTGACTAAGGGAAAGGGTTTGCCTCTGGAAATAAATTTAGGATGTTGCAGTGCTTTGAAGATAAGAAATCCCATCACGGTTGAAGGTACAGTTGATCCCTGGGGGGGACTTGCAGCCCAAGATGTGGAGGGGTAGATGTGGAGATGTGTCTCGTTCCAAGGTGTGTAGAGAGGGTGAAGGCTGGTCCTGCTGGTGCCAGGCTCTGGGATGGAATGCCCCTCCGCAGGCAGAGACCAGCAACCTCCTGCGAGGGCAACTGGCAGCCAACACCCACTTCTAGGCAAATGCACTACGAATTCCAGCATACCAGAAGTCTTTTCTTCAATATATTTAATGAGTCCTCCATGGCTCTTTTAAGCAGCCACAGAATTTCAGTCAGGACTGCAGAGCAGTGGTTTTATATGTGTGTAAAACTTCACTCCTTTTCCCAGGGGGGCAGCTGCTGCCCTCGCAGTCAACAGGAGCCGTACAGGTGCTTCAACAACAAATGCAAAGCTGTAGTCTTTCGAGAAGGAGGTATAAATATCTGAGTTTATTTCTGGCCTTTACCTTAGGCAACTGTTTCTGCAGATGTTTGTACCCCCATGCAGTATAAAACTGGTGAAAAGTTAAGGAATCATTTGGATGAAAAGCATGATACAACTGTTAGAAATTATTATCTTTGTTCCCCAAATGTCACATAATCAGTAAGGGAAAACTGTTTCTGTGAGAAATATTACTGCTTCTAAAAGATCAACACTGATGAAAGAGAATGGCCAAACAACACCCTAGCTATTCTAAATACGTTTTAACTTCCTGAGGACATGATTCTTGAACCTATACTATGAATACATTTTCTTATGCATATCAGCAGTACAGACTCAAAGGGAAAGGAAAAAGAAGAAAGAAGAGAAGAGAAGAGAAGAGAAGAGAAGAGAAGAGAAGAGAAGAGAAGAGAAGAGAAGAGAAGAGAAGAGAAGAGATCAATTCAGTCCTTGTATCAAAATACAACATTTTATACTGACTGCAGTACTTGGAAAACCAATGAGTGTTAAAATAAAAAATGAAATTTTCTGATTAGTTACAGACACTAGTCACTGTGCAGTAAGCTAGACTGGGCATTCATGTGTGTGTTGGCTACTCCATTGAAATTTCTCAAGTTTTCAGTTTGCAAATGTTTACCCTACAAAAAAAATGTGAGTACCTGACTTATTTGGACAGTAGCATGCACATATTTCAAAGTCACTGAATCTGTAACTTGTTTATCCTGTGGTGACTTACTCAGAGTAGTTTGGAACAGTTTTGCTAGTTTGTCTGGTGAAGATCACTCAAAAAGATTGATCTAAAGAAATGAAATACCTTTACTGTGGCTTTGATAAATCTCATTAAGTATTCACTGCTAACTTAAAATATTAATTTTAACTAAGTTTCATTTAATTTTTTTCACTTCCAAGAAATTATCAGATTTAAAACTATATAGAAATTGTTTCACTTACATAAGCCGAGACAAAGATCAGATGAAGTAATAATCCTAAAACAAAACACTTTACAAGTGTATACTTTCGTCTCTTTAATTCTCAGAAATCTTTAAGATTTCTCCTAAAGTATCCTTATCTTCAGAACACTAAGACATTTTTTTGATTACTGTATAACTAAAAGCAGCAAATAGTGCTGGATTAAAGCTAACTGGACAATAACCACTGTGCTTCTCCCATCCTTCAAAGAAATGACTCCTCTTTAGGAGAGTCAAATTACATTCAGCAGCAACACAATCAATATTTGAAAATTTGCCAGTCTTTTTAATATTAGGTTTGCTTAGGACAAAGCAGAAACATCCAAAGTCTGCAGCAGAAATGTATGTAGTATTCTCTAGCCTCTAAGAAGGCTGTTGTGTTAGCTACCTCAAGTCACTGGTGACCAATTACTGATGATTTTAGAAAGGTCTCATGAAAAAATCCTCATCACAACACATCTGAAATATTTGCTCCTAGAACCATTTTCTCTGCAAAATGCATAGGTTTAAATTTCACCGAAGCTCAGATAAACTTATAGATTGACTTTAGAGCACAGCAAAATCATATTGTGGAGGGTAGGTGGCAAGGCATTAGCAGAGATTATCAGTGTGAGCTGCTGTTATCCAGCACAAGTAGCTGCAAGAACAGAGCCCAGGTTTTGGAAAACACACAGAGAATTGTGCACAAACCTAGGCAGACACACAGAGTCATAGAGACAGACATGAATGAAGGCACACACACACATTGCACACATGTGCATGACCGAAAATGCACAGAGACTCAGGCACACAGATGCACAAACACATATCCCATCCAGAAAGGCAGAGGAGGTTCTGGATCTGCCACAGAAAAATTCTGAACAACACCCAATAGGCCTAAATTCCATAGAAAACTATGGTTCCTTTTGTGTCCCAATAAGAAAACCAAAAAACACCACAAAAGAAAAAAAATTCAACCAACCAATCTAAAACAAACAAACAGGAAAAAGAACCAGAAATAAAAGCAAAATCATAGAACAAGCAAGGCACTTGTTTTCCCCATTTTTATACTATATCTAGTGGCTGTCCCAAGTGAATTCTTGTGTCAGCCTGCAGAGTTCCTTCCTTTACCATTCTTCATTTTAGTATGAAAAAGAATTACTTGCTTTGCCTTTGGCTGTGGTTTCTCTTCTCGGAGGAAAACTGAACCTCATGGCAAATCTATTGCCCAACACACAGATCAGTAGAGGTGATGTGGCCAGTGACAGTGGTTAGGAGGGGCTGCAGGAGCCCTCCTACCGTGCTGCTGGGCCCACGAGCCCAGCCAGAGCTGCAGCAGAAATGGCTGGACTGGGGGAACTGTGGCAGGACTGGGGAAGCTCACAGCAATGGGAAAATGTAGTAGGACACAGCAGGAGAATTTCAGTGCTTGGGCAGATGTCACTGCCCTTGCAATCAGTCCTGATCTTTCCTAGGGAAAAGGCAGAGCACCAGTGGGAAGCAGCTCCTGGGTTTGATCCATGGCATTACCTTGACCTAGACTATCCAGCTTTCACAAGAACAGCAGACAAAATTAAATACTTGAGAAAATTAATAAAATCCCTAGTTTAATTGGCAGCTACTACTGTTATTAAATATATCCTCTTAACGAATAGTGTTTCTGAATCAGTAAGGTTGAAATGTAATTGAGAATGTGCTTATGAGAAACATTTTTTGCAAAGCCTGTGAAACTGTGAGGATTAGGCTGAAGTACCCAATGTGATCAATATCTCGCAATTGCATTAAGGCCTTGGGCAACAGGGGCCTTCATTCCTTTCCATTTCCCATTTTCTGTTTTCTGTTCCTAGGCACCATCATAGGCAATCAGACATGAACAGAAAATGAATTTGCTACAAGCTAGTAGCATTGTAAGTGGCTTTGATATAAGTGGAACAAGGGTCGGTAACTTCTAAGCCCCAGTAGCCTGATAAGAATATTAAGTCTACCATTTATCCCCAATGAGTGCTTGATTAGCCATACAGTGCTCTGCTGACAGAGTTCACTAAAAATACATTATGCTAATAACACTTGAGTGCCAGCAAAACTGGGGAAGCCCAAGATTCAACACAAAGAATGAGTCATTATGGTATTTACCTGGCAGATACACTTAGAGGCAAAAATATGGCCAAAAGAATGACATCTCAGTCCTGCTTGCAAAGGCACAAATAGAAATACAGGTGACTTCCCAAAGAATATTAGGATCAGGATAAATAGAAATAAATACCCCACACTGTTATGCTGGCATTTGGGAAATAAAGATGCTTAGTTTTTCAGAGCAGGCAGCTGCTAGTGGGGACAAATCACTTCTGTGTATTTTTCTTTGTCTAAACTCTGTCATATGCCTCTTCACTGGTGTATCTGTCTTTCTGCCTGGTTCAACACCAACCCTGTTTCCTCCTTGCTGTGCGCTTGGACCACGATCTGGGATTCCCACTGCACTCCCACGGCTTCCTCCTGTTCCCAAACCACTGCCATTGCCCCAGCACAGCGTTTGCTCTCTTCTAAGGGCAGGATTTGTAGGCTTTCCTTCTGAGCATCAGCTACAGGTGTCACCCACCCCAGCAACAATCCAAACCGTACTGCAAGAACAGGGGATGAGAGGATGATTCATTGCTACTTCAAATTAACTCACTGAATCTGCTTTTTCCAAGCATGGAGCACCCCCGTCCTCCTCCCAGCTCTCCTGCCCTCTGCCAGCCTGCAATTAGCATCCTGCCTAGCAGGGCTCTGGGCTCCTCCACGCAGATGTTCTGCAGCCAGCCTGGCTGCCAGCTCCTGCACAGGCAAATTGGTGCACAGCACTTGGCCACAGCTCACAGCGAGGACAAGCAATCATTTCACAGACATACAACTGAGAGCCTTGCAAAAAAAGGATCAAGCTTGGGGGAAAGAAAAAAAGGCATGAATAATCTGGCCATTAGAGCTGGTCATTTTTTTTCCCTCTCCAAATGTTTTGCTAGCCAAAAATACTTTTTAAGCCCCGCCAAAATTGAGTCAAATTTGCCAAACAGTTTCCAAGAACAAAGAAGACATTTCAAAAGACAGTAGAATGTCTCCTCAATTTTAAAAAAGATTTGATTTTTTATACATTTTAGAGGTGCCATAATAATGTTTTTAAGAGTTGATAAAAGTTAAAACCAAAGGGTTTTCTTTAGAATCTGTAAAATGTTTTGGTGTACCTGAAACATAGCCTTATTGTCAGTGCTTCATTTTGCCCAGAGAATGAAAGGTTAAAAAATAGCTTGGGCGTCTACCAACTCTGAGAAATGCTGACAGTGAGCCAAAAACCTCAGCTACTCACAGTCAACTATTACAAGCCACCAAACGGTTTAAATGCAAAGGTACTAAAGAGCTAAGTAATCTGACCTATTGTAGCTGCTTGTGCATGAAGCAGTAATGTGAGAAAGGTCCAGGCAATGGAGAAAAAGCAAGCACTTCCACGCCACAATTTGTCTCCTGCTGATGTAAATGCCTAAAATAGGTCACATGAATCATGCCTTAAAAATGCCCATTTCTCTTCACTGACTAGAGGAGAAACAGGTGACTAGTGCTGGTGTTGCCTTCCACCTTATCAATGTCAACAGTGGGGTGAGATGAATTTCTGTATTTTAATCATTCACAAAAAATTTACATTTTGATACGAAAGCCCTAGAACATGGGAAGCTGGGAAGATGGACCAATGGAGGGGATATAAATTCTTTTTTCTTACTCTGGCATTCAACATCTCATGACCTACTTATTCTCCTGTGCTTGTCCTTGGTTTTTCTCTTTTCTGTCCTTTGACAATCTTATCTTCCTTTTTTATCCACCCATCTTCTCTCTCTTTCTCTTCAAACCACACAGCTTTAGGATCTACTGTTGACAGTGCCCACCTGCTTCTGTCATCTGCTGGCTGTCTTTCATCACCACTGGAAAAGGAAAGGGAACACTTTAAAGACCATGGGCACTTATGCATAGTAGGATATGGGAATTCTCCCAAACTGGCAAACTGTACCCTCAGTAGGAAATTACGTTAGATGTGGCTCCAAGCAAGGATTGCTGTTTTTTCAGACTTTAACCCTGAAATTCTACTTTCATTGCCCTCCATTTTGCAATTTATTTTCTGGACCCAGACCTCCCTTTGAAGTATTGAAATCAAGTATTCCGGGAACCCTAACCTCATTTTATTTGTGTCTCGCCCTTCAAGGACCTCCTGTGAGTTCCATATGAAATATTTTAAGTTTTAAATTCATCTAGCTTCCTTGCAAGAAAGAGAAAAAAGTCCTTAATGGGGCCTTAGAAGATGTGTTAGAACTTCCTTAGAAGTTAGCTGGTCCAAATCTGGCCAGTGGTTTCACTGTTGACTTCCATGTTAACAGGACAGTGAGCAAATTAGAAAAATATAACTTCTGTACCTAATCAGAAAATAATAATTTGTGGAGTTATTAACAATAGTATAGTGTTCATTCATTATATATGCATATGTATGTGTGCATTTAAAAATGCAAACACTGCATTTACCTCTTAAATTTTGTTTTACTTTTAGCTAGAGGTTTCTGATGGTGCCGACTATACCCTACAAAAATAAAAAAACAGAGCAAAAATTAGAGGTAATCTGTATTATTTCTAGTTGTAAATAATCGTGTATTTAACTACACCTCTGAGGAAAGAGAGCAAAGCCTGCATCACCCCACTCCAATAAAAACAGTTTACAGGCACCAGACAACTAAAAAGAAAATATACTTCTGAAGGAACTCACTGTACTCCTGGATGACTGAACATTTGATCACTTTGTCTGGCTGTATGGAGAGTTAAAGCAAGCTGAAAGTTTTCAATTTATAGTGAAGACTGTACTTAAGCAGCAGAAAATTATATACTTACTGTTCCACTCCAACTGTGTGTGATATATGAAGTACAATGAGCTCCAGTAAAAAAAAAAATGAAACCAGGTGGTAAATAATCAAACTATACTCTTCATTTGCCTTGGTATTTATTCTGCTGTTTTGAAAGCAATAAGAAGCCACATGCATTGTTAGTGCCTTTCATTTTCTACTGTCCTTTATTTTTTACCATTTGTATTACTAATATTTCCCCTTACAGTTTCCATATTGTTCACTTTTTTCTCCCCTTTCTGTGATTCTGACATTGTTATTCACCAGATTTACCTTCATGTTTAAGCTTGCTTTGGTTTATAAAGTTAATTATTCATCACTACAAACACGTCAATGTGAGTTCTGTAGCTAATCATACGAAAGTTTATCCTGTTAGCCAGATAGATTCTCTGTTATTTCCAGGAGTATAGGACGGGGCAGGAATTTTTTACTTCTGAACCTGATTCTTGGCAGTGGAAGGATGCATTTGGTTACATGCAAACCACATATGAGGCACGATAGTTGTGATCAGGTAAAATCCTGCCAGTGATACCTCAGAATTTCATAATGGTGAGTCTACAGAGACTTCAGTAGGTATTGAACATGCAAATTAAAGACATTGCAGAATGAGATTTCATGAAAGCAAACCATCATTCTACTTTCAGCTAAACATGTAAAATTACTGTTGTGAAAATTTGTGACTCTGGCCCCTTTTTTGATTATTTTAAATCCCTTATCATCTGTCTTTTTCATAATTCTGTGCTGTGCTCTTGGCAATAGCAGTGAGCATGCTACACTCAGAAACCATAATTAGTATCTGCTCATACAAATGTTCCGGCCTGTTTTTTCTCATTACTCAAACTCCACACACAAGACATGTTTAGAAGCATAAATTGTTTCCCTACTGCGCTCCTAATTAACACTTCCATTAAGACCTAGGCAGAGAGCATGGAACATACTGAAAGAAACTGCTGTTTACAGAAACGGTGATAAAATGTATACAAATATGTCCTGCAAAGTGCAATCAAGCCAGCTTGCGTGACATGTGGATGTGTTTCTCTGTATGTAGGCACTAACAGATGTGCTACGCTCACATGCAAGACTAATTTGTTCATTAACATTAAAAAATACCCTAGATGAATAACAGTCCATTAATTTTTATAATTACTCCTTGCATGCCCATATCATTGCTCAGTTTAGTTTCTGGAGCCCTTGGTAGCATCAGATTGGCTTCTTGGCATGATCCCACTGGGTACTTGAGTTATCTTCCACTGGTTAGTAGATTGGATTTACTCAGATTTTTATGTATCTATACTTGATAATCCTCTACCCCTTTCCTTCTTCTTTGGGAAATTTGAATTAACCTTAAATTTAGATAAAAAGTAATAATTTCAATTTGTTGTTTTTTGTTTTTTTTTTTTAATTTGAAAGGCAGAATGAATTAATCAAATGGCTTGCTAAGCATCATAAACAGTTCTAGAAGGTTTGGTTTAAGCCTTTGAATAAATACATGCATAATCTTTTCAATTTTGCAAATGTTCAGTACAAGACCAAGAGAAAAAAACCTCCTGGCAGCTGTAACTGAATGTCACCTGCAGAAATGCCATTGTGAGACTCAGAAGAGTCAATCCACGAGGAAAGAGATTAAACAAATAGTCTTGTGACCTAAAGTGCAATAAGCTTTGCACTGTGAGAGTAAGTTGGAAAGCCTGACAATTAACTGCAACTCAGGGCTGGTGATAGGGGGATGTTGCTTTTGTTTTTAATTACATTTTATTGAACAACCAAGTGATAAGCATCAAAACACAAGATTGTCTTGGATCATCAAAGATGGGGTGGGAGAGGTTGTTTGCTCTGTGAATTCAGGCAAGCTAAAAGAGCTTTTTCTGTGTTTACCTGAGTAATTAATGAAAGACCAAATTACTTTTGAGCCAGCAGGCTGCAGTTAATTGGAGTTATGTGCATTCAGTGAACTTAGTGATTTGGCTTAAAAAGGATTTACAGTGTAGGTGACAACCTTTTTCAGGGAAATATGGCAGCAAAGGCTGAATATTAGAAGACAGCTTCCAGATGAAGTAATTTATGTGCAGAGCTTTCTCTTTCAGTTGAGGTTTGAAAGTGGAAAAAGTACTGGCTTATATGAGCAAAAGGTTTGGAAAAAGTTTAATTAATAATAAGTTTAAAATGTGGGATACAGACATTCAGACTATTACTATAAGTTTTAACTGTCAAGATCAGTGAATCCAGAGAGGTTTGCCAGTCTACCCAAAGGAAAGTTATGTTTTTAGTGACAGACATGTTCTAATTTCTGAAGTTCTTATAATGACTGTTTTTCTAATATATCTCACTAAGGACTGGAGACATACCCTGGTGCTCTTTATCAGATTTAGTAACACCTAATAATCTACCACTATTATCAAATAATAAGGCAATTTACTTTAAGTGTACCACTCAAAGTGTCAAGAGTTATCAACATTAGCAATTCTGACAGTTATTTATTTTCTTTTCCAGACCTGGCTGAATGGATTCCCTGAAATGTTATATTCTTGGATATACCTGTGGACAGGTGGTCACGTCCTGCCCAGTAGATAACCCTGCTGGGCTAAAGGACAAAGAGAAGGGTGTTCCCCTTCATCCTCCTGAATGCTGTTAAGTTAAACGGAGAAGGTTCCTCTTGCTCTTTGCTTGCTCGAGTAAAACTAGAGTTGTTTTGTCTTCTTTCTCTTAACCAAAGAATTTTTCACTTATGCAAGAACAAATTTAAAATAAAAAGGAGGAAGTGTTCTGCCTTTCTTCCTGAAGGAATGAACTTTAAGGTATATACACACTTTCTTGGATCCAGTTCTCACCAAATAACCATGAGCCGATCAGACCTCAGTCTCAGTACACCTCATGAATTTGTGCACTAAATATTTATATTATTATTCTGGATATCAAATTCAAGTTTTTCTCCTTCACTCCCTTTTTTACTGTCAGGGTTCAAAACAATCTGGGTTCTTTTGCCAAATAATTCCATTATATATTGTTGTAGGAGAAATGAATTCCAAGTTCTCACTGATCTGTGCCTAAAAACTTCTTATCCAGATTTCTTGGAGTTCAGGGTACTGCTGAGTGATTTCTCTTTCCATATAATTTTAATAATACAAAATGTGAAATGTCATAGTTGGTTCAATTTCACATGGCTTTAAATGGACTTTTATGCTTTATATTTTATCCTTCCGAAATAAGAGATAGTCATTGTTCTGCTTTTAAAATTCATAATTTTACTCAGTCTTCCAGCAATGATTTCTTACAGGCAGTTTCAGAAATCTTTGTTCAAAGACAATAATTGTAGTTCTCCCTCCCTATCTCACTTCCTTCTCTGTCTTCCTTGTCCTTTTCCAGCAGAAATGCTGATGAGCTGTACTGGTATTTCCACACACTTTCAAGCATAATCAAAGTAACATGTGAAATCTCGTTGTCATCACTGGGTTAGGGATCAGGCCTGAATGCCTTTACCCTGAGTCCTGCTACTAAAATATCTGCAACACTTTGTGGGAGGCACTAAGACATTTCGACAGTTTTATTTTTAGACTCTCTGTTGGGACTAAAATTGTGCAGTGCATTAGAAAGCTTCTCTCAGCCCCAAGTGCTGTGGCTGTCCACAGAGGCTGCAGTAAAATCTGTGTTTAAGTTGGTATGGGCTAGATTTCCAGTTGTTTCCTTTTTAATTTAGTAAACCTGAGAGATCCATTACATTTTAATACACATTTCAGGATTTAATAGAAAAACCTGGCATTTTCATAGAATTGTAACAGCATCACTACTTTTGCAGTATAATTATATCAGTTTTAGTGTGTACAATATTATTATTACAAAGAAAGTTCACAAATGACATTTGTTAAATCAAGGAATTAAGAAAAAGTAGTTGATACAGGTCAATACTGAATATTTAAGCACTCTGAAGAGCCATATTTACTCTGAATAACAAAACAGTTTTTGCAAGTCAGTGTTCTCACAAACTACATGCAGAGAAAAGAGATTTCATTGAATAATATATTGCAGGGGGTTTTTTGCACAGAACTAATATTTGATATTATTAATCCTGTGAATATATTATTTCCCAGCATAACACTTCTGCAGAATCTATTGAATATGTGTTTCTGAGCTCATGCAAAGAAATACATCCACAAAGGCATTTTGCACTTTTTATGATCCGAAATCAGTGTAAAAGGCAATGTTTTTGATTCCTAGTCATCCATGTACAAGAAACTTCAGATACTTCTCTCCTGAAACTGTCACATGTGGAATTAACTGACAAAGTAAATTGCAGCTTATGGAAGTGGTTCTTTTGTAATTATTTGCAATCATTATATTCTTCCCTCAGGTTCTACATAGAATTATATTTCCCAATCCACGTGTTGAAGGTATCTAGACAGGCCAGCACAGATGACTTCAAGGAAATGGAAACAGTTCAATTCAAAGTGTGAACTGTGGGACCAAAATCCTAATTATGACATCCTAGAACCATAAACCCACGGACCAAATGGCCTGATAGGAAACTGGGCTCACCATATCCCAAAGGGGAAAGGAAGACTGCTAACCTTTACCAAATAGGTCTAGAAATTAAACTGAAAAATGGAACCTTCAGTGATTTGCAAGCCCATTCCTCACCTGTTCTGCTGCATAACACAAGAATTAGGCTCTGGAGGGATGGATGGATGGATGGATGGATGGATGGATGGATGGATGGATGGATGGATGGATGGATGGA